>JAJHIY020001516.1:952500-1302500 GCA_022114975.2 Lampris megalopsis
AGATCTACAATATGTAGTATTAAAAGTACTCAGGTAACCACAGTAGTTATAATGAACTTAAACTGAAGATAAAACCAGCCAGACATTTGTGCTTTGAGATGTATTTACTATGTTAGTTGAGCATTAATTGATGTTTGCAGATGACATTGTGATGTGTAGCGAGAGTAGGGTGCAGGTGGAGGAGAGCCTGGAGAGGTGGAGGTATGCACTGGAGAGAAGAGGAATGAAAGTCAGTAGCAGCAAGACAGAATACCTATGTGTGAATGAGAGGGAGGACAGTGGAATGGTGAGGATGCTAGGAGTAGAGGTGACGAAGGTGGATGAGTTTAAATACTTGGGGTCAACTGTCCAAAGTAACGGGGAGTGCAGTAGAGAGGTGAAGAAGAGAGAGTAGGCAGGGTGGAGTGGGTGGAGAAGAGTGTCAGGAGTGATGTGTGACAGAAGGGTACCAGCAAGAGTTAAAGGGAAGGTTTACAAGATGGTAGTGAGACCAGCTATGTTGTATGGTTTGGAGACAGTGGCACTGATGAAAAGACAGGAGGTGGAGCTGGAGGTGGCAGAGTTGAAGATGATAAGATTTTCATTGGGAGTGATGAAGGACAGGATTAGGAAGGAGTATATTAGAGGGACAGCTCAGGTTGGACGGTTTGGAGACAAAGCAAGAGAGACAAGATGGAGATGGTGTGGACGTGTGGAGGAGAGATGCTGGGTATACTGGGAGAAGGATGCTGAATATGGAGCTGCCAGGGAAGAGGAGAAGAGGGAGGCCAAAGAGGAGGTTTATGGAGGTGGTGAGGGAGGACATGCAGGTGGCTGGTGTAACAGAGGAAGATGCAGAGGACAGGAGGAGATGGAAACGGATGATCCGCTGTGGCGCCCCCTAACGGGAGCAGCCGAAAGTAGTAGTAGTAGTAGTAGTAGTAGTAGTAGTAGTTTTAATAGTAGTACTAGTAGTAGTGGTAGTCATATTAATAGTAGTACTAGTAGTAGTGGTAGTCATATTAATAGTAGTACTAGTAGTAGTGGTAGTCATATTAATAGTAGTACTAGTAGTAGTGGTAGTCATATTAATAGTAGTAGTGGTAGTCATATTAATAGTAGTACTAGTAGTAGTGGTGGTAGTAAATGTAGTAGTGAGTAACGAGGGCATTAGGAAAAATGTACCTAAGTAAAAATAAAAGGACATAGAAGTGAAGTTGACTGACTGAAATATAAATACTTGATTTAAGTACATACATTTCCAAAATAACTGAAGTACAGTCACGAAATATATGTACTGTGAAGAGAGTAATGACCTGTGTGTGTGTGTATGTGTGTTGGAGGGTTACCTGTACAGTTCAGCAGCCCAGCTGGTGGGGGTGGAGATCACAGAGGACTTTGTCAGACTACAGAAGATGGCTGTAGAGAAGTACGGCTTCTCAGACCGGATCCAGGTACTGTGTCCCCTGACAGAGCGAGCCTGAGGTCTGCTATTAAAAGCATGAACACAGCACTGAAGTGGATGAGAATGGCCTCTAAAGCCCAGTCATCCTGTTGCTCTCCAGGTACTTCATGCTGATGTGTGTAGTCAGGGCGCCTTGGTCCAGACTGCTGACGTTCTAGTTATGAACAACGTCTTCCAGTTCTTCATGGAACCCAGTGACCAAATAAAGTAAGAGCCTGTATCTCTCTCTCGCTCTCTCTCTCTCTCACTCGCTCTCTCGCTCTCACTCGCTCGCTCTCTCACTCTCACTCGCGCTCTCGCTCGCTCTCTCACTCGCTCTCTCGCTCTCTCGCTCGCTCTCTCGCTCTCACTCGCTCTCTCTCTCTCTCACACACACACACACACACACACACCCACACACACACACACACACACACACACACACAGTGTAAGTATGATGGTTGTCTTCTGTCTGTGGCTGTTTGCAGAGCATGGCAGTTTATTGTCCATCATTTTCGGAAGCGAGGCTCTCTGTTGGTGACTGTGCCCAGCCTGCAGGAATCTCTCTCTGCTCTGCAGGTAAATAAGACATGTCACTGATGTACTACATGCACTCACACCGCTAGAAGATCATCTGTTAATACTTCAAACAAAGCTAATGTTGAGCAAATCAAAATGTAATAAGGAGATGCTTCTCTCTATAGTCACTGCTCGCCCTCTGAGAAATGTCTGTAGAAAATCTAACTGTTTCCAGGGGAAGGTTGTAGATACTGGCCAGTGGGTGGAGGAGGTTCCCCTGGATTATGACATCTACCTGGGGAAGAACTGCGACTCAGGCTCCCTGAGAGAGATTCACCTGTACAGGGTGCTCTGACCATCAACTCTTCGGTGTTGGAGATGAAAAGCCAGGAAAATGATTTGAAATGGAAAATGAACATCAGGTCCCTGCAGCCCTCAACATTGTGTCTGCTCCTGGTGAAAAACTGAGGAGGAAGATGGTTTGATTACTACTTCCAGTCAACAAGTTATGCCTGACCTGAGGACTTTGCCTCTTAAATGGTAAATGGACTGCATTTATATGGTGCTTTTCTAGTCTATAGACCACTCAAAGCACTTCACAATGTACGCCTCACATTCACCCATTCACACACACGTTCATACACTGATGGTGGACGTCTTCGCCAAGTTAACCCGTCTAGCTAGGTTAGCGAGATTAAAGACATGGAAATTTTACAGTAACATTTTTACCTTTCATTATCCCTGAACTGGATCTGTTTTTGTTTTTTGATATCCTAATAAATTGTTTTCCCTCAGTGACAGAGTTTGTCCAAGCTATGAACTGAATTTCCTGTACAAGTCATGGCAATTCTCCTGGCACTTAAGTATGGGTAAGTCACTGTAGGTGACTTGTACGTTGGGGAAACTAAACAGATGTTGGCCAAGAGGATGACACAACTCAGGAGAACTAACAAGTTAGGCCAGGACTCCACAGTCTACACCATCTACAGGCCAGGACTCCACAGTCTGCACCATCTACAGGCCAGCACTCTACAGTCTACACCATCTACAGACCAGGACTCCACAGTCTACACCATCTACAGGCCAGCACTCCACAGTCTACACCATCTACAGGCCAGGACTCCACAGTCTGCACCATCTACAGGCCAGGACTCCACAGTCTACACCATCTACAGACCAGGACTCCACAGTCTGCACCATCTACAGGCCAGGACTCCACAGTCTACACCATCTACAGACCAGGACTCCACAGTCTGCACCATCTACAGACCAGTGGCCACTCTTTCAGGGATGAGGATGTGCACATCCTCGATAGGGAGGAACGCTGGTTTGAACAGGGAGTCAAAGAACCCATCTATGTGAAGAGGGAACGACCATCCCTGAACCGGGGGGGGGGGAGTCTAAGGGTACATCTGTCACTATCTTACAATGCTGTGATTGCAACCATTCCCCAGTCCTCTGTGAATAGTACACATGGCCATTGTAACTCTAGTTAATGGCCACACCCATATTTGCATATGAAACTGGTCATTGGTTTGGGTCGTTATGCCACTGTATTGTTCATAAGGGTGGGGACACCTGCAGTCAGTTTAGACTGAAGAGGTCACTCACATATGCCCTTTTTTCCACCACATGGTGCCGGCTCGACTCGACTCGACCTTTTCGATTTCCATTACTGGAAAGTGCTGGCATTTTGGCATCTGTTACTACTTTTCTGGTACCACCTTTGTCACAGTTCCAAAAAAAACTGGAGTGGGTACCAAAATCAATGCAGACCAGCTACACTGAGGGGTACTGTTACGGTAATGGAAAACGACACTCTGCGAGTCGAGTTGAGTTGAGCCGGGACCATGTAGTGGAAAAGGGGCATAAGATGATGGTGATGAAATGTATCTGTCAATAAATGTTGTGTCCAGATGACCTGATTCACCTTTCTTTGATTTTCTTACCTGGCTTATTGAGCATGCACAGACATACAGTTCCACACACTCACACTGGAGAGTTGATTGCTGGACTACACTAGACTTCTGGCTAGTTTATGATTGGCCAGATGACTTGCCTTCAGGATCTTCTTCCCTGATAAAGTTAAAAGAAATATCCTGAATGCTGCTTCTTTATGGCTGAGAAGGTCAACTCCATCATTTTACCAGATGATTAAGTACCAACTTCCTGTCAACAACCTGACAATGACTGTCCAAGAAAGTTGAATCAGTTCATCTGGACACAACGTTTATTGACAGAAACGTTTCATCACTCATCTAAGTGACCTCTCCAGTCTCACCTGACTGCAGGTACCCCCAGCCTTATAAACCATACAGTGGCATAACAATACTTATAAACAACACAGTGGCATAACAATACTTATAAACAATACTTATAAACCATACAGTGGCATAACAATACTTATAAACCATACAGTGGCTTAACAATACTTATAAACAATACAGTGGCAAAACAATACTTATAAACAATACTTATAAACCATACAGTGGCATAACAATACTTATAAACCATACAGTGGCATAACAATACCTATAAACCATACAGTGGCATAACAATACTTAGAAACAACACAGTGGCATAACAATACTTATAAACCATACAGTGGCATAACAATACTTATAAACCATACAGTGGCATAACAATACTTATAAACAATACAGTGGCATAACAATACTTATAAACCATACAGTGGCATAACAATACTTATAAACAACACAGTGGCATAACAATACTTATAAACAATACAGTGGCATAACAATACTTATAAACAACACAGTGGCATAACAATACTTATAAACAATACTTATAAACCATACAGTGGCATAACAATACTTATAAACCATACAGTGGCATAACAATACTTATAAACAATACAGTGGCATAACAATACTTATAAACAATACTTATAAACCATACAGTGGCATAACAATACTTATAAACCATACAGTGGCATAACAATACTTATAAACAACACAGTGGCATAACAATACTTATAAACAATACTTATAAACCATACAGTGGCATAACAATACTTATAAACCATACAGTGGCATAACAATACTTATAAACAATACAGTGGCATAACAATACTTATAAACCATACAGTGGCATAACAATACTTATAAACAACACAGTGGCATAACAATACTTATAAACAATACAGTGGCATAACAATACTTATAAACCATACAGTGGCATAACAATACTTATAAACCATACAGTGGCATAACAATACTTATAAACCATACAGTGGCATAACAATACTTATAAACCATACAGTGGCATAACAATACTTATAAACAATACAGTGGCATAACAATACTTATAAACAATACTTATAAACCATACAGTGGCATAACAGTACTTATAAACCATACAGTGGCATAACAATACTTATAAACCATACAGTGGCATAACAATACTTATAAACAATACTTATAAACCATACAGTGGCATAACAATACTTATAAACAATACAGTGGCATAACAATACTTATAAACCATACAGGGGCATAACAATACTTATAAACCATACAGTGGCATAACAATACTTATAAACCATACAGTGGCATAACAATACTTATAAACCATACAGTGGCATAACAATACTTATAAACAACACAGCGGCATAACAATACTTATAAACCATACAGTGGCATAACAATACTTATAAACAATACAGTGGCATAACAATACTTATAAACCATACAGTGGCATAACAATACTTATAAACCATACAGTGGCATAACAATACTTATAAACAACACAGTGGCATAACAATACTTATAAACAACACAGTGGCATAACAATACTTATAAACCATACAGTGGCATAACAACACTTATAAACAATACTTATAAACCATACAGTGGCATAACAATACTTATAAACAATACAGTGGCATAACAATACTTATAAACAATACAGTGGCATAACAATACTTATAAACCATACAGTGGCATAACAATACTTATAAACCATACAGTGGCATAACAATACTTATAAACAATACAGTGGCATAAAAATACTTATAAACCATACAGTGGCATAACAATACTTATAAACAATACAGTGGCATAACAATACTTATAAACCATACAGTTGCATAACAATACTTATAAACAACACAGTGGCATAACAATACTTATAAACCATACAGTGGCATAACAATACTTATAAACAATACAGTGGCATAACAATACTTATAAACCATACAGTGGCATAACAATACTTATAAACAATACTTATAAACAATACAGTGGCATAACAATACTTATAAACAATACAGTGGCATAACAATACTTATAAACCATACAGTGGCATAACAATACTTATAAACAATACAGTGGCATAACAATACTTATAAACCATACAGTGGCATAACAATACTTATAAACAATACTTATAAACAATACAGTGGCATAACGACCGAAACCAACCACCAGTTTCATATGCAAATTGCCGTGAGCATTAACGAGCATTAACTTAACACTGGCCATGTGCACTATTCACAGAGGATTTGGGAATGTTTACAATCACAGCATTGTAAGATGGTGACAGATGTACTCTTAGCCCCCCCCCCCCGTTCACATAGATGGCCTCTTTGACTCCCCGTTCAAGCCATGGCTGTAGTAGAGCTGGATACGGCGCCGCTGCTCAGCCTTGCAGCCAATTTCTCCGGTGGCCACTCGCGGTATTGCAGCGAGAAATCCCCTGCGGCCAAAAAGCATCTTCCCCATAGACCCCCATTGTAAAAGAGACGCCTGTAAAACTGTTGACAGGACACCTGCAGCTATAAACATGGTCAATTATTACTCTTTGTTTTGTATATTTTTAAGCCATGGGGTTTTAATCTTTTTTAAAATTTTCTAAAGCCCAGAAAATCTTTTTTCCCCTGTATGACGTCACGGCTGTGTACGCGCGCTCTACGCGCGGCCATGTTGCGTCTCGGGAACGAGGGTCTTTGCTAGGTTAACCAAACGCTGTTCGGGTGAACAAAAGTCAAAGGCAAAGGTGAATAAATGACACATAAATGACGCAGCCCGGATCCCGGAGGCTACTCGCTCCTTCTCATAGCCTAGAGGCATGGTGGGCGTAACACTACTGCGCATATTCAGTGGGCTGCATGTACCCGGAAGTAAACCGGAAGCTAGAAACTTTTTCGGTGTATGTGCCAGGCAAGGGGAAATAAGGCGAGCAATTCTCACAGGAATGAACAGGTGCCATTTTTAGATCTGGTGTCTTCTGCTATAATACATCCATGGATGTGCACATTCGTGTCCCTGAAAGAGTGGCCACTGGCCTGTAGATGGTGTAGACCAGCGGTGGCTAACTATGTGCCATGGAGAGCCGTGTGTATGTAGGTTTTCTTGCAACCCGCGAAATCAGCTGGTGTGGAGTGGGACTGGAAAGAGAACCTGCATACACACGGCTCTCCATGGCCCATGGTCAGCCCCTGCTGGTGTAGACTCTGGAGTCCTGGCCTGACGTCTTAGCTCTCCTGTGTTGCACAATACTGCCATTGCAACTATTCTCCCAATCCTCTGTGAATAGTACACATGGGCATTGTTTAGTTAATGGTCCCCGCAATTTGCATATGAAGCTGTTGGATTGGGTCGTTATGCCCCGTATTGTTTATAAGGGTGGGACACCTGCAGTCAGTTTAGACCGAAGAGTCACTCCCAGCAGAGCCCTACAAAGAGGGAGTTACGTCAACTCCGTAGCGTCAACGGGCCAGTTATTTAACAGCAATGGCGGATCGTGGGAGCCCCGGATAGTTCCAAGCAGTGCATAAAGAATGTGTGTCACGTTGGAATATATCTATATATCTATATATAAATGTAACCTTCTGAAAATATTGGTTAGTAGTGACCAGAAATCGCGGCTAAGCAGTTCATTTAAATGACCCGCCAAACTTGGTTTGGAACTACTCGGCGGCCACGTGGCCCACGCGACCCTCTCGCGCTGAGCCGCCATTGACGCAGCTTTCTTTCTGGGCTCTGTGTTTCTGGGCTCTGCCTTTCTGGGCTCTGTCTTTCTGGGCTCTGTGTTTCTGGGCTCTGCGTTTCTGGGCTCTGTGTTTCTGGGCTCTGCCTTTCTGGGCTCTGTGTTTCTGGGCTCTGTGTTTCTGGGCTCTGCGTTTCTGGGCTCTGTGTTTCTGGGCTCTGTGTTTCTGGGCTTTGCCACACAGATGATGAGAGATGAAACATGTCCCTCTGCAGACGTTGTGTCCAGGTGACCTGACTCCACTTTCTGTCATTTCCTCACCTGGGTTACCGAGCATGCATCAAGACACTGACCATGACCAGCTCCTGGTCTTCTTGTGTCTAGTTTGGTTTTTAGCAGGGACTCTTGCTTCTACTAGTGTGAACGTGTCCATAAGGTACATTGCCAAATACTTCGAGCACTATCGATGTCCACACACAGTGTGGAGATAAGGGAGGATATTAAACACAGAAAGACACCACTTCGTTTGTTGAATTTACGATCACAGTTACGTCATCATGACGCCGTCTTCTACAGGTCCCGCCTATTTAACGTAATCTCGCATTTGCAAGCTTCCTATTGGCTGTGTGTCACAGAGGAGCGGGATAGGCAAGCAATCAATGTTAGGAACGACAGTAAAGCCCCGCCCACTTGCTGTCTGGCGGCCATACACTATGGTGGTGCGTTCAACAGCTGTGGGAAAGTTGCAGGTGAAGAATGAAAGTGGCCCAAAGTACTGCGAGAGAGTGTACCGGAGTGGCGTGAGAGTGGCGTGAGAGGCCAGATGAGCGGTTTTCTCATGCCGGAATGAGGGCGCAGTGTCATGTAAGGCAGCAACGTGACGTGTTATTGGTGGGAGGTTGAAATAGACTAGAGGAATGTGGATTTCCCAGCCCTTAAAGCCGCTGAGAGAAGCAGTACACCACATTAGCGAGCGTCCCTGTCCGCGGCGTGCGTGAGAGGAGCAGCCGTTCTCGCACAGCCCGTCACCAGGGAGACGGACACTTTCCCGCCCGGTCTCGCCTCGCGGCGGCGCTAGCCTCGCGAGCGGCCAGTTTCCGGCAGCGCGTGAACGCGCCATCCGTCAAGTGGAGCGGATTGAAAGTTGTCGTCAACAACGCGCCAGTCGGCCGCTCGGGAAGTGGGACGCCAGCAGCCCGGATCGTCTTTTTATCGTCCAACTTCAAGGTAAAGTCGGCGCGGCCGCTCGTTATTCACGGTTAAATACGGCAGCTCAACCCAGTAGTGTCGATTGGACGGCCGGCGTCAGTTGGAGGAGCGGGTCTCCATGTGAGAGGCACATGAACGTCACTTTGTTCCGTGGGAAGCGGCGTGCGGCGCAACAAAGACCCGCATCTCTCCTTAAGCGTCGGCCGGAGAAAAGCCGACCAGGACTCGGTTAACCCCCCTCCCTAACCTGGTCTCTCCCCGTCCCCCCCTCCCTAACCTGGTCTCCCCCCCGTCCCCCCCCACTGTTTCTTGTCTTCTCTTCTTTGTGTCTTTCTCCGAAGTGCGACAGGCAGGCGGAGAGATGCCGCTCCTTCACAGAAAGCCCTTCGCCAGGCAGAAGCCCCCGGCGGATCTGAGTCCGGACGAGGAGGTCTTCCTCTGCAAGATCACCCAGGAGATCTTCCGCACATACGAGTACGACACTAACTGCCCCTCTCACAACTGCCCCTCTCGCAGCTGCCCTCCCCGCACCTCTTTACGGCGTGTCCAGCCGCCTCACCTTCGCCCGTGTACGCGCTGTCCGCCGGACTCCCGCGGCTGATGTTGGAAAGTTACCGATAATGTCGAGTCGATATGGAGTTACTGTGAACGAGTGGGTGTATCTATCTACACGGTACATATTCTGGAGGCTTTCAGCCCTCCGTCGCTCATAAAGTCCACAGCTTGAGGATTCACTCGAGTCATCTTCAAGTTTGGTCAGGTGCTGTACTTGATAAGCTCTTTAGGTTAGCTTTAGCTCAGTTAGCTGCCGGCTAACCCATGTGGGACCTCACCACCAGCGGCTACAGCAGCCACTTGGCCGGCCTGCTGGGAGCGCAGTGACGCCACAGAGCCGCCTGGGTCAACCCCAGAAGTCGGCAAAACACTTTTCTAGGTTTATTTTTCCAAGTTCTCAGCCATCATGGCTGAGTTAGTGAAGAAGCTTCTGGTGCGCTCAGACAAAGTCCCTAGTTTTGCCTGAGCAGAAGATTGTTTGGATAAGCCTGTAGGAGAAACGTGCTCTCAGGGCTTTTGTTGGGTATGCTTCAGAATCAAACGATAAAGAGCCAAGACCAGGATCAGATGAATTAATTAAGGGACTTTGTCTTCATATTTTGTTTTTTTTTTAATTAGGAGGGTGGGAAGGGGGGAGTTAGGTTACTCTGGTTTACTTCCAGATCACAGCAGGGAGTTTTTCAGTCTTTCTAGAATTTACACTGCTGGTTTTTGATATGGATGACAGTGTTTAAGATGGTGTATGAGATGCTGCTCCTGAGATATTCTTCTGAATACATCCCTCACCCCATAAAATATTCATCCTACTAACACCCATGTTAGAAAGCAATCAATACTTAGATGATTCATCAAAGCCCAGTAGGTCCAACTGTCCTTTACCTTTCATATTACAAACATGTTTTGTCAGAGCAGATGTCACCTTTTTTATTAATGTCTGAGAAGGGCCAAAACTCGCTCACAAGTCAAGATTTTGTCATTTCAGCCTGTTGACTCCTATGTATAATCCATTCATGGGTTTAGTAAAGCATTAACCCCTGACAGGGTCGCAGGTTCTATTCCCTTTGTAGCGCAGTAAATAAAGAAAAGGCACTGACACTGCCATCTTCAGGGAATCCAGCTATGATGCTTTTGAGTTTTGAAAGAGAACTCCAGCAGAACAATACTCATCCTCTCTCTCTTCTACTTCAGTGAGTTCTTTGAGCGAACCATCCTGTGTAACAGTTTGGTGTGGAGCTGTGCACTGACTGGTAAAGCGGGCCTCACCTACCTCGAAGCTGTGGAGAGTGAGAAACGGGCCCGACAGAGCCTGCAGAACTTCCCATCAGCGCTGGTTCTGCCGCTGCTTCACCTGGTGGCCCTGACTCACCGCTGCAGGCTGACAGAGCTCTGTGAGGACATATACACCTTCGTCAAAGACCGCTTCTTCCCAGGGGAGATGGTGGACGTTGCTGGTCGCAGTGGAGCCAGGTAGAATCTACAAACCATAGAGTAGGCAGGGGTTGGTCCGCTGATTTGTGGGTCAACAGGAAGTGTGTGCTGTGTGTTGCCATGATGGTGGGTGATTGGGAGTGGGGATGACACAAAATTACTTCAGTGTTTAAATGATTTCACTAACAGACAACTGATGCATTGTGAATGTTTTCAGTTTTGCAAACGACCACTGACCGTGGCATTACAAAATAAAAGACTGTAGAGTAGACCGAAACAACGCCCTACGATGACGCCCTCATGTAAAGATAAGTTTGTAGACCTAAACAACACCATACGATGACGCCCTCATGTAAAGATGAGTTGTACTAAACGACGCCATACGATGACACCCTCATGTAAAGATGAGTTTTTAGACCTAAACAACACCATACGATGACGCCCTCATGTAAAGATGAGTTTGTAATAAACAACGCCATACAATGACACCTTCATGTAAAGATGAGTTGTACTAAACAGCACCATACGATGATGCCTTCATGTAAAGATGAGTTGTACTAAACAGCACCATACGATGATGCCCTCATGTAAAGATGAGTTTGTAGACCTAAACAACACCATACGATGACGCCCTCATGTAAAGATGAGTTTGTAGACCTAAACAACACCATACGATGACGCCCTCATGTAAAGATGAGTTGTACTAAACAACGCCATACGATGACAACCTCATGTAAAGATGAGCTTGTACTAAACAACGCCATACGATGACACCCTCATGTAAAGATGAGTTTGTACTAAACAACGCCATACGATGACAAGCTCATGTAAAGATGAGTTTGTACTAAACAACGCCATACGATGACATCCTCGTGTAAAGATGAGTTTGTAGACCTAAACAACACCATACGATGACGCCCTCATGTAAAGATGAGTTTTTAGACCTAAACAACACCATACGATGACGGCCTCATGTAAAGATGAGTTTGTACTAAACAACGCCATACGATGACATCCTCGTGTAAAGATGAGTTTGTAGACCTAAACAACGGCATACGATGACGCCCTCGTGTAAAGATGAGTTTGTAGACCTAAACAACACCATACGATGACGGCCTCATGTAAAGATGAGTTTGTAGACCTAAACAACACCATACGATGACGGCCTCATGTAAAGATGAGTTTGTAGACCTAAACAACACCATACGATGACGCCCTCATGTAAAGATGAGTTGTACTAAACAACACCATACGATGACGGCCTCATGTAAAGATGAGTTTGCACTAAACAACACCATACGATGATACCCTCATGTAAAGATGAGTTTGCAGTAAACAACACCATACGATGACACCCTCATGTAAAGATGAGTTTGTACTAAACGACACCATACGATGACACCCTCATGTAAAGATGAGTTTGTAGACCTAAACAACACCATACGATGACGGCCTCATGTAAAGATGAGTTTGTAGACCTAAACAACACCATACGATGACGCCCTCATGTAATGATGAGTTTGTAGACCTAAACAACACCATACGATGACGCCCTCATGTAAAGATGAGTTGTACTAAACAACACCATACGATGACACCCTCATGTAAAGATGAGTTTGCACTAAACAACACCATACGATGACGCCCTCATGTAAAGATGAGTTTGTAGACCTAAACAACACCATACGATGACGCCCTCATGTAAAGATGAGTTGTACTAAACAACGCCATACGATGACACCCTCATGTAAAGATGAGTTTTTAGACCTAAACAACACCATACGATGACGCCCTCATGTAAAGATGAGTTTGTAATAAACATCGCCATACAATGACACCTTCATGTAGAGATGAGTTGTACTAAACAACGGCATACGATGACGGCCTCATGTAAAGATGAGTTTGTAGACCTAAACAACACCATACGATGATGCCCTCATGTAATGATGAGTTTGTAGACCTAAACAACACCATACGATGACACCCTCATGTAAAGATGAGTTTGCACTAAACAACATTATACGATGACGCCCTCATGTAAAGATGAGTTTGTAGACCTAAACAACACCATACGATGACGCCCTCATGTAAAGATGAGTTGTACTAAACAACACCATACGATGACACCCTCATGTAAAGATGAGTTTGTACTAAACGACACCATACGATGACGCCCTCATGTAAAGATGAGTTTGTAGACCTAAACAACACCATACGATGACGCCCTCATGTAAAGATGAGTTTGTAGACCTAAACAACACCATACGATGATGCCCTCATGTAAAGATGAGTTTGTAATAAACAACACCATACGATGACACCTTCATGTAAAGATGAGTTTGTAATAAACAACACCATACGATGACGCCTTCATGTAAAGATGAGTTGTACTAAACAACACCATACGATGACGCCCTCATGTAAAGATGAGTTTGTAGACCTAAACAACACCATACGATGACGCCCTCATGTAAAGATGAGTTTGTACTAAACAACGCCATACGATGACGCCCTCATGTAAAGATGAGTTTGTAATAAACAACACCATACGATGACACCTTCATGTAAAGATGAGTTTGTAATAAACAACACCATACGATGACACCTTCATGTAAAGATGAGTTGTACTAAACAACACCATACGATGACGCCCTCATGTAAAGATGAGTTTGTAGACCTAAACAACACCATACGATGACGCCCTCATGTAAAGATGAGTTGTACTAAACAACACCATATGATGACACCCTCATGTAAAGATGAGTTTTTAGACCTAAACAACACCATACGATGACACCCTCATGTAAAGATGAGTTTGTACTAAACAACACCATACGATGACGCCCTCATGTAAAGATGAGTTTGTACTAAACAACACCATACGATGACGCCCTCATGTAAAGATGAGTTTGTACTAAACAACACCATACGATGACGCCCTCATGTAAAGATGAGTTTGTACTAAACAACGCCATACGATGACGCCCTCATGTAAAGATGAGTTGTACTAAACAACACCATACGATGACGCCCTCATGTAAAGATGAGTTTGTAGACCTAAACAACACCATACGATGACGCCCTCATGTAAAGATGAGTTGTACTAAACAACACCATATGATGACACCCTCATGTAAAGATGAGTTTTTAGACCTAAACAACACCATACGATGACGCCCTCATGTAAAGATGAGTTGTACTAAACAACACCATACGATGACACCCTCATGTAAAGATGAGTTTGTACTAAACGACACCATACGATGACGCCCTCATGTAAAGATGAGTTGTACTAAACAACGCCATACGATGACGCCCTCATGTAAAGATGAGTTGTACTAAACAACGCCATACGATGACACCCTCATGTAAAGATGAGTTTGTACTAAACAACACCATACGATGACGCCCTCATGTAAAGATGAGTTTGTAGACCTAAACAACACCATACGATGACGCCCTCATGTAAAGATGAGTTTGTAGACCTAAACAACACCATACGATGACACCTTCATGTAAAGATGAGTTTGTAATAAACAACACCATACGATGACACCTTCATGTAAAGATGAGTTTGTAATAAACAACACCATACGATGACACCTTCATGTAAAGATGAGTTGTACTAAACAACACCATACGATGACACCCTCATGTAAAGATGAGTTGTACTAAACAACACCATACGATGACACCCTCATGTAAAGATGAGTTTTTAGACCTAAACAACGCCATACGATGACGCCCTCATGTAAAGATGAGTTTTTAGACCTAAACAACACCATATGATGACGCCCTCATGTAAAGATGAGTTTGTACTAAACAACACCATACGATGACGCCCTCATGTAAAGATGAGTTTGTACTAAACAACACCATATGATGACGCCCTCATGTAAAGATGAGTTTGTAGACCTAAACAACACCATACGATGACACCCTCATGTAAAGATGAGTTTGTAGACCTAAACAACACCATACGATGACGCCCTCATGTAAAGATGAGTTTGTAGACCTAAACAACACCATACGATGACGCCCTCATGTAAAGATGAGTTGTACTAAACAACACCATATGATGACACCCTCATGTAAAGATGAGTTTTTAGACCTAAACAACGCCATACGATGACGGCCTCATGTAAAGATGAGTTTGTACTAAACAACACCATACGATGACGCCCTCATGTAAAGATGAGTTGTACTAAACAACACCATATGATGACACCCTCATGTAAAGATGAGTTGTACTAAACAACACCATATGATGACGCCCTCATGTAAAGATGAGTTTGCACTAAACAACACCATACGATGACGCCCTCATGTAAAGATGAGTTTGTAGACCTAAACAACACCATACGATGACGCCCTCATGTAAAGATGAGTTGTACTAAACAACACCATATGATGACACCCTCATGTAAAGATGAGTTTTTAGACCTAAACAACACCATACGATGACACCCTCATGTAAAGATGAGTTGTACTAAACAACACCATACGATGACACCCTCATGTAAAGATGAGTTTGTACTAAACGACACCATACGATGACGCCCTCATGTAAAGATGAGTTTGTAGACCTAAACAACACCATACGATGACACCTTCATGTAAAGATGAGTTTGTAATAAACAACACCATACGATGACACCTTCATGTAAAGATGAGTTTGTAATAAACAACACCATACGATGACACCTTCATGTAAAGATGAGTTGTACTAAACAACACCATACGATGACACCCTCATGTAAAGATGAGTTTTTAGACCTAAACAACGCCATACGATGACGCCCTCATGTAAAGATGAGTTTGTACTAAACAACACCATATGATGACGCCCTCATGTAAAGATGAGTTTGTACTAAACAACACCATACGATGACGCCCTCATGTAAAGATGAGTTTGTACTAAACAACACCATATGATGACGCCCTCATGTAAAGATGAGTTTGTAGACCTAAACAACACCATACGATGACGCCCTCATGTAAAGATGAGTTTGTAGACCTAAACAACACCATATGATGACGCCCTCATGTAAAGATGAGTTTGTAGACCTAAACAACACCATACGATGACACCCTCATGTGAAGATGAGTTTGTAATAAACAACACCATATGATGACGCCCTCGTGTAAAGATGAGTTTGTAGACCTAAACAACACCATACGATGACGCCCTCATGTAAAGATGAGTTGTACTAAACAACACCATATGATGACACCCTCATGTAAAGATGACTTTGTAATAAACAACACCATACGATGACACCTTCATGTAAAGATGAGTTTGTAATAAACAACACCATACGATGACACCTTCATGTAAAGATGAGTTGTACTAAACAACACCATACGATGACGCCCTCATGTAAAGATGAGTTTGTAGACCTAAACAACACCATACGATGACGCCCTCATGTAAAGATGAGTTGTACTAAACAACACCATATGATGACGCCCTCATGTAAAGATGAGTTGTACTAAACAACACCATACGATGACGCCCTCATGTAAAGATGAGTTGTACTAAACAACACCATATGATGACGCCCTCATGTAAAGATGAGTTTGTACTAAACAACACCATACGATGACGCCCTCATGTAAAGATGAGTTTGTACTAAACAACACCATACGATGACGCCCTCATGTAAAGATGAGTTTGTACTAAACAACGCCATACGATGACGCCCTCATGTAAAGATGAGTTGTACTAAACAACACCATATGATGACGCCCTCGTGTAAAGATGAGTTTGTACTAAACAACACCATATGATGACGCCCTCGTGTAAAGATGAGTTTGTACTAAACAACACCATACGATGATGCCCTCATGTAAAGATGAGTTTTTAGACCTAAACAACGCCATACGATGATACCCTCATATAAAGATGAGTTTGTACTAAACAACACCATACGATGACGCCCACATGTAAAGATGAGTTTGTTAGATTTTGTTTGCTCTGTGTCTGTTAGAGTGGCTGCAGCAACAGCATATTCCTCTATATTGAGCAATGCGAGTATAGACGGTTTTCAAGAGCAATGAAGAAACGTGGCGGAAAGGAGAGAAGCCCTGACAGCCTGTTGTATGATGTTGTATTTGTTGCACAACACTTGAGAGTTTGTACAATGACTGTGAACTTCTTTCCTGGAATTGTCACCATCGTAATAGTTCCACACACTTGTATTTGAAATATGAAGTTACGGTGAATATAATGTGAGAACCTGCAGATTACATGTAAACTTGTAATACATGTCTCCACATCCACAAATCTGATTACAACCTTTCGAATGTGTCATTCCAACTACACAAATATCTGTGACAAATGTCTGTGATCTTGCGTATCACAAAGTGCAGATTTCTGCATCTGTTTACCTTTTGTGATAAACTTGTTTACTTTTACATTTCGGGTGTTTTGCAGTAAATTTAATTTCATATATTTGATGGCTTCAGTGGCACTTGTAGAATTCTGACATAGTATGAACAAGAACAGCCCAGTTCAAAAAAACCACCCTTACTTTCACACATATCAGATTGTTACACTCCCACAAGCTATCATTCCACAAGCAGTTGTTTAAGGGTTGAAAAACTAAATGTTGAATTGGTGTGTCTCCACTGAATGGGTTTAAGTGAATTTATCAGTCTCTCTTTGGCCAGGGTGTGACAAGACTGAACAGGAGCTCTCGAATCCATTACATGACATCACCATATGGAGTTTAACACTGCATGACAAAACCCAGATC
Source organism: Lampris megalopsis (assembly GCA_022114975.2). NCBI lineage: Eukaryota > Metazoa > Chordata > Actinopteri > Lampriformes > Lampridae > Lampris > Lampris megalopsis. Next base: position 970,342 of record JAJHIY020001516.1, read on the forward strand.
TATAAAACGAGCACACAACAGCTATATGTCAACAGTGTCAGACATAGCATCACATTTTAAGACAGGAACAGACAAACAACCCCAGTTTAAATGAGTTGTTAAAGAGTTGTGTTTACTAGCATATGGCTGCAGGCGCTTATGGACCAAGCCTCACCTTGATTAATGAGTTAATCTGAACAGAAACTATTAATGGGAGCATCAGTACCTCTTGTAAAACTGTGATGGGTAAAGGTATTGATGAACAGCATAGCGCCCTCATCGTGCGCTCTGATCGTGTAAGCCGACAAATCTTAATTTAGAATTAGGGATTCCACATCTTGTTTGTAATGTGTGGGCCAGGGGGACTAGTTCTGTCCTCTCAAGTGTGTTTGTGTGTGTGTTTGTTTGTGTTCCAGACAGGGGTGTGAGATCTTAGAGGTACAGTCTCCTAATTCCAACTCAAATGGAGCACAGGTCCTTAATGGCCACACCAAGTCACCAGCAGGGGGTGACACAATCGTCATCAGCGACAGCGATGAAGACAGCAGCCCCCTGCACCCCCCCAGAGCACAGGTCAACGGGTCAGTAGCAAATGAACTCAGATTGTTGTGATACAAACCAGTCCTGACTTGATTTCACTGGTTTAATTTACTGCAAATCCTGTATATGTTGTACACCAGACACAGGCGGCCATGGGGTGTAAAGAACATACAGGTTTTCCTTTTCCAGGAAACATGGTCGCTCATGTCTCCACAACCAAGACTGTGGACTCCTACACACCACCACATATTCCCAAGTGTTCAGATGATACTTCTATTTTAGCACCTGTCAGTTGTAACTTCATGACAGCTTACCAGGGATGGAATCCTTCATTCACTTCACCTTCCTGTGTAGCGAAAACTCTCTGCAGTACAATAACAGACAAGATTAGGTGGCACTTTATTAATCCCAATGGGGAAATTTGGCTGTTGCAGCAGCCGGTAAGAAAAGAGCAGATACATTACTTAAAAGAGGTACACCATGGATAAAATAACAACTAATTTACAATTTCATTTAGCCGACACTTTTATCCAGACATACTACATCTGAGAGGTAGGTGGCTTGTATGTCATTAGGAGTCCTAGCCACGGACTCTTATGGGTTTGAACCCCCGATCTAAGGCGGGAAAGCTGGCGTTTATCCCTACCGAGCTATCCAACTGCTAGATATGTACAAAAACAAAACACGTAGACCTTGCAGGTGTGCCCGATATTCAAGTAAATTTGTGCAAAATACACATGTTTAAAAAAAAAAGAAGAAGTGGCGTTTCATGCGGGTCACCATCAGAGGCAATGTTGTAAAGACTGAGGGTGGCCAGCAAAAAAACCATCTGAGGTGCTCCTTGGTGCTGCTGGGTGGGATGAGCCAGTGGCTAAAGCCTCCTACAGACTGTGTGATTGTACTGTAAGTTTATTCAAGCCACACTGTGTGATATAATCTAATAAACGTGGGCACGACATCAAGTGTGATGTGTGTAGACTGTACGATGATAACACTACTGAATCACATCAAGTGTGATGTGTGTAGACTGTATGATGATAACACTACTGAATCACATCAAGTGTGATGTGTGTAGACTGTACGATGATAACACTACTGAATCACATCAAGTGTGATGTGTGTAGACTGTACGATGATAACACTACTGAATCACATCAAGTGTGATGTGTGTAGACTGTACGATGATAACACTACTGAATCACATCAAGTGTGATGTGTGTAGACTGTACGATGATAACACTACTGAATCACATCAAGTGTGATGTGTGTAGACTGTATGATGATAACACTACTGAATCACATCAAGTGTGATGTGTGTAGACTGTACGATGATAACACTACTGAATCACATCAAGTGTGATGTGTGTAGACTGTATGATGATAACACTACTGAATCACATTAAGGGTGATGTGTGTAGACTGTACCATGATAACACTACTGAATCGCAGGCTACGATGCAAGTCCATAAAAACGTCATCAGCATGCGTGCTGCATCAGTGCGCATCATCAATCCACACCGCTGGTAGAGCAACATGGCGCCAAGCAGGAATCAAGTCCTTTCAATAGTCGCCGCAGCTCGTTTTGTTGTATCAATGGCATTTGGGTCACAGATATTGACAGTGTGTTTGTTTGTGTTTAGCGCCAGCAAAGATTCTGCGTGGCGTTGATCAGCGTGTCATTTCGTGCTGCATTTCTATTGGTTGGTTAGCAGACGTACGTCGTAGCAGCAGTCACATTGTGAGACGGTCATCCTACATTTCTGACACTGTCAGACTTTTGTCCCAGGTTGTCTTCGGTCGCAAAGACCTTGATAACGGCCGTCTTTGAACTGTCTCACAGTGCCACATAGGAGCACCGTTTGGAGCCACAACCAAAGACATAACCACGTTTAGTCATCTTTCATCTGAGACAGCCCAAATCACACAGTCTGTAGGAGGCTTAAAGGAGATGCTGAGTTCATCAGAGAGAGGATGACGCTGGTTTTGACCCTTGTCTTTCTCTGCTGTGACCTCCATGCTGTCAAACCACACAACTGGTCTTCCTGAGCAGCCTGGTGAGCCTGTTGGCCTCAGCAGTCTTACAGTTTCAGTCCAGTGAAAATCAGGTTTTCCAATCCTATTTTTTAACAGAAAGTTTACTGTTGAGTCCGCGGTGGTGTAGCGGTCTAAGCATCGGCTTTGTGTCGATGCAGTTGCCGGGGTTCGCGCCCCGGTCTTGTCAGATCCGACTATGGCCGGACTCGATGAAGCAGCAATAATTGGCAACGCTGTCTTCGGGAGGGGGGAGGACTCGGCTTGTGTTCGTCACATGAATGCGTCTCTGGGTGTGTCGGAAAAAGCAGTGGTTCGGCCTGGAGTTTCCTTGTCACGAAAGTGGCGAGGCGTCTCCTTCGAGACTGCCGGCCGGAGAGATGCAGTTGGCGAACGCATGCAGTACGAGGGTGGAGTTTGAACTAAAACTAGGGATCAATTGGCCACTAAATTGGGAGAAAAAAGGGAAAAATCCGAAATAAATTAGAAAAAAAAAAGAAAGTTAACTTTTAAGTTAACTTAACAGTTAACTCTTGTCCTGGTTGTCAATGTAATTTAACCATTTCAGAAACCAATCAGCTTCTGGTAATAAATTACATCATCTGATACTCTGATTTGATTGGCCAGTCAGTGAATTGTTATTATCAGTCTTGTCAGCTGGTCTGGTTTTGAATAGTTGCCTAGCAACATCATGCTAGTTAGTGAGCTAGCTAGCTATCAGTAAAGAGTCTTGTGAACTCAACTTGCTGAGCCTGTGTTCAGAGAAGGGGCGCTAAAACAGTTCGAATGACTCTCCAAACATTAATATTTCACATTATTCAGCACTTTAAGATGAAGTGATTTCAATTCAGGCACCTTTAATAATGCGCCCACACACCACAGTGAAGAAAAGGGAACTGGTGGAACATCTGGAGTATCTTGGTGGACATCTTTAAGGAGCCAAGTCTCCCGATGAAGACAGCCTGCTCCGTTTTTTGTTTTTTTTCTGTACAGTTCATCAGTTTTTTCCAGTCTATTGTTCAGATGGTCCTCCAGAAACTTGTATATTTCCAAAACCACGGCTGTCATCATGAAGTCTGACACTGTCCACTGTCCAGACACCATCAGTGGGAAGGCAGCAGAGTAGCTTGATGCTTTCTTGGGATTGGGATGGAAGGTGATGCCATCTTGGCATCACCTTCCATCCCAATCTGCATTTAATTCTACATGTCACAGACATTCCAACACACACAGTCGAGACTGTTGGAAGAAAATTCGAGGTCATTTGAGTCAAACAGAAGCTACGGACTACTGCTGTATCACAGCGACTATCTGTGTGTCAGGATGACGTGTTCACTTGTGTCATGTTACTGCTGTGTTTCTCTAATCATGTGTGTGAAGGTCTATTCAAAGGAGGGCATGAGCCGTCTGTCTTTCAGACTGTCTAATGGTATGTGTGTGTGGTTTTCTGTGTATGTGTGTGTGTTGGGGGGTGGGGCAGGAAGAAGAAGTCTCTGAATCCATCAGCGTTTCGATACAAAGTGAGGATGCTGAAGGCCGAAGGCAGCAAGCCCTTCATAGTCAAGGCAGCTCAGATCAGGTCAGACTGACACCCACACAGTTGTGTCTGCTTGGTGTTTAAATGTCTGCACGTTGTGTTGTAGGATGTGCATTACACTCACTCTGATGTCCAACACTTGTTGTAGCACGTGCATTACACTCACTGTGATGTCCAACACTTGTATCATGTGCATTACACTCACTCTGATGTCCAGCACTTGTTGTAGCACGTGCATTACACTCACTCTGATGTCCAACACTTGTTGTAGCATGTGCATTACACTGTGTTGTCCAACACTTGTTGTAGCACGTGCATTACACTGTGTTGTCCAACACTTGTTGTAGCATGTGCATTACACTGTGTTGTCCAACACTTGTTGTAGCACGTGCATTACACTCTGTTGTCCAACACTTGTTGTAGCACGTGCATTACACTCGGTGTTCTCCAACACTTGTAGCATGTGCATTACACTCAGTGTTGTCCAACAGTTGTTGTAGCACGTGCATTACACTGTGTTGTCCAACACTTGTTGTAGCATGTGCATTACACTCAGTGTTGTCCAACACTTGTTGTAGCACGTGCATTACACTCAGTGTTGTCCAACACTTGTTGTAGCATGTGCATTACACTCAGTGTTGTCCAACACTTGTTGTAGCACGTGCATTACACTCGGTGTTCTCCAACACTTGTTGTAGCATGTGCATTACACTCAGTGTTGTCCAACAGTTGTTGTAGCACGTGCATTACACTGTGTTGTCCAACACTTGTTGTAGCACGTGCATTACACTCAGTGTTGTCCAACACTTGTTGTAGCACGTGCATTACACTCAGTGTTGTCCAACACTTGTTGTAGCATGTGCATTACACTCAGTGTTGTCCAACACTTGTTGTAGCACGTGCATTACACTCAGTGTTGTCCAACACTTGTTGTAGCACGTGCATTACACTCAGTGTTGTCCAACACTTGTTGTAGCATGTGCATTACACTCGGTGTTGTCCAACACTTGTTGTAGCACGTGCATTACACTCAGTGTTGTCCAACACTTGTTGTAGCATGTGCATTACACTCGGTGTTGTCCAACACTTGTTGTAGCATGTGCATTACACTCGGTGTTGTCCAACACTTGTTGTAGCACGTGCATTACACTCGGTGTTGTCCAACACTTGTTGTAGCACGTGCATTACACTCGGTGTTGTCCAACACTTGTTGTAGCACGTGCATTACACTCAGTGTTGTCCAACACTTGTTGTAGCATGTGCGTTACACTCACTCTGATGTCCAACACTTGTCGTAGCATGTGCATTGCACTCACTGTGTTGTCCAACACTCCACTAACATTCACGCTTGCCAAACTTCTGTTTATCCACGTTGTCTGTTTTGTTTGTGTGTTTTGTTTGTCTTTCTTTGTGTGTGTGTGTGTGTGTGTGTGTGTGTGTTGTGTTTGTGTGTCTGCATGTGCGTGTGTCCATGTGGTGTTTTTGTGTGTATGTTGTTGTTCTGTGTGTGTGTGTGTATTGTGTTTGTGTGTTTGCATATGTGTGTGTCCATGTGGTGTTGTGTGTGTGTGTGTGTGTTGTGATGATTGTTTGTCTGCATGTGTGTGTGTCCATGTTGTGTTGTGTTGTGTTGTGTCTAAGGATGCACCGATACCACTTTTTTTCAGACCAAGTACAAGAAGTTCCAGTGGGGTACTTGCTGATGCTGAGTACTGATATGAGTACTTAATAATACTGTGACAGTTGTTAACATGACTTTGAAAACATTTTATTTTCATCACATGTTCCTCCCTTTCTTACTGTAACAAATGAAATATGCAACATGGTGTTGTTGTTGACATTTTAACATTCAGCTGTGTTTTCCTGAACAGATGTGGCGCTGACTGAGTGTGTTGCGTGTGGTCTTGTGCCAGCCGTGTGTTCTGAGAAGATGTCTGCATGCATATTGAATGTTGCCAGGCGATCATGCAGCCGGTTCTGCATGCATATTGAGTGTTGCCAGGCGATCATTCAACTAGTTCTGCATGCATATTGAGTGTTGCCAGGTGATCATGCGGCTGGTTCTGCATGCACATTTACTGTTGTCAGGTGATCATGAAGCTGGTTCTGCATGCATATTGAGTGTTGCCAGGTGATCATGCGGCTGGTTCTGCATGCACATTGAGTGATGCCAGGTGATCATGCGGCTGGTTCTGCATGCACATTGAGTGTTGTCAGGTGATCGTGCAGCTGGTGCTGCATGCACATTGAGTGTTGCCAGGTGATCGTGCGGCTGGTGCTGCATGCACATTGAGTGTTGCCAGGTTCACATGCGGGTGGTTCTGCATGCACATTGAGTGTTGCCAGGTGATCGTGCAGCTGGTGCTGCATGCACATTGAGTGTTGCCAGGTGATCGTGCAGCTGGTGCTGCATGCACATTGAGTGTTGCCAGTTGAACATGCGGGTGGTTCTGCATGCATATTGAGTGTTGCCAGGTGATCATGCAACTGGTGCTGCAGTGTTTGGAAACATAGGCTATATTAACTGGTACTGAATTGATGCACGTTGATTTGATTTATTTTAATGTGCAATGAAAAAAACCCACAAGCTTGCATTGGTGCATTGCATTGCCTCTGGTACAATGAGGTGTTTATTTGAATTATCTTTAAACAGCTTGTACTCGTTTCTTACACATTTCTGTGTAGGTTTTACCTGTTGAAGCATTAGTGAAGCAGAAAACACTGCTGCCACGCAAACACAGCACACAATTCAACACAGTCATAGTGTAGCAGGTAAAAAAAAGAATGCTCTGCAGGCGTCCAGGTAGCATAGTGGTCTATTCCGTTGCCTACCAACACGAGGATCGCCGGTTCGAATCCCTGCGTTACCTCTGGCTTGGTCGGGCGTCCCTGCAGACACAATTGGCCGTGTCTGCGGGTGAGAATGGATGTAGGTATGTGTCCTGGTTGCTGCACTAGCGCCTCCTCTGGTCGGTCGGGGGGCCTGTTCGGGGGGAAGGGGGAACTGGGGGGAATAGCATGATCGTCCCACACGCTACATCCCCCTCACTGTCAGGTGAAAGGAAGCAGCTGGTGACTCCACATGTATGGGAGGAGACATGTGGTAGTCTGCAGCCCTCCCCGGATCAGTAGAGGAGGTGGAGCAGAGACCGGGATGGCTTGGAAGAGCGGGGTAGTTGGCCAAATACAAATGGGGAGAAAAGGGGGGGGGAATCCCCCCCCCAAAAAAATAGGAAAAAAAACCCCGCTCTGCCCTGCCCACGTCACATGGCGTATGGCATCCATGCCCGGGCTGTCTGCCCTCGTCCACATTACACATGCTTGTACCTTTGGCATTTCTTGCTCCGTTTGGACAGATGACGTCCATGTTTTCAAGTGTTTCTTTGCTGCTGTGCTGTGTCATCTGTCTCGTCCCTCCCCCTATGAATGGCAAAGAAAGCACTGCTCACTTTTCACTATTTCAGCAAGCGTTGTCTGTTCGGGTATCGGGTGCGGTTTTAGTTTTATGAGTACAAGTGAGGGCAGAAATGGCCAGTTGAGTCATATTGTGATGTTAGTTATAGAATAATGTCCAGTTGTAGAGCGATGTGGTCTAGTTGAGTCATATTGTGACGTTAGTTATAGAATAATGTCCAGTTGTAGAGGGATGTGGTCTAGTTGAGTCATATTGTGATGTTAGTTATAGAATAATGTCCAGTTGTAGAGCGATGTGGTCTAGTTGAGTCATATTGTGACGTTAGTTATAGAATAATGTCCAGTTGTAGAGCGATGTGGTCTAGTTGAATCATATTGTGATTTTAGTTATAGAACAATTTCCAGTTGTAGAACAATGTGGTCTAGTTGAGTCATATTGGGATGATAGTTATAGAATAATGTCCAGTTGTAGAGCGATGTGGTCTAGTTGAGTCATATTGTGATGATAGTTATAGAATAATGTCCAGTTGTAGAGCGATGTGGTATAGTTGAGTCATATTGTGATGTTAGTTATAGGACAATTTCCAGTTGTAGAACAATGTGGTCTAGTTGAGTCATATTGTGATGATAGTTATAGAATAATGTCCAGTTGTAGAGCGATGTGGTCTAGTTGAGTCATATTGTGATGATAGTTATAGAATAATGTCCAGTTGTAGAGCGATTTGGTGTAGTTGAATCATATTGTGATGTTAGTTATAGAATAATGTCCATCTGTAGAGCGATGTGGTCTAGTTGAGTCATATTGTGATGATAGTTATAGAATAATGTCCAGTTGTAGAGCGATGTGGTCTAGTTGAATCATATTGTGATTTTAGTTATAGAATAATGTCCAGTTGTAGAGCGATGTGGTCTAGTTGAGTCATATTGTGACGTTAGTTATAGAATAATGTCCAGTTGTAGAGCGATGTGGTCTAGTTGAGTCATATTGTGACGTTAGTTATAGAATAATGTCCAGTTGTAGAGCGATGTGGTATAGTTGAGTCATATTGTGATGTTAGTTATAGGACAATTTCCAGTTGTAGAACAATGTGGTCTAGTTGAGTCATATTGTGATGATAGTTATAGAATAATGTCCAGTTGTAGAGCGATGTGGTCTAGTTGAGTCATATTGTGATGATAGTTATAGAATAATGTCCAGTTGTAGAGCGATTTGGTGTAGTTGAGTCATATTGTGATGTTAGTTATAGAATAATGTCCATCTGTAGAGCGATGTGGTCTAGTTGAGTCATATTGTGATGATAGTTATAGAATAATGTCCAGTTGTAGAGCGATGTGGTCTAGTTGAATCATATTGTGATTTTAGTTATAGAACAATGTCCAGTTGTAGAGCGATGTGGTATAGTTGAGTCATATTGTGATGTTAGTTGTCTTTTTTGGAGGAGGGTTTTCAAAGTTTGTAAGCTTTGGACCATTCGGTCTAATGATTGAAAATGGTCTCTTATTACAAAACAATCAACCTCATTTCTTCAAAGTTATTTTCTCCTGAGTGTGGGTTTTGCTGGGTTCTTTTGTGGCTTTAAGAAACAGTTCAATGATTTGTGTTTTCAGTCGAAAGAAGAATGTCTTGTCAAGGGAGAGACTGAAGCTGCTGTTCAAACAACACTGTGAACCTCAGTTTGGAACCATTGCACTCAAGGTAGGAACCACAACACCCTGCTGCCCCAAATAAACTGCTGCCCTAAATATCCTGCTGCCCCAAATATGCTGCTGCCCTAAATATGTTATTACCCAAAGACAGTAACCTGAAGTTGGTACCCTCCTCCCCTGTAGACCATAGTCAGTTAGGGTTTAATGCTGTTAACTGACCATCTCACAGTAACTCATTCCTACCAGCAGGTCCTGGTAAGGTTGAATAAAGTTTGTTTTTTAGATAAAGTATTGGAAATATTTTACGTCACCAGCTCCGAGATGCTTTTCCCCCTTTTTTCCTCCCTTCTTTTGTTGATGAAAGTTTGTTTCGCCTTTGTCACGTTTATCCTTGTTACATCTAGACCCACCACCAGTCTTTGTCTGTTGCAGTGTCTTCATTGACTGTCATAATATTGTTGTTTATACCTTTAGCTGCTCTCCAAGACTTTCTAACAATCCACTTGAATCTAAATCCAAGATAATTAATTTACTGATTTGTCATTGTAATTGTTTTAAAATCTTAATGTCTCTGTGTATTCCAGCCATCTACTGTAGTTAAATACAACCTGGTAGAAACCACCTTCTCCCATTTCTTCCCTGATGAGCCCCCCCACTTCCCCTGCAGCCCCCCCGCTAAGGGGCGGGGCAATTGGCCTGAAGATGGCGCACCTGGACAGGTGAGGCTGTGGGTGTGATTTGATGACAACAGTAATGGATGGATATCATTAGGAATAGATTTCAGACACCTCGTCAATTCTGCTTCAGCTGTCAGAAACAACTCGCACCTCTCCTTTAATAATGCCTCTCTCCTCCTCTGCATGTACTCTGATAACACTCCCTTTACTGACACTCACGCCATCTACTGCCTCTCTCGCGTCTCTGTCATCCATCATCTTCCTGTCTATCTCTCACTTCTCTCTCATCTATCATCTTTCTATCTCTGTCTATCTCTCACTTCTCTATCTTTCTATCTGTCTGGTGTGTCTCTCACTTCTCTATCATCCATCATCTTTCTGTCGCTCTGGTCTATCTCTCACTTCTCTATCATCTTTCTATCTCTCACTTCTCTATCATCCATCATCTTTCTATCTGTCTGGTCTGTCTCTCACTTCTCTATCATCCATCATCTTTCTATCTCTCTGGTCTGTCTCTCACTTCTATCATCCATCATCTTTCTATCTCTCTATGTCTCACTTCTCTGTCATCCATCTTTCTATCTCTCTGGTCTGTCTCTCATTTCTCTATCATCCATCATCTTTCTATCTCTGGTCTATCTCTCACTTCTCTATCATCCATCATCTTTCTATCTCTCTATGTCTCACTTCTCTGTCATCCATCTTTCTATCTCTCTGGTCTGTCTCTCATTTCTCTATCATCCATCATCTTTCTATCTCTCTGGTCTGTCTCTCACTTCTATCATCCATCATCTTTCTATCTCTTTATGTCTCACTTCTCTGTCATCCATCTTTCTATCTCTCTGGTTTGTCTCTCATTTCTCTATCATCCATCATCTTTCTATCTCTGGTCTATGTCTCACTTCTCTATCATCCATCATCTTTCTATTTCTCTGGTCCGTCTCACTTCTCTGTCATCCATCATCTTTCTATCACTGTGGTCTATCTCTCACCTCGCCATCATCTTTTTATCTCTGTCTATCTCTCACTTCTCTATCATCCATCATCTGTCTATCTCTCTGATCTATCTCTCACTTTTCTGTCATCCATCATTCAATTCAATTTATTGTCATTAAAAACAGTGTGCAGGCACATATTAAAAATGAAATGAGCGCTGTGGCTTCACCAAACAGTGCAAGACGGACACAGACAAACACAGCAAACACAGTATAAGATATACACACATGAAGACAAAAAGCTAAAAATAAGTTAAAACAGAGCAAGAGTACAAAATATTTAAAAATATCTACAGACATTCATTGGGTAGCCAGGTTCAGGTAGGCATCAGCTTATGGAAAAGAGCTGTTTTTGAGCCTGGTAGTGCAGGCTCTGAGGCTCCTGTAGCGCCTCCCAGAGCGCAGGGGGGAGAACAGTCCATGGTTGGGGTGGGTGGGATCTGCTGATGCTGAGACCCCTTCGACCCCTTCATCATTTTGAGGTCATTAGGTCTCTTGTTTCGGTTGGGAATGTATAAATTTAACTGCTTGTTTGCTGTTTACAGCTGAGCTCCTCTGTGCTGAAGGCATCAGAGGAAAAGTTGAAGTTGATGCAGCAGAAGGATGAGATGATTGCCGTTGTCCAGAAGGCCAAGCTGAAGAGGGAGAAGGAAGATGCCGTGCAGATCAAGAGGAGAGAAAAAGAGGACAAGGAGCGGCTGAAGGAAGAGCACAAGAAAAGGTTTGAGGAGGAGAAACAGAAGAGGAAGGAAGAAAAGGAGCGTATTAAGCAGGAGAAGGAGAGGGTGAGTCGAGACGGAACTCTGCAAGATGTCATATGTGGCTAAAAGTAGACCAACCGTTTAAACACCACCCCCTGCCCCCCAAATCTGTTCAGGAGAGAGAGAAGCTGAAAGAAGAGAAGAAGAAATACGCTGAGCGACTGAAGCTCTGGAACAAACCCAGAGAGGACATGGAGTGTGATGACCTCAAAGTAAAAAAGCCTCATTTTAAGACATCCTTTTTTTCTACAGTCTGTTGTCATTTCATTTAACTAATGACTGTGTGTAACTCTCCAGGAGCTGCCCTGCCCAGCACCGGTCCAAACCCGCCTGCCAGCCAACTTGTTTGGAGACGCCCTCATGGTGCTGGAGTTCCTGCGTGCATTTGGAGACCTGTTTGACCTGAAGGATGAATTCCCTGAGGGTCTTTCTTTGGGTCAGAGAACTCTTTAGTTCCCCTCCACTGAACTAGACTATGGTACCACCACAGTTCGGTCAGTATGGTATTTCATTCTATGTTGTGATAGGTTTGGTTAATGGAAACCATAAGCTGAAGGGGGACCCACACATTTCATCCTGGACCTCTTTCAAGTGTTACCACACAAAACCAGAGTGCGTTGGTACTGTACCATAGCTACAGCAGGTCCATTATGGAAACAGCTTGGAACTGGTACTGGTTCCTGCCATGGCCATAATAAACCCAGTATGGGTACTGTGAAATACAAGGCCTGTCCCAGAGACTGTGCTGTGTGAGTTTGTAACGGTGTACTGCTCATCTCTCCAGAGGTTCTGGAAGAAGCATTGGTTGGTTGTGACCCGGAGGGCCCGCTCTGTGAGCTGCTCTTCTTCTTCCTGACAGCCATTTTCCTGGCTCAGGCTGAAGAACAGGAGGAGGTTGCTAAAGAGCAGTTGGCTGAAGGTAACGTATGTGTGTGCACACACACACACAGTACTATGTGTATGTTTGCATCGTAGTCAGTGGTGGACTATACTAGTGGACATGTTACAAAATTGTTTTATTGCAGTGATGTGTAAATGGTTACTATCAAAGTTGTGAAAGAAAAAAAGGCCAGCCCTTGCTGGAAATACTGTGAGTAAAGCTTGTAAAAAATGACTTTTTTCAGAAAGCTAAGCAGTGTTTCTACCTGTGCGTCCCTCATTTTCTGCTGCCAAAGCACTATGAAAAGCTATGAAAATGAATTTTATGTCACACTGCTCATCCTTACGATGAAGTCACACACTGACAGGCAATTATATGAAGGGGTGTGTATGACAGACGGGTGTCTATATCAAGGTGTGCGTATGACAGACAGGCGTCTGTATGGAAGTATGTGTGAGGGTAAACTGCTTCTGTATCCTGTAGAACTGTCTGAGGTTCTGGATGATGACACTGACCCAACCCAGTCTGCAATCAGCGCTGTGGCCTCGCTGGCTGCTGCCTGGCCGCAACTCCACCAGGGTAAGACACACACACACACACACACACATACTCCACATGCACAATCCACACACTTAACATACACATTTCACAAACTTCACATACATGTGCGTGCGTGCGCGCGCGCACACACACACACACACACACACACACACACACATATTAGGGTCTTACATGGAGCTGTGTGTGTTATAGGCTGCAGTCTGAAGCAGTTGGATCTTGACAGCTGTACTCTGTCAGAGATCCTGCGTCTTCACATCCTGGCATCAGGTGCTGATTGTAACCACAGCAACGCAAAGTTCCGCTACCAGAAGCAGGGCGGGTTCGTGTTGACTGATGACCCCTGTGTGGAGCTGCGATTGGAGGATCCTGCACTGCTGAAGAAACTTACAAGTACCACTGTGTACGACCTGAACCCAGGTCAGCCACATTATTTCCTTTAAACTAAATACTCCCCTCATGAGCTTCCCAACAGAAATCACTTGACTCATTTACTTCCAGTCAGTTCACAGGTTGGAGCTTTGATATATTTGAATGAAGTGTGAGTTTTCTGTGTTCAGAGGACAAGCTGAAGATTCTCCATGCCCTGTGTGGGAAGCTGCTGACTCTGGTAGCAACTAGAGAACTGATAGAAGACAGCGCTGAAGAGCAGAGAGCCGCCAGACATGAACTCCGAGATATCAAGGCTGAACAACACCGCAGAGAGAGAGAGGAAGCAGCACACAGGTGTGTATACACAAACCATCATCATCATCATTAAAAAAATATACACACATATACACTATATTCAGCTCTTGTTTTGGTTTGTGTTCAGTACCGTCTCCTTGTAAGAAAGGTTCTGGCATGAGTCTTGGTCTGGTTTCTCCCTGCATGGAGTTAGCATGTTCTCCTATGTTCGTGTTGGTCTCTGCCACATCTAAAGACATGGCGGTGTTTGGTATCAGATACCCTGCCAGCTCCTCTGACCAAGACCCCACTCCTCATCATAGTTGAATGAATGAGTCTTTCCACGGCGATTAATCAAGAATTTCTATTGTCTATTCTTTTTATAAAGTCAGATGGTAAATTGGCTCTTCCACTGAAGTATGGTTTCTCCCACACCTCCTGGAAACCTGGAAATTGTATATTAAGTTTCTAGTCATGGAAACCACCTGGAAAGTACCAGCACATCTCTAGTTAACAACTCAATACAATACAAACAATTTGTTTGGAGCAGCTTATTGTGCACAAAACATAGTAACTTCCCGACAAACAAATAACACAAACAATAAATAACACTCCAGGGAGCTAACTGTGGAATAAAATCTATAAGTAATTAATGATATTGATTGGCTAGATAAACTTAGTAAACACAATAAAATGATCAGATTAAAAAAAAAACTAAGAAGCATTTATCAGTCAATTTGCAGAGGGAATGAATGATTTAGAATAACAGGTAGTTTTACAAGCAGGTAAAACATAATAACACCTTGATGGCAACAGAGAAAATTCACTTGTTAGAACTTGTCCAGAAGAAGCCAAAATACTTGCTGCTTTCTGGAGGATTTGTTGGTTGCAAAAAGAATTCAGATCTTTTTGTTTCACTCTGCTGATCTTAGAACAGATTTTAACAATGCTGTTCAGGCTGTTTCTGTGTTTTACCGTGAGGCTGTGAAACTAGCAGGTAAAAGAAAAACTCTGAAGACTCTCAGTACAAGATTGATAAAAGCGACAGAGAATGACAGGACTGACAGAAAAGGAATTTAGTTTACGGAGAAGCTGAATTCTCTGTTGCCCCTGTTTCACAATAGCCTCAGTGTTCACATCTAATTTAAGGTGCTCATTGATGATAGTGCCCAATTATTTGTATGATGTAACCATTTACACACTTTCATTATGTATGATGCACTCTTTGGCTGCATCTCTGCTACGTCTAAAATCAATAATCAATTCCTTGGATTTAGAAACATTTAATTCCAAGAAGTTTTTATCACACCAAGAAATAAAATCAGTGAGCGCATTGCCATGGACTGATTCTGAACCTCGGAGGAGGGTCAGCAATGCAGCGTCGTCAGAAAATTTGACCAAATAGCTACCCTGCTGATTGCTCCTGCATCCATCAGTGTACATAATAAAAAGGGTGAAAGGAGGCATCCTTGTGATGAGCCTGTGGCCCTAGCTACAGAGTCTGAGAGATAGCCATTTACAGACACCTTCTGCTCTCTGTCAGTCAAGAAGTCTCAAGAGCCATAACACAAGCTGATGAGGCAAATTAAAATCATATAACAACCTATCTCATCAATCTCATCACCTATCTATATCATTTCCCCTCGGGTATGAATAGAGTATTCTGATCTATTAAAAGATGTGCTCCATCATATTGAATGCTGATGAAAAGTCAGCAAACAAAAGCTTGGCATGGGCTTGCGGCTTTTCCAAGTGCTTATACAGGTTATTATGTATAAAAAGTTTTGCATCCTCCACACCTCTCCCTGCCTGGTAAGCAAATTACAGTGGATCAAGTTTTCCATCCACAGGTAACAAAACAAGGTTTTTAACAATTTTCTAAAATGTTCATTACTAACGATGTTAGTGCGACTGGTCTAAAATCATTAAGTTGCCTAGTATTGGTGTTCTTTGGGACAGGTATCACAGTAGAGGATTTCCAGATAGCAGGGTTTTGCTTACAGTCAACTGACATCTGGAAGATATGGTGGAGGACACCGCTAAGCTGGTCAGCACATTATCGCAATGTGCATCCAAAAATGTGATCTGGATCAGGGGCATTCTTGAGGTTTAGCCATTATAAAAGATCACTAACACATTCCTGAATGATGACAATATCACAGTCAGAAGACAGAGACTGTCTAAGGCCAGAGATGTTTTCAGAAAAGTTGTGTTTTTCAAAGATGGAATAAAAGTCGTTAAATATATTTGGGAGATCAGTCTAGTTTGTTCCCTCAATTTTAAGAGGTTTCCTGTCTGAGTGATTGAGGACAGATTTAATTCTCCTCCAAGCTGCCTGCAGATCACCGCTGCTGTGCTTGTGCTCCATCCTATCCTCATACATTCTTTTAGCTTTTCTTATCTCATTCCTTGCTTCTTTGGCAATTTCCTTCTTTTCCTGGCTAGTCCCTGTATAAAAAAATGCATTTCTTCTTGTTGATGCCATTTTTAAGTTCTTTAGTAACCCATGGTTTGTTATTAGGGAAGACAGTAATTTTTACAGGGAATATTGAAGTCCACACAGAAGGGTATGTAGGAAGAAACAGTTTGTGCCAGTTCATTTAAGTCAGACCAGGAGCTATAGAAGACACCCCAATCTGTAAGTCAAAGTGAGCTTGTAAGCTGGCAATGCTGTTTTCCCTCCAGCATGTCACTGTTTTTAGTATTTCTCTTGTTGTTTACAGATGGGCTTGTAGATCAGCAGAAGAAGTACACTGTTGTGGTAAGATGCTCCAAAGGGAGGCCTAGGCAGAGATCTGAAAGCGCCAGGCACTGAGCCATAGCGCAGGTCAATAGCGGAGTTCTTCTTGGTAGTTGTACAGGTATATACTGTTCATATGTTTTCAGTGACTTATGTACCTGGCAGTGATTGAAATCTCCTAGAATAGGACCCAGAAGCTGTCCTATCCAGACCGAGTCCAAAACGAGAAATTATTGAGAAATACTACTGTAATGAGAGCTTTACTATTTTAACCTGCTCAGCTTTTCTAGCATTTAAGGTACTGATTTATCATCTCACGTGATGCTATTAGCTGGTCAAATCTGCATTCCAAGTCAATCAGTGAGTGAGACAGGAGAGACAAGACGAGACAGTTGGAGAGAACAGAGAAGTGAGTCAGATAAAAGAAGAATAATTTCACATGGCATGCTCGAAATAAGAAAAGTAGACAGCGAAAATAGGGCTTTCAATCAAGAATCGACAGACTGGTACATGTTCATTCTTCCCACAGGCAGTTCAAAACCTGTGTCTCACATATGCTCCGAGACCATGGCGATTATTAAAAGTGGGAACATGAAGCGCCACTATGAGACAAAGCACAAAGCTTTTGAGCAAACCCGCTGAAATCAGAACTAAGTGCACAGAAAATACACAATCTAAGAGGCCAATATGATCGAGCCACAAGGATCCTAACCCATTCACTGCCCAACAACATGCTAACGAATGTTCCCTGAGAGTTGCTTGGATTTTGGGTCAACACAAGAAACCATTTACTGATGGAGTCGTTGTGAAGGAGTGCATGAATGCGGTAACTAAAACCTTACTCGAGGGAAAACAAAAAGAAGAGTTGTGTGTAAAAAATCAAGCAAAGACCGATGTCAGCATCATCGGCCACAAAAAAAAGTGAAATGTTAACAGAGGATCAGAGGATATGCTAGCACATATCCTCTGAGGCACCATGTGTGGGCATGTAAGGAGAATGAGAGTTCTGTGAAGACCTGTTAGGTGTAACACCCCTTCAGACCAGTACAAGAGGAGAGGACATCTACCTGGCCATAAAGGAGATGTTAATGAAGAGGGGAATAGGGCCTAAACAAGTGGTTTCAATAACCGCAGATGGAGCCCTTGCCATGGTAGGTAGAGAGAAAGGAGTCATGGCAAGAATGAAAGAGGACAATCCTGAGCTCATCTCTTACCATTGCATAATTCATCAATCGGTCCTGTGCTCCACCCTGTCAGACGAGTATGCTGAGGTGATGAACACAATGATCAACTTTCTCAGGGCGTCCTCTTCCTATCGGCATCACATGCTCAAGGAATTCCTCAGAGAAGTTGATGCAAATGCTGATGACCTTCTGATGCACAACGATGTCAGATGGCTTAGCAAAGGCAGGGTGTTGGAGCACTTTTGGTCTATCCGAACGGAAATCGCAACTTTCTTGGCACAGGTAAAGAACCAGAAGGCAACACCATTTTCTGTCTTTTTAGAAGATGAGAAGAAGATGGATATTGTGGCTTTTTTGGTTGATATCACTTCACACCTGAATGAACTGAATTTAAAGCTACAGGGCAAGGGCAATTCAGTTTGTGACCTGATGACCGCTGTCCGCTCCTTCCAGAGGAAACTTGGAAGTGTTCGAAGGACACCTGCAGGGAGACTGTGGACACTTCCCAACAGTGCAGGAACAGGTTCAGGGTGAGAGAGATGTATCTTCTTTTGTTGACTTTGTTGACAAACTGATTGTAAACTTCAGCAAACGTTTTGACAGCTTCAGCCTTGGGACAGCAGCTCGCCCTGTTCATTCAGAATCCATTCCTCATCACAGATGTCAGTGGGTTCTCAAAGGAAGTCACACAGCACTTCAAGTGGGCAAATGCTGAACCTCTCCAGATGCAACTGGTCGATCTCCAAACAGATGTGGCCCTGAAAGAGCATTTTGGAGGAACTGACCCTGCCACTTTCTGGCTCCAAATGGTCTCGGAGACGGCTTTCCCAGGTCTGAGAAAGTAGCACTGTACATCTTGACCATGTTCGGCTCCACATACAGCTGTGAGGCAACTTTCTCCACTATGAACATTATTAAAACCAAATATTGTTCCAGGCTCACCAATGAGCATCTACACATGTGTATGAGAGTGGCCCTGACACCATTCCAGCCCAGATTTAAAATCCTGGCAGTACAAGCTAGAGCTCAATTCTCTCACTGAACAACAGAAAGTGGGGGGAGTGGGATACAAGAGGAAAAGACAGAGAAAAGGAGGTGTTAAAGTAGTCCAATTGTTAAGATGTGTTGAGATTGTTTATTATAAATTTGGTTGAGACTGTTAAGATGTGAAATGGAGTTAACAAAAAAAGAAGAAACAGGGAAACTCAGGCTACACTTTTTATTTCATTTTTCTAAAATTAAGCACTTTATTTTAAGATGCACATTTTTCGAAAACTCTTTATGTATTTTATTTTTAAATGCAGCCCTGATTTTACTTGAAATGAGAAAATTATATTTGTTTATAGTAGCCTACTTGTTATTTATAATCCCTCCAGTTAAATGTGAAAACTGACAATAAATATTGTTGAAATATTATTTAAATGTACTTTATTTATTTAATTTGAAAGTCAGTTGTTGATCATACAGCCGAAGGGAATGATAGCATACTCAACTTCATATGAGTATCGCACAGTAACACAGCAAGGGCAATCATTTGATAGGAATACGCAAGGAGCAAGGAAACACATATCTGTGAAATCGAGGGCATAAAAAACACATGCATCACCACCGGACCTTGGCTTGAGGCCATTTTATCTAACTTGACCTCTTTGAATTTTACTTGAATACCTCTCTCCTAGAATACATTTTGGCGTGTCAGGTGAAAGAGCTTCCAGTCTGTTGGTCACCTCTGTGATCAGCTGAGTGGCTGAAGAGACGTTCGCCCACGGATGAATGTAAACAAGGGTGAAGAAGAGCTGGGGAAACTCCCTCGGCAGGTAGAAGGGGTGAAGTGAGATGGACCACAGCTCAAGGTTGGGAGTGCAAATTTTCTCCTGGACCACAACAGTGTTACAGTACCTCTCATAAAACAGCATACACTGCCTTCGGTGGGTTTATTTGTAATGAGAGGTGACCGATCCATTTGAACAGGGTACCCAAAACTGCTTATGTGTAGATCCTCGTTGCGATCCGTGTCTCCCGGCCACGTCTCAGTAAAAGCCAGCAGGCATGTTTCTCTAAAATCATGGTCAGATCTGGCGTAAGTCCCCAGTTCATCCATCTTGTTGCGAATGGATTGTACGTTCGAGAGAAGAATAGTTGGCAGCGGTGGGAGCTGGCGTCTGTCACTTAGTCTATGTCTGCATTGAACACCTCCCCTCCTTCCGTTCTTCCTCCGGTGCTTTTTGGACAATGTTCTGCTTACTGCAGCATTCAAGCTACTGCTTCGTAGTGACCGACCAGGGAATGTATAAAAGATTGTCACTTAGTGCCAGTGGTCAAAAAGCAAGGAGTAACTCAAGGCTGTAGGTGATCATGTTAACAGTCTCGCCACTGCCATCATGGTGTCCACAGGCAAATCAGCTTAAAAGAAACCAAGTGCAGCAAAGACCCCCAAGTAGACTCCCCTCATGATTAAAATCACTTCCACATCAGCTCCAAGGCGATAAAAGTTAAAAAGGTGCATGTTGCACATTAACAGTAGACAAACATTCAGCAAACAGAGTAAACAAGCTGCTCCCCAGTTGCACAGGTAGCGTGAGCGCCCCAGGTGGACTAGCCATAGCAGACAGCAGACTTGCAGCTGGCTAGTCCACACTTGTTAACCTGCTAAGCTGTGAGGCGCAGCTCCACAGCTTCCTGGTGTCAGTATGAGATATGACATTTTGTTGTCTGTTACTCGCCAATGTGGAGCCCAAGTAATTAGTGAAGGCAAGAGCGCCTCCAGAGTCGACAGAGTTCAACTTCAGGGCAGAAGGACATCCTTCATCCATATTTCAGTTAACAACACCACGTCTACACTTTCCAGCATTGCTTCATCAGTAATGTCCTCCATCCACTTCCTGATAGGGCTGTCTGGAGAGGTGGGGGAAGTGATGGAGTCGGGCTGTTTTTGTTTTGTTTTTCATTCATGGTTGTTCTTCATCCATAGTAAACATTTAAACTCTTCCCCCAGAGTTCGCCTGCGCAAGGAGGAGAAGCTGAGGGAGCAGGAGCTCCGTCTGAAGGAGAAGGTGAAGGAGCAGCAGGGAAGGTAGAGGAAAATCACATGAATTCAAACCGTCAACAGGCCACAGAAAATAAACTGTACTTGAAAGGAATTTTAATAGTGGGTAACTTTAATTCCATCCTAAAGTGAAGGTATTATAACAAGTTAACAAGTGACGGTATTATAACAAGTTATAACAAGTTAACAAGCAAAGGTATTATAACAAGTTAGCAAGTGACGGTATTATAACAAGTTAACAAGCAAAGGTATTATAATAAGTTAGCAAGCGAAGGTATTATAATAAGTTAGCAAGTGACGGTATTATAACAAGTTAACAAGCAAAGGTATTATAATAAGTTAACAAGTGAAGGTATTATAACAAGTTATTTTATTATAACAAGTTAACAAGTGAAGGTATTATAACAATTTAACAAGTGAAGTCCAAAGGACTTGAATCAAGTGCAACTGGACTTGGTATATATCCGTGAAGACGTTTCGCCTCTCATCCAAGAGGCTTCCTCAGTTCGTGCCTTTCTGACTAGACCAAGCTAGTCTGACTGGCTGCTGATGAGACTCAGAATTTATCCTCTAGGAGTCGGTGTCAGAGCTATTGATATGCGTGGCTCTTTGTGATCCGATGTTGGACAGATTGGCCGCGCCCGTCATTATCAGAGCTATTGAGCTATTATAGCTCTGATAACGACGGGTGCGGCCATAACATCGGTACACAAAAGAGCCACTCATATCTATGGCTCTGTTAGCGACGGGCGTTGGTAAACATTGGATCACAAAGAGCCACGCATATCAATAGCTCTGACAACGACTCCTAGAGGATAAATTCTGAGTCTCATCAGCAGCCAGTCAGACTAGCTTGGTCTAGTCAGAAAGGCAGGAACTGAGGAAGCCTCTTGGATGAGAGGCGAAACGTCTTCACGGATATATACCAAGTCCAGTTGCACTTGATTCAACTCCTTTGGATAACCATGACCTGGATGAATGAGAACATTCACAGACATATTAACAAGTGAAGGTATTAAAGCAAGTTAACAAGTGAGGATATAAAAAGTTATAACAAATTAACAAGTGAAGTTATTATAGCAAGTTATTATAACAAGTGATGGTATTATGACAAGTTATTTTATTATAACAAGTGAAGGTATAACAAGTTATTATAAGAAGTTAACAAGTGAAGTTATTATAACAAGTTAACAAGTGAAGGTATTATAACAAGTTAATAAGTGAAGATATTATAACAAGTGAAGGTATTATAACATTTGGCCATGATAAGTTTGTTTGACCTGTTGGCATCTTTCAAATGGCCTCAGAGAAGGACCAGCTGACCGCTGTAAATGAGACAAGTGTGTGTGTGTGTGTGTGTGTGTGTGTGTGTGTGTGTATACATGTAGTAGTACTAAGGACATCTGCATGAGCCCTGAGATTCGCCAGGAGCTTGGCACTGAGGATGAGGAGCAGAGCTCTAATGGGAAGAAAGGTAACGGACTGTGTAAAACACCATGTGAGGAAAACACAAGGTATCTGAGAATCTTCACAGCAAGGACCTGAAGATTACATTCAGCCTCGTTTGGACAATACATCAGCTTGTGTACAGAAGTAACAAGACAACAGCCCTGGTCTGTACAGATGTAGGGAAGTTTACTGTGCTAATGTGTTTTCTCTGCCTCAGATAAAAACAACCACAGTTCCTCCGTCCCCCCCGCCAGCCTCACCGCCGAGGAACTGAAGAGAGAACAGGACAAGGTGAGACACCGTCACCCACGTCTGTCCAATCAGTTTCTCTCTCCAGTCTGTCTGTCTCTCTCCGGTCTCTTTCTCTCTAACTTGTCTCTCTCCAGTCTGTCTGTCTCTCTCTGGTCTCTTTCTCTCTAACTTGTCTCTCTCTAGTCTGTCTGTCTCTGTCTGTAACACTTCTGTCTCTGTGGTCTTTCAGCCTGACTACTTCTTCTGTCTCTCTTGTCTGTCTGTCTCTCTCTGTAACACTTCTGTCTCTGTAGTCTTTCAGCCTTACTACTTCTTCTGTCTCTCTTGTCTGTCTGTCTCTCTCTGTAACACTTCTGTCTCTCTAGTCTTTCAGCCTGACTACTTCTTCTGTCTCTCTTGTCTGTCTGTCTAGTTTGTCTTTCTAGTCTGTCCTTCTGTCTTTGTACCTAGTCTGTCTGTTTAACTTGTCTACATTTAGTCTGTTGGTCTTTCTGAGGACGATGTGTGTCGTGTCGTGGTGTCCCAGGTTCGCGAGCTCCAGGAGCGGATCCAGAAGGTGGCAGCCTGTACCTACATCCTCCCTCTGGGCCGGGACCGGCTCTACAGGCGCTACTGGCTCTTCCCCTCCGCCTGCGCTTTATTTGTAGAGGAAGATTATTTTGGTCTGACAGAGGACATGCTCCTCCCCCAGCCTGCTGTTCCTCAGGAGGTCAGCATGGAGGACGACACCGGAGAGAGGTGGGTCACCCGGAGTTCAGAAGCTTTG
The DNA here is from genome assembly GCA_022114975.2 of Lampris megalopsis. Classification (NCBI taxonomy): domain Eukaryota; kingdom Metazoa; phylum Chordata; class Actinopteri; order Lampriformes; family Lampridae; genus Lampris; species Lampris megalopsis. The sequence goes on from JAJHIY020001516.1 coordinate 993,464, forward strand.
AGTACTGATCTGCTCCCAGTAACCAGCAGTAGAAGACTGTGGTTTTACTGGTCAGCTCCCAGTAACCAGCTGTATAAGACTGTTCTTTTACTGGTCAGCTCCCAGTAACACAGTGGTTTTCAAAGTGTGAGGTCCACCTCTCCTGGGGAGTGCCAAAGATTGTCAGGGGAGGCGTGAAAAAAAGCAGGAATTAAAGAACATGTCTGCGCCTTACAGAAAGTATGATGATGTATATTACTCGACCAGGCCGCCAGTGCTCCCAGCGATCTGTGGTAGGTTTAAAAAGAGCGACCTGTGTGTAAGTTCCCCGGAACGTTTTAAACTTTACTTGACCGGTCAGGTTGAAGCACAGTTTGAGAGGCTGCATTGTACATTTTCATCTTCTCCATTGTGGATTGTTAAAAGGTGAGAAGATACCTGCTCAATTCTCTATTTTGTTAATACTTCAGAAACGTGCACGGAGAGGCGCTGACCCGTACACTGATTCTTAACCACGTGTTGGTTTTTATATGTCAGGTGTGGTATTGGGACTGTGTTCAACATACATATTTTCAAACCCTTTATGGTTGCAGCCCTTTGATGGTAAAACAGTGGATTGTTATTATCATTAAAATGGGGGCGGCCCCGGTGACGTGAGAGTCTCTGAAGGGAGGCTGACTGTTGTATACTTGGACCAGTCCTGGACCGTGATGGGCCAGCTCCCAGGTCTGAATGCTTGTGATGAGTAAATGTGAACTAAACAGTTTGAGTTTGAAAAGAAATATAACTCTGTCTCCACACTTCCTGTACAGTGTCCGTGCCAGTGCCACCCCCGTCCACGCCGGCAGCATGCCAGTCAACCGACCCAACCGATGGGCTTTCTTTAGCTCCGCGGCAGAGGTGGAGCAGCTTATAGAAGCATTGAACCCAAGAGGTCACAGAGAGAACGCCCTGAAGGAAGCGCTGTTACTGGAGAGGGATCGCATCCAGCAGCTTCTCAACAACACAGCTGTCCAGAAGTACAACCATCAAGGTAGCAGACACCACCTCCTGGCCTCCAACCAGCTGGATTTGATAGGCTGTTTGTAAGGTAGCAGACACCACCTCCTGGCCTCTAGCCAGCTGGATTTGATAGGCTGTTTGTAAGGTAGCAGATGCCACCTCCTGGCCTCTAGCCAGTTGGACTTGATAGGCTGTTGAATGTGAAACAGGAAGCTTGGAGTTGGCTTGATACACACAGTGATAACACAGGAGCGTCCTGCTAAACTACAACACTGAACGCTCCGAGGGTTCATGGATGTGAAGTAGGAGAGGCGTTACTGTGGTAAGGAGATGCTCTGGCAGGAGGGGGTTATGGATAGTGTCCAGTTGATGATAGAATTAAGGTGATTTGGTCGAATATAATTAAGTACCATGAATGCAATGCTGTTAAAAGCCGAATAAACACTAGCTCCTAGAAAGTAAATGAAAACCTGTCATCGCACATACTTGCTGGTATTGTTAAAATGTAGTCAGGGTTCCCGCGGGTCCTTAAAAAGTCTAAAATTCTGAACTATAAATTTAAGGCCTTAAAACGTCTTAAAAACGGCCAGATTTTCATCAGAGGTCTTAAATTTCATTTGGTCAGGTCTAAAAAAATATTTTACCCTCGTTCATTTCTAGAAACGCTGGCCGCGGAAAGTTATTACAAAGTAGCAAAAAAGTATCGAGTACAAAGTGGAGCTGTAGTAAAATTCTTTGAAGGACGCCGCCCTCAAGAACGTTGGTTCGGTGTGTTGTAGTTCTTTCTGGGGGATATTCGGGGGATATTGGTGTTGGAACGTACGCGGTGATAAAACTACAAATCCCGTGATAACTGCAATACCTGCCCGCGAAATACGTCTGTGTCTCCTCAGAGTTTGTTAAAGTTCGCCTCACTGAAGAAAATGGGGAAGTGTACTTTCAACGAGACATGGCTAGATCACAGCGATTTCCGCTGCTGGTTACAAGCGGTATCCAGCTGCAAGTACGAGGCTCGCTGCGAACTTTGTAAAAAAAAAACTTTTCAGTTAGGGACTCTGGGCGTGAAGGCGCTAGAGTCACACGCCAGAGCGGAGAAGCATAAGCTAGCCGAAAAATGCCTCGGCCCATCAGCCAGTTTTGTGCCGCACCCCTGCCGTCCTCGCCGTCATCCTCCTCAATGCCTGGTCCCTCCGGTATCCAGCGCAATGTCATCGCTGCTCCCTCGAACGACCTTCGGGGTACTTTTGGATCGACTGACACATCAAAAGCCGAGGTGCTTTGGATACTTCACACGGTGTCAAAACACCATTCATTTAATAGCAACAGTGAGATTAGCGATCTCTTCCGAGTGATGTTCCTGACTTAGTAATCGCGAAGACGTTCCCTTCCAAGTTTGTTTTAGCCTGTTTTCATTTTGTCATTTTGGACACGTGACACGGCTGTTGAGTTGTAGACGTTCAGTTGACGTTGACGTTGTTCAGTTGAGTTGTAGACGTTGTTGGATGTGGAAGGTCAATGACTGAATTCATTGAAATAAAATGATTTTTTCAGAATTTCTTTGGTTTAAATATTTTTTTGGTAATGTGTCGTGTAGGTCTTAAATTTCAATTTTTATGGTCTTAAAATGTCTTAAAAAGGTCTTAAATTTGACTTACTGAAACCTGCAGGAACCCTGGTAGTGTGTGCGTTGGCTGAGTTTACTTCTGAATGGTCTACATCGGGGGGGTCAGTGGGACTGTGTCCCGAGGGGGGGTCAGTGTCCTGGCGAAATATATGTTTCATGACTGTCTGTTCTGTTGGCCAGGTCAAACCTCCGCCTCCAGCCCACAGACATCTGCCGCCGCTGAGAGCTTCATGGAGACCAGGCTGCGAGACCTCCTGCTTGACGTGGAGGACAGGATTTATCAGGGGACACTGGGGACACTCAAGGTGTGTACACACACACACACACACACACACACACAGTCAATAAAAAATAGAAAGACTCTAGTTGTGAACATGGAAGTATTGTTTCTTTTCTTTCTTTTTTTTTTGAAGTTATATTTTCAACTTTTCAAAATACAACTACAACCTCAACCCACTGCCCATCCACCCTCCTCACAGACCCATACAACATCCCCCGCCACACTCCCACCCATCTGGCATGCCACCAAAAATAACATGAATAAAATTAAACCATAAAAAACTAACAAAGTAAACCAGTAACAAGCATAAGATAGATGAACAAAACAAAAGGGAAAATTAACCAAAAAAAAAGTAAATACAGTGCATCCGGAAAGTATTCACACCCCTTCACTTTCCCCACATTTTGTTATGTTACAGCCTTATTCCAAAATTGATTAAATTCCTTTTCTTTTTTTTTCATCAGTCTACACACAATGTCCCATAATGACAAAGCGAAAAAGGTTTTGTAGAAATTTTTGCAAATTTATTAAAAATAAAAACTGAAATATTGCATGTACTTAAGTATTCACACCCTTTGCTATGAGACTCAAAATTGAGCTCAGGTTCATCCTGTTTCCACTGATCATCCTTCAGATATTTCTACATCTTGATTGGAGTCCACCTGTAGTAAATTCAATTGATTGGACATGATTTGGAAAGGCAGACACCTGTCTATATAAGGTCCCACTGTTGACAATGGATGTCAGAGCAGAAACCAAGCCATGAAGTCAAAGGAATTGTCTGTGGACCTCCGAGACAGGATTGTATCGAGGCACAGATCTGGGGAAGGGGTACAAAAAAATGTCTACAGCTTTGAAGGTCCCGAAGAGCACAGTGGTCGCCATCATTCATACATGGAAGAAGTTTGGATCCACCAGGACTCTTCCTAGAGCTGGCCGCCCAGCCAAACTGAGCAATAGGGGGAGAAGGACCTTTGTCAGGGAGGTGACCAAGAACCCGATGGTCACTCTGACAGAGCTCCAGCGTTCCTCTGTGGAGATGGGAGAACCTTCCAGAAGGACAACCATCTCTGCAGCACTCCACCAATCAGGCCTTTATGGTAGAGTGGCCAGACGGAAGCCTCTGCTCAGTAAAAGGCACATGACAGCCCGCTTGGAGTTTGCCAGAAAGCACCCAAAGGACTCTCAGACCATGAGAAACAAGATTCTTTGGTCTGATGAAACCAAGATTGAACTCTTTGGCCTGAATGCCAAACATCACATCTGGAGGAAACCAGGCACCTCTCATCACCTTGCTAATACCACCCCTACAGTGAAGCATGGTGGTGGCAGCATCATGCTGTGGGGATGTTCTTCAGCGGCAGGAACTGGGAGACTAGTCAGGATCGAGGGAAAGATGAATGGAGCAAAGTACAGAGAGATCCTTGATGAAAACCTGCTCCAGAGCGCTCAGGACCCCAGACTGGGGTGAAGGTTTACCTTTCAACACGACAATGACCCTAAGCACACAGCCAAGACAACGAAGGAGTGGCTTCGGGACAAGTCTGTGAATGTCCTTGAGTGGCCCAGCCAGAGCCCAGACTTGAACCCCATTAAACATCTCTGGAAAGACCTGAAAATAGCTGTGCAGCGACACTCCCCATCTAACCTTACAGAGTTCGAGAGGATCTGCAGAGAAGAATGGGAGAAATACTCCAAATATAGGTGTGCCAAGCTTGTAGCTTCATACTCAAGAAGACTTGAGGCTGTAATCGCTGCCAAGGGTGCCTCAACCAAGTACTGAGTAAAGGGTGTGAATTCTTATGTACGTGCAATATTTCAGTTTTTTATTTTTAATAAATTTGCAAGAATTTCTACAAAACCTTTTTCGCTTTGTCATTATGGGATATTGTATGTAGATTGATGAGAAAAAAAGGAATTTAATCCATTTTGGAATAAGGCTGTAACATAACAAAATTTGGGGAAAGTGAAGGGATGCGTATACTTTCCGGATGCACTGTAAATAAGCAAAAGGGAGAATAGAAGAGAAAGGGTCGAGAACTAGATTGCAAGTCCACCAACCGAGCATCTAACTCCTCCACAAAGTCTAAAAAGGGCTTCCATGTCGAGTGGAAGTTGGATATAGGTCCTCTCATGGAATATCTGATCTTTTCTCATTTCAGTGACTGACAAACCTCTGCATCCAACATGTGGAAGTAGGAGGAGAAGCCTCCTTCCATGTGAACAATATCCATCTCCAAGCTAATGTATTGGTGTAGGCCAACAGCTTTCCCTGAGTAGCATTTAAATGTGCACCAACTGGAAGGATCCCAAAGGTGGCACTCAAGTCAAGTCCATTTTATTTGTATAGACCAATATGACAAATGTGCCTCAGGGGGCTTTACAGCAACACAACATCCTGTCCTTAGACCCTCGCATCGGATAAGGAACTACTACTACTACTTTTGGCTGCTCCTGTTAGGGGTCGCTACAGCAGATCATCCGTTTCCATTTCTTCCTGTCTTCTGCGTCTTCCTCTGTCACACCAGCCACCTGCATGTCCACCCTCACCACATCCATAAACCTCCTCTTTGGCCTTCCTCTTCTCCTCTTCCCTGGCAGCTCCATATTCAGCATCCTTCTCCCAATATACCCAGCAGCTCTCCTCCACACATGTCCAAACCATCTCAATCTTGCCTCTCTTGCTTTGTCTCCAAACCATCCAACCTGAACTGTCCCGCTAATATACTCGTTCCTAATCCTGTCCTCCTCCATCACTCCCAGTGAAAATCTTAGCGTCTTCAACTCTGCCACCTCCAGCTCCACCTCCTGTCTTTTCATCAGTGCCACTGTCTCCAAACCATACAACATAGCTGGTCTCACAACCATCTTGTAAACCTTCCCTTTAACTCTTGCTGGTACCCTTCTGTCACAAATCACTCCTGACACTCTTCTCCACCCACTCCACCCTGCCTGCACTCTCTTCTTCACCTCTCTTCTGCACTCCCCGTTACTTTGGACAGTTGACCTCAAGTATTTAAACTCGTATGCCTTCGTCACCTCCACTCCTTGCATCCTGACCATTCCACTGTCCTCCCTCTCATTCACGCATAGGTATTCCGTCTTGCTCCTACTGACTTTCATTCCTCTCGTCTCCAGTGCATACCTCCACCTCTCCAGGCTCTCCTCAACCTGCACCCTACTCTTGCTACAGATCACAATGTCATCCGCGAGCATCATCGTCCATGGAGACTCCTGCCTGATCTTGTCCGTCAACCTGTCCATCACCATTGCAAACAAGATAGGGCTCAGAGCCGATCCTTGATGTAATCCCACCTCCACCTTGAACCCATCTGTCATTCCAACTGCACACCTCACTATTGTCACACTTCCCTCATACATATCCTGCACCACTCCTACATACTTTTCTGCAACTCCCGACTTCCTCATACAATATCACACCTCCTCTCTCGGCACCCTGTCATATGCTTTCTCCAAATCTACAAAGACACAATGTAACTCCTTCTGGCCTTCTCTATACTTCTCCATCAATATTCTCAAAGCAAACATCACATCTGTGGTGCTCTTTCATGGCATGAAACCATACTGCTGCTCGCTGATCATCACCTCTCCTCCTCTTAACCTAGCTTCTATTACTCTTTCCCAAATCTTCATGCTGTGGCTGATCAACTTTGTACCTCTGTAGTTGCTACAGTTCTGCACATCGCCCTTGTTCTTGAACAAGATAAGGAACAACTCCCTAAAACCCTTTAACAGGGAGAGAAATTAGGAAGAAAGCTCAAGGAGAGCACCAGAGGAGAATCTCTCTCCCCAGACGCACAACATGCAATGATGTTGTGTTTACACAATACAACATAGAAAGAGGACAACCTAATTATAATGGAGTTATAAAATATATGAAGAACATGAGAGGAGGAAGCTCAAGTGGGAAACATAAAACAGCAACCAAGGCCTCAAAAGTGGAATGCCAGAACTGAGTTAATTTCAGGCAGGACCAGAACATATGTAAGAGACTGGCCTTTGCTTGTTTGCACCTGTCACGTGTTGGGTCTCAATCTGGGTTGATTTTGGTGCATAAGTATCATGTGTGTCACTAATAGGGTTTCAGTATTATTATTACATTTACTATGTCAACAACGTGTTACCACCTGACATCATCGTCTGGGGTTAATGATGTTGTATATGATATCAGTATGTTGTACATGACACCACGTGTAATGACCGCCACTCTTTTAGCAACACGTTACCACCTGACATCATCGTCTGGGGTTAATGATGTTGTATATGACATCATTATGTTGTACATCACACCATGTTTAATAACCACCACTCTTTTAGCAACACGTTCATGCACAACACTGACAATAACACTGTATGTAAGTAAAATATCACACATTAGCTTTTTTCTTTTGGCCTAGTTACATTTGAAGGTTGGAGCACGGCAGTGGAAATTGTGTTCTCTGTTTGAATTGACAACCTGTTGTTGAGTTCATGTCGGACCGCTGTGTTGCTCTTTGGTGTGTGTGGGAGGGAGAGAGAGACAGAGAAACTAACGTTACGGAGTGAGTTTTGTAACTAACATTATGGCATGCTTTTCTTACCAACTGAGTGGGTTTTATGGCATCTGGCATGCTCCTCTTTCCTTAGAAAATTGGTCCGACTCCTGGATGCTTCTCTTCTGTGTTTTGTGTTGTTGAAGTGAGTGTCGTATTGTGTTTCGGGAGAGTGAAGGCTGCGTTGGAACCGCATGTGTTGCGCAGCAGACTTTTTTTTAATCGGTTGGCCGATTAAAAAATATGCCGATAACGATAATATGAAAAATTACAAATAGGTAAGCCGATAATTGGCCATACCGATAATCGGTCGATCTTTAGTGCATAGGTATAATGTAGTACTAAAAGACGTAGTAGTAAAATAAAATGCTGCCAAAAAGATAATTTTTTCCCAACTGACAAAAATGGGTGGTGTAGATACAAAAGCACTGTTGTTTTATTGAATTATTGAACAATTGGCAGGGAGTTCTAAAATCTTCCGCCTCCCCACTCATCACACCACCGGAAGTCTGGTTTTTCTTTTAATAATTTTCTCACTCAGTTTCTGTTTGTCTGACTGTTTGTCTGTCTTTCTGCTTCTTGCTGGCTGGATGTCTGTCTGTCTGTCTAGGTGATGGACAGGGCTGAATGGAGGGAAGCATTAGAAGGAGGTCACTATGAGTTGCTGTCTGCTGAGGGGAGAGAGAATGGAGGACTGGAGCAGATGGAGACAGACGCCACTCAATTGAGAGCCAAAGACAGGTATAGAGACATGGAGGGATGACAGAGAGTTCAGGTTCAAGTTCAACTTTATTGTCATATGTATTTACAATAAAATGACATTTGTGTGCTCTGGCTCTCTCTGCCTTAACACAAGGAACCCCCCCCCCCCCAAAAAAATGTACACAGTGAATTCATACATTATATACACAATATAGCAAAGTATACAATAACACAACAGTGTAAAGTGCATATGGGTAGGTCAGCTGTTCAGCAACCTGACTGCCTGTGGAAAGAAACTATTACCGAGATGGCTGGTGTGTGATTTGATGCTCCGGTAACGTTTTTTAGATGGAAGGAGTGAGAACAGAACATGAGCAGGATGGCTGGTGTCCTTCATGATGTTTTGGGCTTTCCTTTTGCAGTGAGTGGTGTAAATATTATGAAGTTTTGGTAGGTTCATGCCAGTGATTTTTGCTGCTGTCTTTACAGTCCTCTGCAGCAGTCTGCAGTCCTGATAAGTCAGGTCGCCAAACCACACCGTGATACAGCTTGTCAACACACTCTCCATGGTACTGCCATAAAAGTTCGTAAGAGTTTTGGTGCTCATACCAAAACTCTTGAGATGCCTCAGAAAATACAGTCTCTGCTTTGCCTTCTTCAGGATGTGATTGGTGTTGAGAGATCATGTGAGGCAGTTAGGGATGTGTAAACCAAGAAATCTAAAATTGTCCACAATTTCAACAGATGACCCATTGATGGGAATAGGAATATGATTTCCTCTGATCTTTCCAAAGTCAACAATGATTTCTTTTGTCTTATTGACATTTAGAGAGAGGTTATCATGGCACCATATGGTTCAATCTTCCACTTCCTTCCTATAGGCCCTCTAATCGCTGTCACTTATTAGTCCCATCACTGTAGTGTCATCTGTGAATTTCATGATGCTGTTGTTGTCATATTTGGCAACACAGTTATGTGTAAACAGACTAAAATATGGGACCTAGACAGCAGCCCTGAGGTGCACCGGTCCTAAGAACTAATGTGGATGAGTATGTTTTACCTATCCTCACAGTCTGGGACCAGCCTGTCAAGAAATCAAATAGCCAGTTACAGATAGTTGCCCAGACCAAGACCTCTTGAGTTTCAGCACCATTTTGGATGGTACAACTGTATTAAAAGCAGAGCTGTAATCAATAAACAACATTCTGACGTAGGAATTTTTCTTTTCAAGGTGTACTAGAGCAGTATGCAGAGCAAATGAGATAGCGTCATCTACAGATCTGTTGGAACAGTTGGCAAACTGTAATGGGTCAAGGGTACACGAGTGTTACATTTTATATGTGTCATAACTAGGGCCCTACCAAATTCACGGTACATTTCGCTCAATTTCACGGACCTAGTTTCTCGAAAATCACAGATTTCACGGAATCTATAAGAAAAATGCGACATTTCACGGCAATGATTAAATTACACTTTTTCTTCACACAGGGCCTTAATAGCCCAGCCTACTGTACACAGCATAACCGTACTAGTTGTTGAATGTAAGCATTGAGCATCCTGCGACGGTGCTTGGCTTCATGCTCTGTCTCTGCGATGAAAGTACTTGTCCATGTTTTGACACGGCCCTCTCCGCGTCCACAGAGTTCGTCGGGATTGACAGACAGCGCCACGCTACTTTAGCAAGATGTGGTAGCCTAGATTCGGAGGATTTCCAAAAAGCTAGCGCTGGTAAAATTGTGTCCACCTCTTGTGCAATTCCAGCCTACAGTTTTTGTCAAATCCAGGAATGTCCGTGCTGAGTGAGTTTAAATCCACCGTCAAAATAAGTATTTGTGCAGGGTCAAAAATGCGCACTGCTTTCAGGAATTCGGCCGCTGGTTGTTTAAATCTACTTTGCGTAATGTTCTCGTTTGACTCGTCTCCGAACCACCTTGTGGTTCTTTTTCGGCAGCCCTCTTTTTGTTGAGATGAGTTTCACTTTCCAAGTGACGCTGAATCGTTGCTCGTCGACTGTGATCTAAGGAGATATTACAACTCGTACAAAATAATTTCCCGCCATCAGCGTGTAAAATATGTTTTCCAAACTCAATTACTCTGTCGTCTGCAGTAGTGTTTTTTGAGGTTTTAGATTTCGACATCCTCAGCACGTTAGGGCCTAAGCTAACATGCTGGCGACAGCTAACTCAAACTAATCTAGTAACAACAATGATCATTGCGACAAACCCCGGATGCTCATTTAACCAATCAATGTCTTAGACACGTGAATGCTTTTGTTCGCGCATCCAAAATGTCAATCATGTCAGCACAGTATTTTCTCAAACTGGTTGCGCACTTAAATTCTGCATTTCACTGCATTTCACGGCAAATGGTCAATTACACGGGAAGAGGCTGATTTCACGGTCCGTGACGCGATTTTCACGGCCGTGAATTTGGTAGGGCCCTAGTCATAACCGATCTTTCCAGACACTTCATAATAACAGAGGTCACGTAATCAGTAAGGCGAGACATGGGTGTTTTTTTAGTTACAGGCACAATTGTGGTTTTCCTAAAATACAGTGGAACCACACATAATGACAAGGACAGGTTGAAAATGTCGGTAAAACCCGAGATAGCTGAGCGTAAGATGCCTTGAAGACACAGGAAAGGATGTTGTCTGGGCCAGCAGCTTTATGAGCCTTAACCCTTTCAAAAGTTTACTCACATCAGCCTCTGTCACTTGTAGATCAGCTTCATCGGGTGGGCACCGTGCTGCTGTCACAGGGTCCAAGTTGTGAGCTTCAAAGCGGGCATTACAGTTGTTAAGCTCATCTGGCAGAGAGGCAGAGGTGTTGATAGCCACACTGGGGCTAGCTTTTTAGTACGTAATCTTCTGCAGCTCCCTCCACATGTACCGCGAGTCACAGCCACTGTATAGTCATTTTCCAGTTTGTCTCTGTATGGTCTTTTAGTGGCTTTGATGGCTCGCCTTTAGTCTTTTTTGTTTGTTTGTCATTTTCCACCTTTATTGGTTTTATGTTAGGGCAACTGGTCTGAAGTCATTGAGGCAGGTGATCTTTGAAGACTGTGGCACAGGAGTGATGGTAGAGAGTTTGAAGCACTGGGGGACTGTACATTGGCTTAGAGAGGTGTTAAATATGGTGGAAAATATTGGGGCCAGTTGTGCTGCACAGTGGCTCAACAAAGCAGGACTGATGCCGTCTGGCCCTGCTGCTTACCTAGTGTTCAGCCTCTTGAATGTAGCTCTCACTTCGTCCTCCCAGATGCAGAAGGGTGGCATTGGAGTAGGAGTAGGGGGTGGCTGGTGGAATAGGTTTTTCAGGGGGGGTGGTAGGTCCCCCAAAACTACTATTGTCGCGGAGCGCGTGTGTCACGGATACGCGCTGGCAACATTGTCGTCGTAGACGGGCGCAGCGGTTGTATATCGGTGCATTTCACTGAGCTGAAATGAAACGATTGCACATAAATTAGGTAAAAAAACGAACAATATTTATTTACATAACAATAAGTGCATGTAGGTGGTTAAGAGTCACCAGAAATCATAAGTGCATAACCAGTGCTGAATTAATAGTGCAAAAACAAATAATCCAAAAACGTAAGTGCTAAGAGGAAGGGTCTACTAGCTTGCTACCATTTCGTGCATCAGGTTTCGTTGTGAGATTTTTTTTTAAATTTTTTTCTGGTCACGTGCGATTTTCAGGAGCTCTTTCAGGAGGGGTGAGGTGTCCTGTTGGCGGGGCAGGCCGCCCCTCCAAGGCAATGGTAGGGGAAACACTGTTGCATAAAACTAATGTAATTTATCTGGGAGGTTACGGACATCTGGAGGGGAGCACGGGTGTTTTTTGTAATCTGTCATTTCCTTAAGTTTTTTCCATATTGCTCTGGAGTTACTGAAAGAGAATTGTTGTTCGAGTTTTGTTGCGTAGCTGGACTTTGCTTTTCTTATTGCAGCACGCAACTTATTCTTGACTGCTCTGTACTGATCCCTGTTTCCGTTTTTTTATTGCCGTAAAATGTCACGGTTTTGGTAGGGATGTACATTTCCTTGCAGAACTTAATATATGACGTCACTGTGTCAGTGAGTTCGTCCAGGGAGTCACAAGCTGCACTAAATATATTCCAATTAGTGCATTCAAAACACCCACGAAGCGTTTCAATGGCAACCATGGAGCAGGACCTGACAGATTTGGATGTTTTTTTTTGATGTATTTAAGCTTTTGTCTGTATTTTGGGATGAGGAGTAACACAGCGTGGTCAGACTTCCCCAGTGGAGCCCTGGGGAATGCACGGTAAGCATTTGAAATTGAGATGTAGCAGTGATCCAATGTTTTGTTTTCTCTGCTATGGCACGTGACTTGTTGCTTATAGTTCGGGAGTTCGAGGGACATGTTTGTATGGTTGAAATCACCTAACACGATGACAGACGTGTCAGGGTTGGAGTTTTCAACATGGGAAATGTGTTGCAAGAATTCGCTAATGGCTGTGTTAGCATTAGCTTGTGGTGGAATGTAAACACAACTAATACAATTTAAGTGAATTCTCTTGGAAGGTAATATGGTCTGCATTTCAAACTGATGAATTCAAGATCATAAGAGTGATGAATGGTTGTTGAGTTGTTACACCAGTGTTGATTGACCATGAGACAAATACGTGAGAATCTTTGAGGTTTCCGCTTTAAAAACAATTTGAGGGCCACCCCACCCAAAATTTTGTGATCCTGTTTAACTCCTGTTTTTTTTTTTGATGGAATGGTAGACTGCCTCCTGTCACTGTCTCTCTGTCCGTTTTACTCTCTGGCTCTCTCTCAGGCTGCAGGAGCTGAAGGGGGAGCGAGTCGGTCTGGCTCTGGCGGGGAGTGGCTGTGGGACGCCGCAGGCAGTCAGCAGCACTGTGCGCTGCCTGGCTCAGGCCCTCGGCCATGTTGAGCAAGGCATCGAGAGGAAGTTCCTGAAGCCTCCACTGGGTGAGTTCCTTTTCTCAGAGTATCCCAGCAGTCTTACCTAGCTCAGAAACAGCTGGAGAACAAGGAAATAAATCATTTTTACTTGTCACGGTCTTCAGGTTTTAAAATTCAATAGAAAGTTTGGAAATTGAAATGGGTTTGGTGATTCTGGAAAGCTACTCCTTGTTGGTTTCTGTTAGCCTTCTTCAAGCTCAGATGAAGCTAGCTAGCAGGACACTCCTGTTATTCACAGAGCAAGTGGTGAAGGGTCACTCATTTGTGTTGTGATGATTTTACGGAATACAAGACGATTGTGTGACTTTTGAGAAAATTTGACAGTAGGATGTGAAAATATACTTTTTTACAACAAAATTTGAACTTCAGTCCATGAAAAACTGCTTTATAAAGAACTGATGCTCTGATTTCGGGCGTACTCACACTAGGCACAGTTGCTTTGTACCATGCCCGAGCACGAATGTCCCCTCCTCCCCAATCCCTCGCTGACCTGCACTCACATTGCGCTTAACGTCATCACAGTGTGACTTTATGGGTTGAAGCGAAGTGCTCTCGTACAATGGACTTCATGATTTTATTTACCTTGTGGCGTATTTGGAGTTGTTCTGGGTGTGGTGACACATGACCCTCTCACATGCCTTATAGATTTATCAATTATGCAACGCAGCGATTTTCAGTAAATCGTGCTGCACGCATAAGAATGTTTTTTGAAAGGGACAATCATAGCATTCTGTGCTCAGACATGGTTAGTGATCACATGAGATGCGTACATGCCTGAGTCCAACTGAACCATGGCCAAGCCCACCTCTTCCACCGGTGAACTGGTACGCTGAACCCTGCTCGAGCAATCACACCAGTCAAACGAACTGGACTTTGGGGGTCAAATGTGCTCGAGCACGGTACAGACCGCCTACTGTGAGTACGCCCTGAAATCATTTGACCTGGTTCAAAAGACGGATGTGGTTTAAATGATCTGGCCTGATATAAATGATGAGGTGTTGGATGGAACAGACCTGAGAGTTGATCTGTCTTCTAGGTGATGAAGAGTCCAAAAAAGACCAAAAACACAAGAAAAGCAAAAAGAGAGAAGACGACCAGATGAGCGACGGTAACAACAAACTAAATAGCTTTTTGTGTGTGCACGCGCGCGTGTGTGTGTTTGTGTGCGTATGTGCATGTGCGGGTGTGCATGTGGGTGTGCGCACGCGCCCGTTTTAATTGATCACCTGACTGCTATCTTTTTATAACATGTCTCTTCATCTCTCTCTCTGTCTCGCTGTCTCTGTCTAGCTGACAGTGACAGTGGCCGTGTTTGTAAGACTGTGTTGGAGAGATGGCGAGAGTCTCTACTGGCCTGCACCAGTCTGTCTCAGGTCAGCTCATGTGAACTTTGACCTTCACCCTGAACCTCAGTCTACCCCAGCCTTCATTCGGATTCACCATTGCTGATAAATCATCTGCTCCTCCATCCGTCATCATTCTATCTGTCACTTCGCTATCATCCATCATCACTCTTATCTGTCACTTCACTACCATCCATCATCACTCTTAACTGTCACTTCTCTACCATCCATCATCATTTTATCTGTCACTTCTGTCACTTCTCTACCATCCATCATCATTCTATCTGTCACCTCTACCATCAATCGTCATTCTATCTCTGTCAGTTCTCTATCATCCATCATCATTCTGTCACTTCTCTACCATCCATCACTTCTCTATCGTCCATCATCATTCTGTCTGTGTCACTTCTCTACCATCCATCATCATTTGATCTCTGTCACTTCTCTACCATCCATCATCATTCTGTCTCTCTGTCACTTGTCTACCGTCCATCATCATTCTGTCTGTCTGTCACTTCTCTATCATCCATCATCATTCTGTCACTTCTCTACCATCCATCATCATTCTATCTCCGTCACTTTTCTATCATCCATCATCATTCTGTCTGTCTGTCACTTCTCTGTCATCCATCATCACTCTATCCCTCACCATCACTTTTGTCAGCAATCATTTTTGGATGTCATCTGTTGTGGCTCTGAATTTTGACTTCCTTACTGTTTGTTGCTGGTAATAAAGGTGATCTTTGAGTTGACAGATTTCTCTTAAATGTTTTTGTTTTTTATTTGAGTTAAATTTGTATTTGACTCCAGGTGTTTGTCCACTTGTCCACCTTGGAGAAGAGTGTGATCTGGGCCAAGTCTCTGCTCAATACCCGCTGCAAGATCTGCCGCAAAAAGGGAGATGCAGACAACATGCTGCTGTGTGACGGGTGTGACAGAGGACACCACACACACTGTCTGAGACCACGGCTGAAGGTACACACACACACACACACACACACACACACACACACACACACACTGTCTGAACTGTGGTTTGAAGTACACACACAACCACTGGCATTCTGAAAGTGCATGCTGGTTTGTCTTGTCCAGGCCGTACCAGTGGGAGACTGGTTCTGTCCAGAGTGTCGTCCCAAACAGAGATCTAGACGCCTGTCCTCTCACCAGCACTCCTCCGTCAACTCGGAGGAGGAAAATTCAGAAGAGGAGAAGCAAACAGTGAGGTGAGGGAGAGAGAGACAAAGACTTTGTTCACATTACAAGCGAAATGTGGCCCAAATCTGATTTATTCACCACATGTGACATGGGACTCCCCCCACCCCCCCAAAAAAAACCAAAAAAAACCTTGTGGACAGGGTCCGAAATTAACTTTTTGGCTTACCGGCCAAGGGGACTGGTAGATGGAAAAATTCGACTGGCCAAGCATACTTTTTACCGGCCAAAATAATTGGTAGCCTTTTTTGTGCCATACATATGTTTTCAGTACATATCAATGAGAGAATAAGGAATTGTGTTGAATAAAAGCTTTTAAAAATGTGACAAGAGCAGATCTGAAGCAAAAACATTTTTATGTAAAATTAGTCAATGGTAAAGCGATAAAATGTTACTAGTATGATTTCATGTTTTATTTGCAGTATTATTATAACTACTCGAGTGCTCCACATGCCCATCCCTAGTCCCAGACTACTTCTCACTCTACAGCAGCCACTCTCTTTGCACCATCCTTGAAGTCTGGCCTCCTGCTCCTGACAGAGTCTTGGTGCCGCAGATCAACAGCACTGGTTGGGTCATACTCCCTGATCTCGGGATGACAGCGGCACCTTCAGTAGATCCGAGAGTGTGTCTGAGTTGAGGTTGGACGTTAGTGCAAGCTAGGTGTCACATGCTAGTGCTAGCTGGCTAACGTTAGCTACAGCCAGCACTTTGTTTACGCTGTAAAATTATATTTTGAGATGACAACTAAATTCACTTACTCGCACATCCATTTGAAGTTGGAGAGTGGTCTCCCCTTCTTGCCCGTGGCCTGCACAGTCTTAAACATGTTCTGCATTTTCATGCTGGTCTGCTCGGACATGGCTATTAGCGCCTTTACGGAGGACGTTGCGAGGACAGACTCCAACTGAGCCTGAGAGGCATTCATACAGGTAATGTGACATCTGGAGGTCTCATGTTCCTTAATGTTTTCTACCTTCATTATCTTGTTACCGATGACAAATGAATTGCTACGGTTTTTGGCATACTAGTGACAGACGGAGCAACTCATTGCCACAGTCTGTGCATTATACCCCAGCCAGCCTCTCGCAGCTCCTTTATCGTCATACCTCCACTTTTCACTAAACTTTCTTTTTTTCGGTTTGGTGGTGATGGTGGCTTCTTCCTCCTCTTCGGGGCATGGTTGTCTTTTTGATGGTGGTTTTGCGCCTTCTAAATATCGCCACATAACTGGTGTTGCTGGCTAACGTTAGTTTAAAGAATAGAGTAGGCTAGTACCGAGTTTGACGGGTGCTGCTATCGTCGTTCCTCTCGGGTGTGTGCGTCATGTTACCCGCCAGTAGCGTCTAGCAACATTCTAATGCACTTTGATTGGTTAGTTTCTGTTATTGGTGTTGCCGTGTTATTGTTCTAATGCACTTTGGTTGGTTAATTTCTGTTATTGGTGTTGCCATGTTATTGCTCTAATGCACTTTAGTTGGTTACTTTCTGTTATTGTTATTGCCATGTTATTGTTCTAATGCACTTTGGTTGGTTAATTTCTGTTATTGGTGTTGCTGTGTTATTGTTCTAATGCACTTTGGTTGGTTACTTTCTGTTATTGTTGCTAAGGAGAGAGAGAGGGAGAGAGAGAGAGAGATGAAGGGGGGATTAGGTGGTTGGATTTCTTTTCTTTTTTTTGTTACTCACCATGTGGCGGGTAGGCTTCTGAAATTTACTCGTCAATCAGAAAATCTACTCGCATTTGGCGGGTGGCGAGTGTTAATTTCGGGCCCTGCTTGTGGACACAAAAATCAGATTTTTTTTCTGACCAGATTTGGGCCACTTTCATACTAGAATCTGATGGTGCCAGTGTGACCTGAGTCTGACCGGACAGGTGGAGTTCATGGAGCTGTTACATCACTCACACTTGCACATGACCGACAGTAGTAATTGCTAATGCAGCTACAGCTATGGCTCTGGCCCTTTTTTACCTTCTCATCCTCAGCAGCTGACTCGTCATCCAGCTACCAGAGCAAATCATCTTAGCAGTTAATGCTTGCACATCTGATTCATTCATGTCATGGTCTCGCAATTTTGGCTTCTTTTTTTTTCTTTTTCTTACTATATGCGCAGGCAGATTATGTTATTCGTTTGTTAAATCTGCATGGAGGACTTCTCAGGGCTACAGTCTGTTCAAACTAACGTCAGAGATGGCTCACTTTACAACCATGAATGTGAACGGCCAAGTGAAAAGATCGGATCAGGCCACAAAAGACTACATCTGTTACCATTTTACGACACTGTGTATGCAGCTATTCCCCAATCCTCTGTGAATAGTACACGTGGCCATTGTCTACTACTACTATCTACTACTACTACTTTCGGCTGCTCCCGTTAGGGGGCGCCACAGCGGATCATCCGTTTCCATCTCTTCCTGTCCTCTGCATCTTCCTCTGTCACACCAGCCACCTGCATGTCTTCCCTCACCACATCCATAAACCTCCTCGTTGGCCTTCCTCTTCTCCTCTTCCCTGGCAGCTCCATATTCAGCATCCTTCTCCCAATATACCCAGCATCTCTCCTCCACACATGTCCAAACCATCTCAATCTTGTCTCTCTTGCTTTGTTGCCAAACCGACCAACCTGAGCTGTCCCTCTAATATACTCGTTCCTAATCCTGTCCTTCATCACTCCCAATGAAAATCTTATCATCTTCAACTCTGCCACCTCCAGCTCCACCTCCTGTCTTTTCATCCGTGTCACTGTCTCCAAACCATGTAACATAGCTGGTCTCACAACCATCTTGTAAACCTTCCCTCAAATCACTCCTGACACTCTTCTCCACCCACTCCACCCTGCCTGCACTCTCTTCTTCACCTCTCTTCTTCACTCTTCTAAACTCATACACCTTCGTCACCTCTGTCTTCCCTCTTATTCATGCGTAGGTATTCCATCTTGCTCCTACTGACTTTCATTCCTCTTCTCTCCAGTGCATACCTCCACCTCTCCAGGCTCTCCTCCACCTGCACCCTACTCTCACTACACATCACAATGTCATCTGCAAACATCATAGTCCACGGAGACTCCTGCCTGATCTTGTCCATCAACCTGTCCATCACCATTGCAAACAAGAAAGGGCTCAGAGCCGATCCTTGATGTAATCCCACCTCCACCTTGAACCCATCTGTCATTCCAACCACGCACCTCACCACGGTCACACTGCCCTCATACATATCCTGCACCACTCTTGGTACAGAGTATACGTGTCCATTGTAACTCTACTTAATGGTTGCGGCAATTTGTATATGAAACTGATTGCGGCTTTTGGTCGCTATGTAGCTGAACTGTGTCTAGGGTAGGGGAGTGCCTGCAGTCAGCTGAGACTGGCAAAAGTCACTTTGAAGAATGATGAAATGTGTCTCCACTAAACTTCGTGTCCAGGTAAATTGATTCAGCTTTTGGGGGCAACAAACAATGGTTTCAGTTATAACTCATGTCCTCTGTCTTTTTCTCTTTCACTCGTATATGTGTGTGTGTGTGTGTGTGTGTATATATATATATGTGTGTGTGTGTGTGTATATATATATATATATATATAAAACCAGGAAGAGCCAAACACTGGTTAAAGTGCTGCCCCGCAGCCAACAGGCCACACCCAAGAATCCCTCTGGCTCTACTGGGAAGACCCCATCAGCCTCCAAGTCTGTATATACATCAACCTCCCTAGTACTGTTACTGCTAGTCTATTACTGTTACTGCTAGAATAAATGCTGCCTTACTAGTTTAGCACTGTTCCTGCAAGGCTGAATACTGTTACTGCTAGTCTAGTACTTAAGGCTAGTCTAAATACTGTTGCTGCTAGTCTAGTATAGGAATGTAATTTGTGTTTTATTATCTTAATAATATTTATTGGTATTTTTATTACTTTAATTCCTGCTGCTGTTTTTTATTATTATTATTATTATTATTATTATTGAAAGTATCTGTTTTAGTTTTGGACGTTGTGGAGATGTTTTACTCATCTTCCGATCCAATCACAGGTCCTCAGGGAAGAAGGCCCCGCCCTCATTAAAGACTACTCCGGTGTCCACCAGCAAAGCCCCTCCCCGTGCAGGGAGTCGAACTAGTGCCCGTCTGAGCCACGAGGTCGCCACCAGCAGCAGCAAGATGCCACCAGCTCCAACTGACACACGCAAGAGACCGCTGGAAGGTAAAACATTCAACTGCTTCCGCCATCACCTGCAGCTCTTCCAGCAGAGGGAGCCATACTGCTTCATAAAATCACTCCTCTTACTGTCTCTCTTCCCACCAGCAGAGGATACTCCATCTCCCGTGCTCTCCAAACCCGTTCTGCCCATCTTCACCCCATCCTCCTCCTCCTCCTCCTCCTCCTGCTCCTCCACCCGACGCTCATCAGGGCGTAACCAGGGCGTCCATGAGCTGTCGGCCTGTGAGCAGCTGACTGTGGAACTGGTGCGACACCAAGACAGCTGGCCTTTCATGAAACTGGTGTCCAGAACACAGGTACGCATGCGCGCACACACACACACACACACACTGAGGTCAGTCCCTGTTGTTGACGTCCTCTGTCCTGTGGATAAAGGTTCCTGATTACTATGACATCATTAAGAAGCCCATGGCTCTGAGCACCATCAGAGAGAAGGTCAACAACTGTGAATACAAGAAAGCAGGTGAGCTTAAGTCAGGAAGAGACCAGACCTTAAAAAAAAAATCAAACACCCAGATATTCTTGGAATCTCTATGAGTCCAGTCCTAAAACCCTCTCTCTCTCTCTCTCTCTCTCTCTCTCTCTCTCTCTCTCTCTCTCTCTCTCTCTCTGTCACTCTAGCGGAGTTCATTGAGGATGTGGACTTGATGTTCTCTAACTGTCTGCAGTATAATCCTCGCCACACCAACGAGGCCAAAGCTGGCCAGCGTCTTCAGACCTTCTTCCACAGTGAGCTCAGCAAGCTGGGCCTTGGAGTGTGCAACCCCTCCCTCCCCAAACGCTCCAGGCTTTAAATCAAACAAACCCACCTCAGCTCAGCTTGTCTGAGCATGTGCAGCATTCTGGATTTTTATTTTTATTTTTTATTTTTTGTCTGTAGTAAGAAATTGACATTATGTGGTTTGTCTGGACCTCAAGGGCTCTGATGACATCATCAATTCAGCTGGATTCTGATTGGTCCAGGGACAGGAAATGGGGAGACTAGAGGATGCTGTCCAAATCAAGTTTTTGTTTTGTTTTGTTTTTTTTTGTTGCTTTTTCTCCCCAGTTGTATCCGGCCAATTACCCCACTCTTCCCAGCCGTCCCGGTCTCTGCTGCACCCCCTCTGCCGATCCGGGCAGGACTGCAGACTACCACATGCCTCCTCCCATACATGTGGAGTCACCAGCTGCTTCTTTTCACCTGACAGTGAGGAGTTTCACCAGGGGGATTCCCTATTCCCCCTAGTTCCCCCTCCCCCCTGAACAGGCGCCCCGACCGACCAGAGGAGGTGCTAGTGCAGCGATCAGGACACATACCCATATCCGGCTTCCCACCTGCAGACACTGCCAATTGTTTCTGTAGGGATGCCCGACAAAGCCAGACGTGACACGAGGATTCAAACCGGTGATCTCGTGTTGGCAGGCAACAGAATAGACCGCCATGCTACCTTGACGCCTCCAAATCAAGTTATTTGATGGTTTTGAATTGGTCCTTTAAAGTCAGCAGAGCCCTGGAACCTGACAACAAAATGATAGAAGTTTCCTCTTACAAAAATGATTTAAAAGACCAGGGCTCATTAACCGCTCTCATAAATGACCATGGAAAGCTGAAGTGATAAATAGAAAAAACTGATAAATGTTGGAGTTTCTCAAGGAGGTTTCATCTCATCTGTCTGGATTAGACAGTCGTGTCATCGAGGTTTTCCTCCTGACCGGGTTACTTCTCTGTTGTCTTTGGCTGAAGGCGTGTTCTAGGGCGAAGTCACCTGGAGATGTGGTTGGTTGGAAGGAGAACCTTTGTGGCAAATGGCTTTTTATGTCTAACTTAGTAAGGCCCCTAGCTTCTCTAAGCCCAACAGTTTAAGGCCTTTCTCTAAACCAGCTTTCTGGGCCATGCTAGAATTTTCTGCAGTCCTTTGGGTCAATAAAGATGTCAGCCCAGTTTTTCTCATGTGGCTGTGCTTCACTTTAGGGGAACAGCCAACTTCTCAGAAAACGAATATTGCATTGCAAAGTGAAAGTCCAGATAATGTTAATTTGGTTATTTTAGGACCTTACTTTCAAAGTGAAAATCCATTAAATGCTGTTTAAGTTGGTAGCTATGATAGGGCTCTAACAGTTCTGCTGATGTAGTCCCCTCAGTATTATGTAGCATGTTAAACGGACATTCCTGTGGTGCTCCTTAATCCTGGTGCTGAACAGACGAGCTGGAGGACGAGATGACAGACTCTGGACGTTCTGCTTGACTTCTTGAAGTCTGAACTCAGCTGACACGGAGGACACAAGTACATTTGAAAACCTCACCATCGTCCATGCTGAGTCCACGCTGACTCTGGAAGATTTGAAATGTTCCCGGGGAGAAAATGGTTGCCTGATTTCCCAGAACTGTAAAACCACTAAGAGACTAAGCGCGCAGTCGCTTTGCACTGAACATGTTTGGGGAAAGTCAAGCTTTTTGTATTTGCTCAGGGAACAGCGCAGTCACTCGTGTTATCAAAGACTACTGCAACCAATAATACTACTACGTTTAAGTGGGGGGGTGTCTTTTCTTCCAAATGCCCAAGCTTCGTTTGTTTTGCTGAATCAGGTGTCCACGTTTGCAGGGAGGGTCCTGCTGGGTTGGCAGCCCAGACTGAGTTGGGCCTCCCTTCCGAGTCTTTTCCCGAGGGAACTGGAACATCAGTTCAGGTGCTTATCAAGTCTCCCTAGCTCGCCTGGCTCGACCCCCTCTCCTGCGCTTTCCTCATCAACATGACTGAGTGACTTGCCACCAGCAGGAAGCGAGGTAGGCTGGGTCCCAGCTGCTGCTCCTGCTCCTGCTCCTGCAGCTGCTCCTGCTGCAGGCGGGCGGGCGGGCGGGCGGATCAGACCACACCGGACCTGCTGCTTCGCTCGCTGCGCGTGCCTCGGCGTGGTTATTTATTGAGTTCTCACTAATTTATGATCCGTGTGCTTGCTTGACATGACTGCTCCGAGCCGAGCCGAGCGTGGCGCGTCACGCCGAGCCGAGCCGAGCCTCGTCCTCTGTGGGCTGTGCGCCGCCCTGCCTCCATCTCAGCTCGTCACGTGTCCTTTCTAGTTCGCTGTTGTACTTTTTCACATGTCAAAGAAATAAAGTCACTTTTGTATGAACACGTGCCTGTGCCTCCGTCCCTCCCTCCCTCCCGCGTGCTGCTGCCTGGATAACGCGCTGGTGTGACGTGTGCTCCCCAACAGAACCACCATCAGAACGGAGTCGGAGCGGGGCTCTGAGCGGTGACGCTCGGAGCCCCGCTCCGACTCCGCCCGCCGGGGCTATCCCGTCCACAGCGCCCGCCCCCTCCTCCTCCTCCTCCTCCTCCCCTCTGTCTCCTGCTGACGACCGGTGGAAGGCTCGCACTCCCCTCTGCCTTCACCCCGAAAACCCCGCAGAACCGCAGCCCAGAGCCCCGAAACCGTCGGACGACATGGTGAGAACCGTACCGCCGCCGCCGAGCGCCCGGCGCCGCCGCCGCCGCCATGGGGCGCTCGGCGGTCTTTCATTTGGTGGCGCCAAAACCACTTTTGATCACTTTGTATGTGCTGTGCTGGGCTCCATTTGTGTCGACCGTTAGTGACGTGCTTAGCGGCTAGCTGTTAGCGGCTAGCTGTTAGCTGTTAGCAGGCTTCAGAAATATGGCTGCATGTAAAGCACTTTGACGGGACGTGGCCCCGCTGGCCCGGCTAGCCCTGCTGGGCTGCGGGTGGCCCCGGAAGGAAGCTGGCTTTACTTGATTCTGAACTTTAATGGAGTGCTGGCTGTCACAAGGCCCGCCGTGGCCCCGGGCGGCCATTTTAGCCTAATTATAGTCTCACTGGACCGCTGACTGAACCCCCCCCCCCCGGCCTTCAGCTCCTTGCTGGTCTCATGGTGGCTGTACAGCCAGGCTAACAGCTAGGCTAGCCCAGCCTGCTACAACTGCCTACACTATGAAAGTCAGACGACCAACAATCAGTGTTGAAGTTCTGCTTTTAAACTCGGAGCCGAGCCGAGCCGCCGCTTAATGAGACTCGACGACAGCACATCCGTTACACGTGAGAGTTTGGAGGGCTACATGGTCCAGCAGTGACTTGGCAGTCTGGGCCCAACAATCACTTTGCTGTTAACTGACCAAGTCACCAGGACTAGAGTTTCTATTAACCCTGACCAAGTCACCAGCCTTTTATTAACCCTGACCAAGTCACCAGGCTTTTATTAACCCTGACCAAGTCACCAGGACTAGAGTTTCTATTAACCCTGACCAAGTCACCAGGACTTTTATTAACCCTGACCAAGTCACCAGGACTTTTATTAACCCTGACCAAGTCACCAGGACTAGAGTTTCTATTAACCCTGACCAAGTCACCAGCCTTTTATTAACCCTGACCAAGTCACCAGGCTTTTATTAACCCTGACCAAGTCACCAGCCTTTTATTAACCCTGACCAAGTCACCAGGACTAGAGTTTCTATTAACCCTGACCAAGTCACCAGGACTTTTATTAACCCTGACCAAGTCACCAGGCTTTTATTAACCCTGACCAAGTCACCAGCCTTATTAACTCTGAAAAGTCACCAGCCTTTTATTAACTCTGACCAAGTCACCAGGCTTTTATTAACCCTGACCAAGTCACCAGGCTTTTATTAACCCTGACCAAGTCACCAGCCTTATTAACCCTGACCAAGTCACCAGGCTTTTATTAACCCTGACCAAGTCACCAGCCTTATTAACCCTGACCAAGTCATCAGGCTTTTATTAACCCTGACCAAGTCACCAGGCTTTTATTAAACCTGACCAAGTCACCAGGCTTTTATTAACCCTGACCAAGTCACCAGCCTTATTAACCCTGACCAAGTCACCAGGCTTTTATTAACCCTGACCAAGTCACCAGCCTTATTAACTCTGAAAAGTCACCAGCCTTTTATTAACTCTGACCAAGTCACCAGGCTTTTATTAACCCTGACCAAGTCACCAGCCTTTTGTTAACCCTGACCAAGTCACCAGGCTTTTATTAACCCTGACCAAGTCACCAGCCTTTTGTTAACCCTGACCAAGTCACCAGGCTTTTATTAACCCTGACCAAGTCACCAGGCTTTTATTAACCCTGACCAAGTCACCAGCCTTATTATCCCTGACCAAGTCACCAGCCTTTTATTAACGCTGACCAAGTCACCAGCCTTTTATTAACCCTGACCAAGTCACCAGCCTTTTATTAACTCTGACCAAGTCACCAGCCTTTTATTAACCCTGACCAAGTCACCAGCCTTATTAACCCTGACCAAGTCACCAGGCTTTTATTAACCCTGACCAAGTCACCAGCCTTTTATTAACCCTGACCAAGTCACCAGCCTTATTAACCCTGACCAAGTCACCAGGCTTTTATTAACCCTGACCAAGTCACCAGGCTTTTATTAACCCTGACCAAGTCACCAGCCTTATTAACCCTGACCAAGTCATCAGGCTTTTATTAACCCTGACCAAGTCACCAGGCTTTTATTAACCCTGACCAAGTCACCAGGCTTTTATTAACCCTGACCAAGTCACCAGCCTTATTAACCCTGACCAAGTCACCAGCCTTTTATTAACCCTGACCAAGTCACCAGCCTTATTAACCCTGACCAAGTCACCAGGCTTTTATTAACCATGACCAAGTCACCAGCCTTTTATTAACCCTGACCAAGTCACCAGCCTTATTAACCCTGACCAAGTCATCAGGCTTTTATTAACCCTGACCAAGTCACCAGGCTTTTATTAACCCTGACCAAGTCACCAGCCTTATTAACCCTGACCAAGTCATCAGGACTTTAGCTTTTATTAAAGGGGGCATATCATGCTCATTCCAGCTCTTTGTTTTTAGTTAGGGGCTCCACTAGCTTTGTATGATTTTTAGTTAAAAAAAAAAAATCCTCATTTATCTATCCTGGCCCTTTGGCAGCCCATCAGTTCATCTTCTGTCTGAAATAGGCTCTCTGGGCTATTTTTTCTTTTAGGCCCCCCACCCTAAAAGCCCACTTTCTTCTGATTGGTCAACTTCCGGACGCCTGCCGAGGGGGCCCCACCCAGTGCTTGTTATATCGTACTCTGTTTCTCCTTCGAGATCTGTTACCCCCTAGCCAGAGTTCAATATGTCACCAGGACGCTTGATAGGGGGGAAATGGATCTCAACAGGGAAACAGTTCAATAGAACACTGGTGTAGGAGGTTTCACAAGCAAAATATAAACCTGCTAAGTAACATAATTTCTCGTTCTTGATTGGAAATGGCAACTTCTCAAATCTATCTGTACATGTTCGAGCCTGAATATAATTGTGAATATGAGAGTGGACAGCACAAACTTCCACAGCAACAAAGACTACAGCAGGATGTCTCTGGTAAACGCGTTACCTGCTTATTGTGTGACATAATGGTGGATTTAGTCTTTCAGTCACAAGCCATATATAAAAATGTTTCTTTAAATACCCCTGTTAATTGTTATATGTGTGGAAAATGCGCTGAAATGCCTGCTGAAGTGGAAAACGTCTGCTGTCAGGAAAGAAAAAATTTCACGTAGATAGTAAAATGTTGTTCTGCTGTCACCAAACTATAGTATCTCCCTACATTGTTGGTTATTTGTATGCTGGACTACATTAAATGCCTATAATTCCATTCCAGTAGACTGTAGTTTGACAGGCTTTTGGCTTGGAGTATCTCTGCTTGAGCATAGCTGCTTTTGGTATTATAAAAATTATAGTTGATTGCTTATTACTTGAAAAAAAAACGTGTTTAGGGGATGGTGACATTTATCCTCAGCAGTTGTGAAAATAACGTCATGATTTTGAGTGGATATAGTTGAAATAAAGGCTACTGGCTACAATCAATATACTGCTTGACAATAATCTATAGTCAGCTTTTAGTAACTCTGACCGAGTCACCAGGACTTTAACTTTTATTAACTCTGACCAAGTCACCAGGAATTCTTGAGATTAGCTAATGTAGTTAAATTTAAGTATGGTTAATTCCCTTTTCTTTTTCTTTTTTTTTTAATCAGGCATGGATCTGTCACAAGTAGGCTGGGAGTTTTAATGTCCAAATGTCATATTGACATTATTATAAATAAAGCCGGTCAGCTCCGTAGCAGGAGTAAGACAAACTCTTGGGCAAATGTTATTTTCAGTCACTTGTCCTAGCTGACTCATCTCATCAGGGCTGTGCTTTGATTCAGGTCTGCAGTATGTTGTCTAATCACAATCATCAGCATATTTAAATCTGTTTTCTTCAGAACAGATTAGGAACATATTAATTTTCAAGGAACCACCTCTGGCTCCTAACACATCCGGAAACCTGAAAACAGTACTCTGATAAATGACACTTGAACATGTGTCAAAGCCAAACTAGCTAAAGTCATCCACTCTCGGGTTTGCCTGAGCTAGTGTTTAGTTTTGATTGAAATGTGTTCAGTGGACAATGTGTTGAGAAAGCAGTTATGTGTCCTCCTGGTTGGGTCAGCCCAGGACTTTAAATTCTGTCAGACCAAAAGTTGTCAATCTTCTCAGTCTGGGAATGACATTTGACCATAAAAACTACTGATCACACTGGTTACTGTTAAGGTGATGACAAGTATTGGCTGAACTGTGAACAGGCAAGAATAATGTCTGCTGTTTTAAGGGATAGTTTGGTTTCTGAGGTTTTACTTACATAAAGTCGGACAAACATGCACAATATAACATATCTAATATAACATTTTTAGTATTTTGTATGTACTTGTGAAAACGTTGGTTAAGAAAAAGTTAATGCTAGTCTTACGAGTAAAAAGTATTAACAGTTAGCTTTGAAGAAGGTGCATTTGCCTTTTGAGAGGAGCTGCTAATACAGACATCCAGCAATTAAGCGAAACTCAACATTCACCATACTTTTCAATTAGCACACGAACATAAAAAAAAGGAATCCATGAGTTTGTCTGACTCTGTGAGTAGCACACATAGGAAAAGGCCTGAAATCCAAATCCCTGTAACCTGTAGATGTTGTTGGCACACTGATTCCATCCCTCAGTATTGACCAGATGGTTCTTGGCCTGAATCAATTTTGTGATTAAACAGAGAAATGGTTTGAACATGAACTTGTTCTGTTGCCATTAGTCAGGTCAGCAGTATGGTGGGAGGGCAGCTGTTATTTTCTTCAACGTCTCCCTCAGGTCAGTACTCCAGTCACAAACAGATAAATGCTCTAACCAAACCCCTCCACCCGTAGGCGTCAGGTGTCACAGTCAACGATGAGGTCATCAAGGTCTTCAATGACATGAAGGTACGGAAGTCGTCCACCTCCGATGAGGTGAAAAAGAGGAAGAAGGCTGTGCTTTTCTGCCTCAGTGAAGACAAGAAGAAGATTATTGTAGAAGAGGGGAAGCAGATCTTGGTTGGGGACATCGGAGAGACCGTGGATGACCCCTATGCCTGCTTTGTTAAGCTCCTCCCCCTCAACGACTGCAGATACGGCCTGTATGACGCCACATATGAAACCAAGGAGTCCAAGAAAGAAGACCTTGTGTTTATATTTTGGTCAGTATTCTCTCTGTTTGTCTGTTGGAGGGAGGAGAGAAACAAGGTTGGATGTTGAAGTCTTGGGTGTATTGGGATGACAGTAGGACTGAAATTATTCCACAGGATACTCAAACAGGTTTTTCATCCTTGAGTACTTTTTAACAGGGTTTGAATCCAGTTCTTAGTCAGCAGAAAACCAGCATTACTGCAAACAGAAAACCAGAATGAAAACAGAGAATAGAAATCCAGCAGTACTGCTCAGTGCAGTACTGCTGGATTTCTATTTTGCCAGGTAGTTCTTTGCATTCACCTGTTGTGTCAGGTATTCCAGACATTTAATAAACGTGGTTGCATCTAAAATCACATATTGCATACTTCATATATGTGTGTAGTATGTAGTAAATGAGGATTTTAACCACTTTCTGTTTAGCATCTGTCTTGCCCTCCACCATTATTCATTAATGTCATGAATTATCGCAATGCAATGTTGGATACGTATGCCAGCTTAGTGTCCAATTTTTGTGTACTCCAGTATTTCTCTGGATGTAGTATGACATCCAGGTGTTTTTCACATGCTATTTGATGCATACTTTTGGACATGCTAGAAACCTTCACATACGTATTTGATGAACTAGTATGCAATTTCGGATGCAGCCACTTCTTTAGACCGGCACGACAGATGAATGTAATGAACTACCCGACAGAATAGAAAACCAGCAGTACGGTGGATCAATGAGAACCAGATTGAGAGCCATTCACTGATCTACAATATAGCTGTTTGGTGGGGTAGACAGAAAACACGGATGGAAGGCTCAGCACTAAAAATCAGAAGATGTCTTTTAAGTTTGGGAGCATTAAAAAAAGAGAGAATATAGTTATCTGTGTGTGGTGCAAAGTTGAACTTGCCTGTCATAATAGGATGTCTATAATAAAAGAACACCTACATAGATTAACTCAAGATCCACTGGACACAAAGTAAGTTATGACT
The DNA here is from genome assembly GCA_022114975.2 of Lampris megalopsis. NCBI lineage: Eukaryota > Metazoa > Chordata > Actinopteri > Lampriformes > Lampridae > Lampris > Lampris megalopsis. Next base: position 1,022,808 of record JAJHIY020001516.1, read on the forward strand.
GCAGTTAACTAGCATGCAGTAGAATAATATTAATGCACACACAGCTGTAGGCTACATGTCCCACCAGTATCTCTCCAATATTGAATATTATGGATTGGAGTTGATTTTAGATTCCATTGAGTCAGTTTAATCAGTAAATCAAACATCTGTACCTAGTTAATTTCTCCAGTAAAATATTTCGATTGTCAAAACTTTTAGCAAAATACTTTCTTACGAAAATAATCAATAGTGTCAAACCTAGATGACCATATGATAATGACTTTAATCAATAAAGAGAACTTGGCACTACTTGCTGTTATTCAGGCCCAAACCTGGAAACATGGAAACCTTATAATTCTATTTATAAGAACAATAATGTGAAGAGATATTTTAAAGGCCTGCTCCAACAAAGCTATGCCTAGCTAACCATGTCTCTGGTCCACCAGTACTGAGAACTGTGTCACTGGTCCCCCAGTACTGAGGACTGTGTCATTGCTCTACCATTACTACCATTACTGAGAACTGTGTCACTGGTCCACCATTACTGAGAACTGTGTCATTGGTCCACCAGTACTGAGGACTGTGTCACTGGTTCACCAGTACTGAGGACTGTGTCACTGGTCTACTAGTATTGATAACCGTGTCATTGGTCCATCAGTATTGAGGACTGTGTCATTGCTCTACCAGTATTGAGGACTGTGTCATTAGTCCACCAGTAATGACAACTGTGTCACTGGTCCACTAGTACTGAGAACTGTGTCACTGGTCTGCCAGTATTGATAACCATGTCATTGGTCCAGCAGTGCTGAGAATTTTGTCACTGCCCTACCAGTACTGAGAATTTTGTCAGTGGTCGACCAGTACTGAGAACTGTCATCGGTCCACCAATACTGGAAACTGTTTCACTGCTCTACCAGTACTGAGAACTGTATCATTGATCCACCAGTACTAGGAACTGTTTCACTGCTTTACCAGTACTGAGAACTGTATAATTGGTCCGCCAGTACTGGGAACTGTTTCACTGCTTTACCAGTATTAATAACTGTGTCATTGGTCCACCAGTACTAGGAACTGTTTCACTTTTCTACCAGTATTGATAACTGTCATTGGTCCGTCCACCAATACTGGGAACTGTTTCACTGCTCTACCAGTATTGATAACTGTGTCATTGGTCCACCATACTAGGAGCTGTTTCACTGCTCTACCAGTACTGAGAACTGTGTCACCAGTACTGAGGACAGTGTCATTGGTCTACAAGTACTGAAAACTTCGTCACTGGTCAACCAGTACTGAGAACTGTGTCACTGGTCTACCAGTACTAAGGACTATGTCATTGGTCCACCAGTACTGAGAACTGCATCATTGTTCCACCAGTACTGAGAATGGTGTCATTGGCCAGCCAGTACTGAGAACTGTGTCACTGGTCTACCAGTACTAAGGACTATGTCATTGGTCCACCAGTACTGAGAACTTCATCATTGTTCCACTAGTACTGAGAACCACATCATTGGTCCACCAGTACTGAGAATGGTGTCATTGGTCAACCAGTACTGAGAACTGTGTCACTGGTCTACCAGTACTAAGGACTATGTCATTGGTCCACCAGTACTGAGAACTTCATCATTGTTCCACCAGTACTGAGAACCACATCATTGGTCCACCAGTACTGAGAATGGTGTCATTGGCCAGCCAGTACTGAGAACTGTGTCACTGGTCTACCGGTACTGAGAAATGTGTCATTGGTCTACCAGTACTAAGAACTGTGTCACTGGTCTACCAGTACTGAGAAATGTGTCATTGGTCCGCCAGTACTGAGAAATGTGTCATTGGTCCACCAGTACTGAGAACTGTGTCATTGGTCTACCAGTACTGAGAACTGTGTCACTGGTCTACCAGTACTGAGAAATGTGCCATTGGTCCGCCAGTACTGAGAAATGTGTCATTGGTCTACCAGTACTGAGAACTGTGTCACTGGTCCACCAGTACTGAGAACTGTGTCATTGGTCTACCAGTACTGAGAACCACATCATTGGTCCACCAGTACTGAGAATGGTGTCATTGGCCAGCCAGTACTGAGAACTGTGTCACTGGTCTACCGGTACTGAGAAATGTGTCATTGGTCTACCAGTACTGAGAACTGTGTCACTGGTCTACCAGTACTGAGAAATGTGTCATTGGTCTACCAGTACTAAGAACTGTGTCACTGGTCTACCAGTACTGAGAAATGTGCCATTGGTCCGCCAGTACTGAGAAATGTGTCATTGGTCTACCAGTACTGAGAACTGTGTCACTGGTCCACCAGTACTGAGAACTGTGTCATTGGTCTACCAGTACTGAGAACTGTGTCACTGGTCTACCAGTACTGAGAAATGTGTCATTGGTCTACCAGTACTGAGAACTGTGTCATTGGTCCGCCAGTACTGAGAACTGTGTCATTGGTCTACCAGTACTGAGAACTGTGTCACTGGTCTACCAGTACTGAGAACTGTGTCATTGGTCCGCCAGTACTGAGAAATGTGTCATTGGTCTACCAGTACTGAGAACTGTGTCACTGGTCCACCAGTACTGAGAACTGTGTCATTGGTCTACCAGTACTGAGAACTGTGTGATTGGTCTACCAGTACTGAGAACTGTGTCACTGGTCCACCAGTACTGAGAACTGTGTCATTGGTCTACCAGTACTGAGAACTGTGTGATTGGTGTACCAATACTGAGAACTGTGTCACTGATCTACCAGTACTGAGAACTTTGTCAGAGCATCAGTGGGAAAATGAACCTGAGCTGATATGAAGCCTGTGCTTTTCGGTTCTGTTCTGTTCTACTTATTCTATAGTAAGAAGATTGTCATGTTTGAAATTTTCCTAAATCCTTGTTGTTCTTCCAGGGCACCAGAGGGCGCTCCCTTGAAAAGCAAGATGATCTATGCTAGCTCTAAAGATGCCATAAAAAAGAAGTTCACAGGTGAGTTGGTCTTGTCTTGTGCTTCATGCATTGAGTCGTGACAACTGATGGTTGGAGGTTTCTGTGTTGTATGGACTGTAAGGTGAAGGTGCAGTTTCTGTGACTTGGTTTCATGTCATGAGGGGTGTTATGGGGGTGTTTCTTGTAATGAGGGGTGTGATGAGGAGTGTTATGAGGGTGTTTCATGTCATGAGGGGTGTTATGGGGGTGTTTCTTGTAATGAGGGGTGTTATGGGGGAGTTTCTTGTCATGAGGGGTGTTATGTGGCTCTTGTAATGAGGGGTGTTATGGGGGAGTTTCTTGTCATGAGGGGTGTTATGTGGCTCTTGTAATGAGGGGTGTTATGGGGGAGTTTCTTGTCACGAGGGGTGTTATGGGGGTGGCTCTTGTAATGAGGGGTGTTATGGGGGAGTTTCTTGTCATGAGGGGTGTTATGTGGCTCTTGTAATGAGGGGTGTTATGGGGGTGTTTCTTGTCATGAGGGGTGTTATGTGGCTCTTGTAATGAGGGGTGTTATGGGGGTGTTTCTTGTCACGAGGGGTGTTATGGGGGTGGCTCTTGTAATGAGGGGTGTTATGGGGGTGTTGTAATGAGGGATGTTATGGGGGTGTTTCTTGTAATGAGGGGTGTTATGTGGGTGTTGTAATGAGGGGTGTTATGTGGGTGTTGTAATGAGGGCTGTTATGTGGGTGTTTCTTGTCATGAGGGGTGTTATGTGGGTGTTGTCATGAGGGGTGTTATGAGGGAGTTTCTTGTCATGAGGGGTGTTATGGGGGTGTCTCTTGTCATGAGGGGTGTTATGAGGGAGTTTCTTGTCATGAGGGGTGTTATGTGGGTGTTGTCATGAGGGGTGTTATGAGGAGTTTCTTGTCATGAGGGGTGTTATGGGGGTGTCTCTTGTAATGAGGGGTGTTATGAGGGAGTTTCTTGTCATGAGGGGTGTTATGGGGGTGTCTCTTGTCATGAGGGGTGTTATGGGGGAGTTTCTTGTCATGAGGGGTGTTATGAGGGAGTTTCTTGTCATGAGGGGTGTTATGAGGGAGTTTCTTGTCATGAGGGGTGTTATGTGGGTGTTGTCATGAGGGGTGTTATGGGGGAGTTTCTTGTCATGAGGGGTGTTATGAGGGAGTTTCTTGTCATGAGGGGTGTTATGAGGGAGTTTCTTGTCATGAGGGGTGTTATGTGGGTGTTGTCATGAGGGGTGTTATGTGGGTGTTGTCATGAGGGGTGTTATGTGGGTGTTGTCATGAGGGGTGTTATGTGGGTGTTGTCATGAGGGGTGTTATGAGGGAGTTTCTTGTCATGAGGGGTGTTATGTGGGTGTTGTCATGAGGGGTGTTATGAGGGAGTTTCTTGTCATGAGGGGTGTTATGAGGGAGTTTCTTGTCATGAGGGGTGTTATGTGGGTGTTGTCATGAGGGGTGTTATGAGGGAGTTTCTTGTAATGAGGGGTGTTATGAGGAGTTTCTTGTCATGAGGGGTGTTATGGGGGTAATCAGGGGTATTAGGGAACATGACGTGTTCAGTCTTGGGGCTGGTTTTGCTGCTTTAACACATGAAATAACATCTCTGTCAGAAGACCAGGACCCCGTAACAACAGAAGACCAGGACCCCGTAACAACAGAAGACCAGGACCCCGTAACAACAGGGGTTCAGTTTGAGCTGCGTGCTGGTCTTAGTTTGTGATATTGGGCTGAACACATAAAAGTGACTTGACAGGACTTCCCACAGGTGGTCTTTTCCCTCCTTAAGATTTTAACAGTACTACTACTCATACCGATACTGCTTATCCATCTGGTACTTTAACGGTACTACTACTCATACCGATACTGCTTATCCATCTGGTACTTTAACAGTACTACTACTCTTACTGATACCGCTTATCGATCCAGTACTTTAATGGTACTACTACTCATACTGATACTGCTTATCGATCCGGTACTTTAACGGTACTACTACTCTTACGATACTGCTTATCGATCTGGTACTTTAACGGTACTACTACTCATACTGATACTGCTTATCGATCCAGTACTTTAATGGTACTACTACTCTTACTGATCCTGTTATCAATCCGGTACTTTAACGGTACTACTACTCTTACGATACTGCTTATCGAGCCGGTACTTTAACGGTACTACTGCTACTCTTACCGATACTGCTTATCGATCCGGTACTTTAATGGTACTGCTACTCTTACTGATACTGTTTATCGATCCGGTACATTAACAGTACTCTTATTGGTTCTTTTTGTTATTTTTTAAGAGAAACAAAACAAAACAAATGAAGAACAGAATGAACATGACTTTATTGTCTCATGTGGACAGAGTATTACTTTGAATCATGAAGCATGTGTGTATAATGTAGTAACTTTATTGTCTCCTGTGTGGACAGGGTGTTACTTTGAATCATGAAGCATGTGTGTATAATGTAGTAACTTTATTGTCTCATGTGTGGACAGAGTGTTACTTTGAATCATGAAGCATGTGTGTATAATGTAGTAACTTTATTGTCTCCTGTGTGGACAGAGTGTTACTTTGAATCATGAAGCATGTGTGTATAATGTAGTAACTTTATTGTCTCCTGTGTGGACAGGGTGTTACTTTGAATCATGAAGCATGTGTGTATAATGTAGTAACTTTATTGTCTCATGTGTGGACAGAGTGTTACTTTGAATCATGAAGCATGTGTGTATAATGTAGTAACTTTACTGTCTCATGTGTGGACAGAGTGTTACTTTGAATCATGAAGCATGTGTGTATAATGTATTCAGTGCGTGTGAGCTCCAGGCTGCTAGCATACATAACATACTGAGATAGGGAGGAAGAGCCAGGCAGTGGAAAACTGCAGTTCTCACCTGTACTGATGCTCTTGCAGTACATGTTTGGAAAGATTGCTTGCGTTTCCACCCTGACATGCAGAAGACTCGTTGCACTTGTAGTAAGGAGCATAGTCAGCATCGACTCTAGTGACACACAATCACACTTCTGACCGTCTATCTCCCACTCCGCCACTGTCACTAAGAACAGCCTCTGTGTGTGTGTGAGAGGAAGAGCCAGAGAGCAAGAGGAGGAGAGAGAGCCAGAGAGCAAGAGGAGGAGAGAGAGCAAGAGGAGGAGAGAGAGCCAGAGAGCAAGAGGAGGAGAGAGAGTCAGAGAGCAAGAGGAGGAGAGAGAGCCAGAGAGCAAGAGGAGGAGAGAGAGCCAGAGAGCAAGAGGAGGAGAGAGAGCCAGAGAGCAAGAGGAGGAGAGAGAGACAGAGAGCAAGAGGAGGAGAGAGAGACAGAGAGCAAGAGGAGGAGAGAGAGACAGAGAGCAAGAGGAGGAGAGAGGGGGGGGGTGCACAGAGAGAGAGACAGAGAGCAAGAGGAGGAGGGGGGGGTGCACAGAAAGAGAGACAGAGAGCAAGAGGAGGAGGGGGGGGGGTGCACAGAGAGAGAGAGAGCGAGAGAGAGAGGCAGAGAGCAAGAGGAGGAGAGAGAGCCAGAGAGAAAGAGGAGGAGAGAGAGACAGAGAGCAAGAGGAGGAGAGAGAGACAGAGAGCAAGAGGAGGAGAGAGAGACAGAGAGCAAGAGGAGGAGAGAGAGGGGGGGTGCACAGAGAGCAAGAGGAGGAGAGAGAGGGGGGGTGCACAGAGAGCAAGAGGAGGAGAGAGGGGGGGGGTGCACAGAGAGAGAGACAGAGAGCAAGAGGAGGAGAGGGGGGTGCACAGAGAGAGAGACAGAGAGCAAGAGGAGGAGGAGGGGGGGTGCACAGAGAGAGAGAGCGAGACAGAGAGGCAGAGAGCAAGAGGAGGAGAGAGAGGGGGGGTGCACAGAGAGAGAGAGACAGAGAGCAAGAGGAGGAGAGGGGGGGTGCACAGAGAGAGAGACAGAGAGCAAGAGGAGGAGGAGGGGGGGTGCACAGAGAGAGAGAGCGAGAGAGAGAGGCAGAGAGCAAGAGGAGGAGAGAGGGGGGGGTGCACAGAGAGAGAGGCAGAGAGCAAGAGGAGGAGAGGGGGGGTGCACAGAGAGAGAGGCAGAGAGCAAGAGGAGGAGAGAGAGGGGGGGTGCACAGAGAGAGAGACAGAGAGCAAGAGGAGGGGAGAGGGGGGGTGCACAGAGAGAGAGAGAGAGGAAGAGGGGGGGGGAGAGAGAGAGGAAGAGGGGGGGAGAGAGAGAGAGAGAGGGAGGAGGAGAGGGGGGGGGCGCACAGAGAGAGAGAGAGAGAGAAAGAGGAGGAGAGAGGGGGGGCCCACAGAGAGAGAGACAGAGAGCAAGAGTAGGAGGAGAGAGAGGGGGGGGGCACAGAGAGAGAGAGAGAGAGACAGAGAGCAAGAGGAGGAAAGAGGGGGGGGTGCACAGAGAGAGAGACAGAGCAAGAGGAGAGAGAGGGGGGGTGCACAGAGAGAGAGACAGAGAGCAAGAGGAGGAGGAGGAGAGAGGGGGGGTGCACAGAGAGAGACAGAGAGCAAGAGGGGGGGGTGCACAGAGAGAGAGACAGAGAGCAAGAGGAGGAGGAGAGAGGGGGGGTGCACAGAGAGAGAGACAGAGAGCAAGAGGAGGAGGAGAGAGGGGGGGGGTGCACAGAGAGAGAGAGAGAGAGAGAGAGAGAGAGCAAGAGGAGGAGGAGAGAGGGGGGTGCACAGAGAGAGAGACAGAGAGCAAGAGGAGGAGGAGAGAGGGGGGGGTGCACAGAGAGAGAGAGAGAGAGAGAGCAAGAGGAGGAGGAGAGAGAGGGGGGGTGCACAGAGAGAGAGACAGAGAGCAAGAGGAGGAGGAGAGAGAGGGGGGGTGCACAGAGAGAGAGACAGAGAGCAAGAGGAGGAGGAGAGAGACGGGGGGTGCACAGAGAGAGAGACAGAGAGCAAGAGGAGGAGGAGAGAGAGGGGGTGTGCACAGAGAGAGAGACAGAGAGCAAGAGGAGGAGAGAGAGGGGGGGTACACAGAGAGAGAGACAGAGAGCAAGAGGAGGAGGAGAGAGAGGGGGGGTGCACTGAGAGAGAGACAGAGAGCAAGAGGAGGAGAGAGAGGGGGGGTACACAGAGAGAGAGACAGAGAGCAAGAGGAGGAGGAGAGAGAGGGGGGGTGCACTGAGAGAGAGACAGAGAGCAAGAGGAGGAGAGAGAGGGGGGGTACACAGAGAGAGAGACAGAGAGCAAGAGGAGGAGGAGAGAGGGGGGGGTGCACAGAGAGAGAGACAGAGAGCAAGAGGAGGAGGAGAGAGAGGGGGGGTGCACAGAGAGAGAGACAGAGAGCAAGAGGAGGAGAGAGAGGGGGGGTGCACAGAGAGAGAGACAGAGCAAGAGGAGGAGGAGAGAGAGGGGGGGTGCACAGAGAGAGAGACAGAGAGCAAGAGGAGGAGGAGAGAGAGGGGGGGTGCACAGAGAGAGAGACAGAGAGCAAGAGGAGGAGAGAGGGGGGGTGCACAGAGAGAGAGACAGAGAGCAAGAGGAGGAGGAGAGAGACGGGGGGTGCACAGAGAGAGAGACAGAGAGCAAGAGGAGGAGGAGAGAGAGGGGGTGTGCACAGAGAGAGAGACAGAGAGCAAGAGGAGGAGAGAGAGGGGGGTGCACAGAGAGAGAGACAGAGCAAGAGGAGGAGAGAGAGGGGGGGTGCACAGAGAGAGAGACAGAGAGCAAGAGGAGGAGGAGAGAGAGGGGGGGTGCACAGAGAGAGAGACAGAGAGCAAGAGGAGGAGGAGAGAGAGGGGGGGTGCACGGAGAGAGAGACAGAGAGCAAGAGGAGGAGAGAGGGGGGGTGCACAGAGAGAGAGACAGAGCAAGAGGAGGAGGAGAGAGGGGGGGTGCACAGAGAGAGAGAGAGCGAGAGAGAGAGGCAGAGAGAGGGGGGGTGCACAGAGAGAGAGACAGAGAGCAAGAGGAGGAGGAGAGAGGGGGGGGTGCGCAGAGAGAGAGAGAGCGAGAGAGAGACAGAGCAAGAGGAGGAGGAGAGAGAGGGGGGGTGCACAGAGAGAGAGACAGAGAGCAAGAGGAGGAGGAGAGAGGGGGGGGTGCACAGAGAGAGCGAGAGAGAGAGGCAGAGAGAGCTGGCCTGGCCCTCAGCTCACACACAGGACAGAGAGAGAGACAGAGAGCAAGAGGAGGAGGAGAGAGGGGGGGGGTGCACAGAGAGAGAGACAGAGAGCAAGAGGAGGAGGAGAGAGAGGGGGGGGTGCACAGAGAGAGAGACAGAGAGCAAGAGGAGGAGAGGGGGGGGGTGCACAGAGAGAGACAGAGAGCAAGAGGGGGGGGTGCACAGAGAGAGAGAGAGCGAGAGAGAGAGGCAGAGAGAGGGGGGGGTGCACAGAGAGAGAGACAGAGAGCAAGAGGAGGAGAGAGGGGGGGGTGCACAGATAGAGACAGAGAGCAAGAGGAGGAGGAGAGAGAGGGGGGGGGTGCACAGAGAGAGAGAGAGCGAGAGAGAGAGACAGAGAGCAAGAGGAGGAGGAGAGAGAGGGGGGGGTGCACAGAGAGAGAGACAGAGAGCAAGAGGAGGAGGAGAGAGGGGGGGGTGCACAGAGAGAGAGACAGAGAGCAAGAGGAGGAGGAGAGAGGGGGGGGTGCACAGAGAGAGAGAGAGCGAGAGAGAGAGACAGAGAGCAAGAGGAGGAGGAGAGAGAGAGGGGGGGTGCACAGAGAGAGAGACAGAGAGCAAGAGGAGGAGGAGAGAGAGGGGGGGGTGCACAGAGAGAGAGACAGAGAGCAAGAGGAGGAGGAGAGAGGGGGGGTGCACAGAGAGAGAGACAGAGAGCAAGAGGAGGAGGAGAGAGAGGGGGTGTGCACAGAGAGAGAGACAGAGAGCAAGAGGAGGAGAGAGAGGGGGGTGCACAGAGAGAGAGACAGAGCAAGAGGAGGAGAGAGAGGGGGGGTGCACAGAGAGAGAGACAGAGAGCAAGAGGAGGAGGAGAGAGAGGGGGGGTGCACAGAGAGAGAGACAGAGAGCAAGAGGAGGAGGAGAGAGAGGGGGGGTGCACGGAGAGAGAGACAGAGAGCAAGAGGAGGAGAGAGGGGGGGTGCACAGAGAGAGAGACAGAGCAAGAGGAGGAGGAGAGAGGGGGGGTGCACAGAGAGAGAGAGCGAGAGAGAGAGGCAGAGAGAGGGGGGGTGCACAGAGAGAGAGACAGAGAGCAAGAGGAGGAGGAGAGAGGGGGGGGTGCACAGAGAGAGAGAGAGCGAGAGAGAGAGACAGAGAGCAAGAGGAGGAGGAGAGAGAGGGGGGGTGCACAGAGAGAGAGACAGAGAGCAAGAGGAGGAGGAGAGAGGGGGGGTGCACAGAGAGAGCGAGAGAGAGAGGCAGAGAGAGCTGGCCTGGCCCTCAGCTCACACACAGGACAGAGAGAGAGACAGAGAGCAAGAGGAGGAGGAGAGAGAGGGGGGGGTGCACAGAGAGAGAGAGAGCGAGAGAGAGAGACAGAGAGCAAGAGGAGGAGGAGAGAGAGGGGGGGGTGCACAGAGAGAGAGACAGAGAGCAAGAGGAGGAGGAGAGAGGGGGGGGTGCACAGAGAGAGAGACAGAGAGCAAGAGGAGGAGGAGAGAGGGGGGGTGCACAGAGAGAGAGAGAGCGAGAGAGAGAGAGACAGAGAGCAAGAGGAGGAGGAGAGAGAGAGGGGGGGTGCACAGAGAGAGAGACAGAGAGCAAGAGGAGGAGGAGAGAGAGGGGGGGTGCACAGAGAGAGAGACAGAGAGCAAGAGGAGGAGGAGAGAGGGGGGGTGCACAGAGAGAGAGACAGAGAGCAAGAGGAGGAGGAGAGAGAGGGGGTGTGCACAGAGAGAGAGACAGAGAGCAAGAGGAGGAGAGAGGGGGGGGGGGACAGAGAGAGAGACAGAGCAAGAGGAGAGAGAGGGGGGGTGCACAGAGAGAGAGACAGAGAGCAAGAGGAGGAGGAGAGAGAGGGGGGGTGCACAGAGAGAGAGACAGAGAGCAAGAGGAGGAGGAGAGAGAGGGGGGGTGCACGGAGAGAGAGACAGAGAGCAAGAGGAGGAGAGAGGGGGGGTGCACAGAGAGAGAGACAGAGCAAGAGGAGGAGGAGAGAGGGGGGGTGCACAGAGAGAGAGAGCGAGAGAGAGAGGCAGAGAGAGGGGGGGTGCACAGAGAGAGAGACAGAGAGCAAGAGGAGGAGGAGAGAGGGGGGGGTGCGCAGAGAGAGAGAGAGCGAGAGAGAGACAGAGCAAGAGGAGGAGGAGAGAGAGGGGGGGTGCACAGAGAGAGAGACAGAGAGCAAGAGGAGGAGGAGAGAGGGGGGGTGCACAGAGAGAGCGAGAGAGAGAGGCAGAGAGAGCTGGCCTGGCCCTCAGCTCACACACAGGACAGAGAGAGAGACAGAGAGCAAGAGGAGGAGGAGAGAGAGGGGGGGTGCACAGAGAGAGAGACAGAGAGCAAGAGGAGGAGGAGAGAGAGGGGGGGGTGCACAGAGAGAGAGACAGAGAGCAAGAGGAGGAGAGAGAGGGGGGGGTGCACAGAGAGAGACAGAGAGCAAGAGGGGGGGGTGCACAGAGAGAGAGAGAGCGAGAGAGAGAGGCAGAGAGAGGGGGGGGTGCACAGAGAGAGAGACAGAGAGCAAGAGGAGGAGAGAGGGGGGGGTGCACAGATAGAGAGACAGAGAGCAAGAGGAGGAGGAGAGAGAGGGGGGGGTGCACAGAGAGAGAGAGAGCGAGAGAGAGAGACAGAGAGCAAGAGGAGGAGGAGAGAGAGGGGGGGGTGCACAGAGAGAGAGACAGAGAGCAAGAGGAGGAGGAGAGAGAGACAGAGAGCAAGAGGAGGAGGAGAGGGGGGGGTGCACAGAGAGAGAGAGAGCGAGAGAGAGAGACAGAGAGCAAGAGGAGGAGGAGAGAGAGAGGGGGGGTGCACAGAGAGAGAGACAGAGAGCAAGAGGAGGAGGAGAGAGAGGGGGGGGTGCACAGAGAGAGAGACAGAGAGCAAGAGGAGGAGGAGAGAGGGGGGGTGCACAGAGAGAGCGAGAGAGAGAGGCAGAGAGAGCTGGCCTGGCCCTCAGCTCACACACAGGACAGACAGGCTGTGAAAGAGTCACGTCTCTTCTGGATGGAGAACAGCAAAGATGCATCAAACAGCTTCATCTTACTGCACATGAGAAACAAGGTGCAGTTTCTGTAGCCTAAATAGAGACAGATAGATGGATGACAGACAGATAGATAGATAGATGATTGACAGGCAGACAGATAGATAGATAGATGACAGACAGATACATAGCTAGATAGATGATAGACAGACAGACGGATGATACAGATGATAGAGCTAGATAGATGATGGACAGGCAGACATAGATGATAGACAGGCAGACAGATGGATAGATATATTCTCACGACTGACAATGAGTTTGGATTTAAAAGAAAACACGGCACTGATTTATGCATTTATGCACTACAGGAGATAGTGGCCAAATATAGAAGCCACCATTTGACGTATTTCTATGTTTTATTGATGCTTCCAAGGCATTTGACAGGGTTAACCATGAGACATTATTTATGAAATTGCTGGCTAGAGGTGTTCCAAATGATATAGTCAGGAGTCTTGTCTTCTGGTATGCTCATCAGACGTTTCAGGTTAAATGGGACAATGATGTGTCTGCCCCATTCCATGTAGGCAATGGGGTTCGCCGAGGTGGAATTTTGTCTCCTTTTTTGTTCAGTGTGTATATGGATGACCTGTCGAGACAGCTGAATGGGTGTAACACCGGCTGTCTTGTGGGTGGCTCTGTCATCAATCACCTCATGTATGCTGATTTAGTTTTCGTTAGCCCATATAGTGCTGGACTCCAGCAGCTACTGAAGGTGTGCTCGCAGTATGGTGAAGAACATGACATTAAATATAACGCCAAAAATAGTAATGGCATGATTGTCTGAACTAGAGAGGACAGGAAATCACATTTTCCTGTATTTCAGTTATCAGATAGTCCTCTCAATACATGCAAGGAAATAAAATATCTTAGACATGTCCTCTCTGATGATCTGACGAATGACAGAGATATATACCAACAATGCTGTAAAATCTATGCTCAGGCTGATATGTTGCTTCGGAAGTTCTCTATGTGCTCTGTTGATGTCAAGTGTTCATGGTTTAGAGCTTATATAACACCTCTGTATACAGCTCATCTCTGGTCTTCTTACAGGAAGAGAAGTATACAGAGGCTATATAACACCTCTGTATACAGCTCATCTCTGGTCTTCTTACAGGAAGAGAAGTATACAGAGGCTATATAACACCTCTGTATACAGCTCATCTCTGGTCTTCTCACAGGAAGAGAAGTATACAGAGGCTATATAACACCTCTGTATACAGCTCATCTCTGGTCTTCTTACAGGAAGACCAGTATACAGAGGCTATATAACACCTCTGTATACAGCTCATCTCTGGTCTTCTTACAGGAAGAGAAGTATACAGAGGCTATATAACACCTCTGTATACAGCTCATCTCTGGTCTTCTTACAGGAAGAGAAGTATACAGAGGCTATATAACACCTCTGTATACAGCTCATCTCTGGTCTTCTCACAGGAAGAGAAGTATACAGAGGCTATATAACACCTCTGTATACAGCTCATCTCTGGTCTTCTCACAGGAAGAGAAGTATACAGAGGCTATATAACACCTCTGTATACTGGTCTTCTCACAGGAAGAGAAGTATACAGAGGCTATATAACACCTCTGTATACTGGTCTTCTCACAGGAAGAGAAGTATACAGAGGCTATATAACACCTCTGTATACAGCTCATCTCTGGTCTTCCTACAGGAAGAGAAGTATACAGAGGCTATATAACACCTCTGTATACAGCTCATCTCTGGTCTTCTCACAGGAAGAGAAGTATACAGAGGCTATATAACACCTCTGTATACAGCTCATCTCTGGTCTTCTTACAGGAAGAGAAGTATGCAGAGGCTATATAACACCTCTGTATACAGCTCATCTCTGGTCTTCTTACAGGAAGAGAAGTATACAGAGGCTATATAACACCTCTGTATACAGCTTATCTCTGGTCTTCCTACAGGAAGAGAAGTATACAGAGGCTATATAACACCTCTGTATACAGCTCATCTCTGGTCTCCTCACAGGAAGAGAAGTATACAGAGGCTATATAACACCTCTGTATACAGCTCATCTCTGGTCTCCTCACAGGAAGAGAAGTATGCAGAGGCTATATAACACCTCTGTATACAGCTCATCTCTGGTCTTACAGGAAGAGAAGTATACAGAGGCTATATAACACCTCTGTATACAGCTCATCTCTGGTCTCCTCACAGGAAGAGAAGTATACAGAGGCTATATAACACCTCTGTATACAGCTTATCTCTGGTCTTCTCACAGGAAGAGAAGTATGCAGAGGCTATATAACACCTCTGTATACTGGTCTTCTCACAGGAAGAGAAGTATACAGAGGCTATATAACACCTCTGTATACAGCTCATCTCTGGTCTTCTTACAGGAAGAGAAGTATACAGAGGCTATATAACACCTCTGTATACAGCTTATCTCTGGTCTTCTCACAGGAAGAGAAGTATACAGAGGCTATATAACACCTCTGTATACTGGTCTTCTCACAGGAAGAGAAGTATACAGAGGCTATATAACACCTCTGTATACTGGTCTTCTCACAGGAAGAGAAGTATACAGAGGCTATATAACACCTCTGTATACAGCTCATCTCTGGTCTTCTTACAGGAAGAGAAGTATACAGAGGCTATATAACACCTCTGTATACAGCTCATCTCTGGTCTTCTTACAGGAAGACCAGTATACAGAGGCTATATAACACCTCTGTATACAGCTCATCTCTGGTCTTCTTACAGGAAGAGAAGTATGCAGAGGCTATATAACACCTCTGTATACAGCTCATCTCTGGTCTTCTTACAGGAAGAGAAGTATACAGAGGCTATATAACACCTCTGTATACAGCTCATCTCTGGTCTTCTCACAGGAAGAGAAGTATGCAGAGGCTATATAACACCTCTGTATACTGGTCTTCTCACAGGAAGAGAAGTATACAGAGGCTATATAACACCTCTGTATACAGCTCATCTCTGGTCTTCTTACAGGAAGAGAAGTATACAGAGGCTATATAACACCTCTGTATACAGCTCATCTCTGGTCTTCTCACAGGAAGAGAAGTATACAGAGGCTATATAACACCTCTGTATACTGGTCTTCTCACAGGAAGAGAAGTATACAGAGGCTATATAACACCTCTGTATACTGGTCTTCTCACAGGAAGAGAAGTATACAGAGGCTATATAACACCTCTGTATACTGGTCTTCTCACAGGAAGAGAAGTATACAGAGGCTATATAACACCTCTGTATACAGCTCATCTCTGGTCTTCCTACAGGAAGAGAAGTATACAGAGGCTATATAACACCTCTGTATACAGCTCATCTCTGGTCTTCTCACAGGAAGAGAAGTATACAGAGGCTATATAACACCTCTGTATACAGCTCATCTCTGGTCTTCTCACAGGAAGAGAAGTATACAGAGGCTATATAACACCTCTGTATACAGCTCATCTCTGGTCTTCTTACAGGAAGAGAAGTATACAGAGGCTATATAACACCTCTGTATACAGCTCATCTCTGGTCTTCTTACAGGAAGAGAAGTATGCAGAGGCTCAGAGGAACTTACGATGATGCTATGAGCTTGTTGCTTCATGTCCCCTGATGGCATTGTGCCAGTCAGTTGTGTGTGTTCTCAGATCTGCCTACATGTGATGTACTTTTAAGACGGCTAATGTATAATTTTATGTGTCGCCTGGATGTGTTGAGAACAGCATCATAGAGGCTCTAACCAGCCCTACGAAAAGTTGCTGTAGGTTCACATCCAGACTTCAAAAGCACTGGCGAGACAGCCTGTATCTGTTATGAACTGACTGTGTTGTATGATGCAGGTGTGTGGACACCTCACATGTTGTGTGTGTGTGTGTGTGCACTCATGGAGTGTAGGGGTGTCATGTAGGCCTAAAAGTTTTGGGGTGTTTTTTTTTTTTTTTTTATTGTATTGTTTTATTTTATTGTATTGTTGCTTGTATGCTATGGACCGGCTGTGTGTCCGAAATAAAGATTATTATTATTATTATTATAGATACATAGATTGAACATTTGTTTTCTAATTTCTCCAGTACTGATATCAGAACTGTTAACGTTAGAGGTTATCAACACGACAGTCTTTAATAACTTAGCACCGGTGCCCATTTAATACCGGGTTTCAATACCCATCCGTAGAATTGAGTTCAGGTCAACATGACACATCCACTAACCCAGTGGTTCTCGATCAGGTCCTCAGTGCCCTCTAGACCTGCAGCTTTTTATTCTGCCCGGTACTTCATTAATTCAGCTGCTGCAACTCTAAATCACCAGCTTCTGGAATCACAACACTAACCCTGAAAGAACTGTTCATCCAGTCTAGAGCAAGAATTCACCAGTCAAATAGAAACTGTTCATCCAGTCTAGAGCGAGAATTCACCAGTCGAATAGAAACTGTTCATCCAGTCTAGAGCGAGAATTCACCAGTCGAATAGATACTGTTCATCCAGTCTAGAGCGAGAATTCACCAGTTGAATAGAAACTGTTCATCCAGTGTAGCGCGAGAATTCACCAATAGAATAGAAACTGTTCATCCAGTCTAGAGCGAGAATTCACCAGTCGAAAAGAAACTGTTCATCCAGTTTAGAGTGAGAATTCACCAGTGGAATAGAAACTGTTAATCCAGTCTAGAGCGAGAATTCACCAGTCGAAAAGAAACTGTTCATCCAGTCTAGAGCGAGAATTCACCAGTCGAATAGAAGCTGTTCATCCAGTCTAGAGGGAGAATTCACCAATAGAATATAAACTGTTCATCCAGTCTAGAGCGAGATTTCACCAGTCGAATAGAAACTGTTCATCCAGTCTAGAGCGAGAATTCACCAGTCGAATAGAAACTGTTCATCCAGTCTAGAGCGAGAATTCACCAGTCGAATAGATACTGTTCATCCAGTCTAGAGCGAGAATTCACCAGTTGAATAGAAACTGTTCATCCAGTGTAGCGCGAGAATTCACCAATAGAATAGAAACTGTTCATCCAGTCTAGAGCGAGAATTCACCAGTCGAAAAGAAACTGTTCATCCAGTCTAGAGCGAGAATTCACCAGTGGAATAGAAAATGTTAATCCAGTCTAGAGCGAGAATTCACCAGTGGAATAGAAACTGTTCATCCAGTCTAGAGCGAGAATTCATCAGTGGAATAGAAACTTATCATCCAGTCTAGAGCGAGAATTCACCAGTCGAATAGAAACTGTTCATCCAGTCTAGAGCGAGAATTCACCAGTCGAATAGAAACTGTTCATCCAGTCTAGAGCGAGAATTCACCAGTCGAAAAGAAACTGTTCATCCAGTCTAGAGCGAGAATTCACCAGTCGAAAAGAAACCGTTCATCCAGTCTAGAGCGAGAATTCACCAGTGGAATAGAAACTGTTCATCCAGTCTAGAGCGAGAATTCACCAGTCAAATAGAAACTGTTCATCCAGTCTAGAGCGAGAATTCACAGTCGAATAGATACTGTTCATCCAGTCTAGAGCGAGAATTCACCAGTCGAATAGAAGCTGTTCATCCAGTCTAGAGCGAGAATTCACCAATAGAATAGAAATTGTTCGTCCAGTCTAGAGCGAGAATTCACCAGTCGAATAGAAACTGTTCATCCAGTCTAGAGCGAGAATTCACCAGTCGAATAGAAACTGTTCATCCAGTCTAGAGCGAGAATTCACCAGTCGAATAGATACTGTTCATCCAGTCTAGAGCGAGAATTCACCAGTTGAATAGAAACTGTTCATCCAGTGTAGCGCGAGAATTCACCAATAGAATAGAAACTGTTCATCCAGTCTAGAGCGAGAATTCACCAGTCGAAAAGAAACTGTTCATCCAGTCTAGAGCGAGAATTCACCAGTCGAAAAGAAACTGTTCATCCAGTCTAGAGCGAGAATTCACCAGTCGAAAAGAAACTGTTCATCCAGTCTAGAGTGAGAATTCACCAGTGGAATAGAAACTGTTAATCCAGTCTAGAGCGAGAATTCACCAGTGGAATAGAAACTGTTCATCCAGTCTAGAGCGAGAATTCATCAGTGGAATAGAAACTTATCATCCAGTCTAGAGCGAGAATTCACCAGTCGAATAGAAACTGTTCATCCAGTCTAGAGCGAGAATTCACCAATAGAATAGAAACTGTTCATCCAGTCTAGAGCGAGAATTCACCAGTCGAAAAGAAACTGTTCATCCAGTCTAGAGCGAGAATTCACCAGTCGAAAAGAAACTGTTCATCCAGTCTAGAGCGAGAATTCACCAGTGGAATAGAAACTGTTCATCCAGTCTAGAGCGAGAATTCACCAGTCAAATAGAAACTGTTCTTCCAGTCTAGAGCGAATTATAGAATTAGAATTATAGAGCGTCTGCAAAGCTGAGGATTGAGTCTCAGCAAGTGAACTTTTTATTTACCTGCATTTTCAAAAAAAATACATCACAGCAAGTTTCTTTTTCCAAATGTAGAGCTTTCGTTTTACAAGGTCTTTCATTAAGTCATCAGGCCCCAGAGGACTCAGATGAGGATCAGTAGTTTCAGGTTTCAATGTACAGCTCTCACACGTATGGCCTCTTGTCCTGTGTTCTGTGTTCTGTACATGTGGAGCCAACTGACGTGTCTTTTCTGCCCATCAGGAATCAAACACGAGTGGCAGGTGAATGGACTTGATGACATTCAGGACCGCACGACTCTGGCCGACAAGCTAGGAGGCAACGTGGTGGTATCACTGGAGGGCAAACCGCTGTGAGCAGAACCAACCAAACCAATGTGCCATCTGGACCCGGACCCACCCAGCACCACTCTGACCCCACCGTTTGCTCTGTATGGCTGACCCTGAAGGAGTAGCATCCTCAGGCTCTGTTTTCTCTGTTTTTCTTTATTTTGTTTTTCCAAGATGAAGGAGTTCTCATTAACACTATATGCAAATCGCTACCAGTTTTTGCCACATGACTTGTTAACCTGGTAGAAAGCAACACCAAAACTCAGAACCAGCTCCTCTTCCCAGGAAGGTTGTCTGTGTTTTGCCAAAAGTCCACATGAAGGAACGAGGCCGCATGTCGCTGAGCTGAACGCCCAGAAAGGCAGTTCACAGCAGCAAGGCTTTTGCACTCATGAGATTTTTCACAAGATTTTATTTATTTGAACATGTTGTATCTTATCCAGTTTGTCATGCAGATGGAGGCAAAACCCACATTGTTAGACTATGCATTGATGACAATGATGATTATTACCCAGCACCTTTTGTTTATACACTACAAGCTCAGACAGAAAGATGGAGCAGAGTTCTATTTATGTCACGTAGATAGCTGTTACTTCATTCCTGTGTGTGCATATGAACAACACACGTGTTATTCTGTCTGTTTGGTTACCGCCTTAATTTGATTTTGAATGTAAAATCACGACAGCGCGCCACCAAAACTCTTAAGGGATGGGTGGTGCTTGCAGTTAACTTTGAAAAGAACACTAGAAGGAATCAGTTACAGAGATGGATGGCACTGTCCTCTACAAATCTTGTGCTTTTGGAGCCTTAAGTGGAACATTGTTATGAGATCAGAAATGCCACTTTGCAATAAAACTCGGTGGCAGAAGTAGCCTCGTCTGCCTTGTCTCTGTCCCTGTGTACACCAAGCATCACCATGGCAACAGTTACCAGAGATACTCACACCAAGCATCACCGTGGCAACAGTTACCAGAGATACTCACAGCAACCATCACCATGGCAACAATTACCAGAGATACTCACAGCAACCATCACCATGGCAACAATTACCAGAGCTACTCACACCAAGCATACCGAGTCAACAACACCAGAGATACACCAACTGTCACCATGGTAATGAGATCCTCGCCACAATACAAAAAGTCTCATCTGTAAATATGAAACGGGTGGACGTAAAAATACGAAGACATACAAAGACCGATTATTCTGTCAGTTCGTCTTTGATCAGTTACATATTGTTGCCTGTCAACTTGCCTTTGAGATTCTTGTTTTTATTGTCAGTACTAAAATGTAAGAAAAGGAATAATCTTCCTTGGGTGGCGAACTCATCTGCAGCTGAATGACTGGTGGGCTGCTGGACTTTGTGTTGTAGACACAGGCTTTAGGTCAGGACCACCGACTGATGTGAATTCTGTTGGCATGCAGGAGGACTCCTTCCTCGCCTCTTCTCCCCCCCCCCCCCCAGCAGTTTCCCTCTCCTCAGCTCCAGCCCTGACCGGACACTTCTCATCTGACAGCATTCAGTCTTTCTTTTCCTCCAGAGCCTCAAATGTCTGAATCCAGAACAGATTTGAGTTCTGATGGCGTGCAGCTGCTCCTCGAGTCTGCCACAGTAAACTCCTCTCTGATGGGGAAGGAAAACACTCCTGCCGTGGCGTAGCGGTCTATTCCGTTGCCTACCAAACACGGGGATCGGCGGTTCGAATCTCCATGTAACCTCCAGCGTGGTCGGGCGTCCCTACAGACATATATCTGGCCGTGTCTGCGGGTGGGAAGCCGGATGTGGGTATGTGTCCTGGTCGCTGCACTAGCGCCTCCTCTCGTCGGTCGGGGCGCCTGTTCAGGGGGGAGGAGCAACTGGGGGGAATAGCGTGATCCTCCCACACGCTACGTCCCCCTGGTGAAACCCCTCACTGTCAGGTGAAAAGAAGCGGCTGGTGACTCCACATGTATGGGAGGAGGCATGTGGTGGTCTGCAGCCCTGCCCGGATCAGCAGAGGGGGTGGAGCAGAGAGCGGGACGGCTCGGAAGAGGGGGGTAATTGGCCAAGTACAACTGGGGAGAAAAAACGGGGGCGGGAATACTGCCACCCTCCCCTCCTCTTTGATGTTGTCATGGTAACTATTGATGTCGTCATGGTAACTGGGAGGAAGTTTACTGTCCGTATCATTGAGACGCTGATGGAGGAGGCTCCATTCCGGCAGCGTTTAATTTTTTTCATCAACAAATATCAAACCTTCGCGGTGTTTGTCACCTCCAGGTATCGACACACATTATCAGCTAGTTGTGTAACCAACTCAACAGGTTAGCAAACCTGACGAGGTTTCAAACTGACTGCGTTCCTTCCGGACAAGTCTGTGACGTTCTGAGCTTCATGGCATTCAGCCAGAACATCAAAGTCCTCTTAGCAACTTGAACGTACTTTGCTAAATGAAGATAACTTCCGTTGTCCGGGGATCTCTAGACAGCACGCGGGGCATTGTGGGATACGGATGTTTGGGAGGAAGTCTGTCAACTGGCAGCAGGAAAGAGAAGCGTAACCTGAGAATGAACTTTCGTTCAGACACAAGAAGTAGAAACTTTGCTGGTGACTTTGTTTTTATATGAAAAGCTCAAGAACTGTCCGGGACGGCTGTGCTGGCTCACATCCAGAACCTTCATCTCTGAGGCTCCTCATCCACCCCAAAAGGAACGATGTACCCAGACACACCGGGTCCCGGCAACATACCGGGTCCCGGCAGACATTTTGTTCTTCACTGCTATTTCTGGTTCACATGCGGCGCGTGCACACGGTGCAAGCGGTCCGCCTACAGGACACGTGCTGCTGAAACACTTAACGTGGCTTAATGAACCAAAACACGATCAGAGATCTCCAAACTGTTCTCACACGTCATGAACCAAAACACGATCAGAGATCTCCAAACTGTTCTCACACGTCATGAACCAAAACACCATCAGAGATATCCAAACTGTTCTCACACGTCATGAACCAAAACACGATCAGAGATATCCAAACTGTTCTCACACGTCATGAACCAAAACACGATCAGAGATCTCCAAACTGTTCTCACACGTCATGAACCAAAACACGATCAGAGATCTCCAAACTGTTCCAAACGTCATGAACCAAAACAAGATCAGAGATCTCCAAACTGTTCTCACACGTCATGAACCAAAACACGATCAGAGATCTCCAAACTGTTCTCACACGTCATGAACCAAAACACGATCAGAGATCTCCAAACTGTTCTCACACGTCATGAACCAAAACACGATCAGAGATCTCCAAACTGTTCCAAACGTCATGAACCAAAACATGATCAGAGATCTCCAAACTGTTCTCACACGTCATGAACCAAAACACGATCAGAGATCTCCAAACTGTTCTCACACGTCATGAACCAGAACACGATCAGAGATCTCCAAACTGTTCCAAACGTCATGAACCAAAACACGACCAGAGATCTCCAAACTGTTCTCACACGTCATGAACCAAAACACGATCAGAGATCTCCAGACTGTTCTCTCACACGTCATGAACCAAAACACGACCAGAGATCTCCAAACTGTTCTCACACGTCATGAACCAAAACACGATCAGAGATCTCCAGACTGTTCTCTCACATGTCATGAACCAAAACACGATCAGAGATCTCCAAACTGTTCTCACACGTCATGAACCAAAACACGATCAGAGATCTCCAAACTGTTCTCACACGTCATGAACCAAAACACGATCAGAGATCTCCAAACTGTTCTCACACGTCATGAACCAAAACATGATCAGAGATCTCCAGACTGTTCTCACACGTCATGAACCAAAACACGATCAGAGATCTCCAGACTGTTCTCACACGTCATGAACCAAAACATGTTAAGAGATCTCCAAACTGTTCTCACACGTCATGAACCAAAACACGATCAGAGATCTCCAGACTGTTCTCACACGTTCTCACCGCGCGCCAAAACTGGCGGTCCCAGAGTGGGAATGAAATGTTGTACCCCGTGTTTAGTAACCGCGGTGGAAAAGGCAGGTGGAGTCACCGATGGAGAATCCGCCAGCAAACGCTGAAAAACATCCCCTGATGCTAAAAAGTTAGCGTGTGTTAACGGCCCGGCTCCCCCTGTCTCGCGCGGAACAGTGGCGAAAGACACAGCATCAATTAAACGGCGGTTTGCAACATCAACCAGCAGACCATTAGCACACAGAACATCCGCGCCGATAATAGGAACAGTAATGGCGGCCACTACAAAGTCCCACTCAAAATGGCGCCCGTGGAAGCAAACAGTCACCAACCTTGTGCCAAACGTCGCAATGGACGAACCGTTAGCTGCACTTAACTGTGGGCCGCCGCCTTCGGCCGACCTGTCTGTCTTAGCAGGAAGGAGTAGGTTCTTTTGCGAGCCTGAGTCCACCAGAAACCGTCTTCCTGACATCGTGTCCTTAATGAAGAGCAGCTCACCACGTCCGCCAGCGCCCACAGCTGCTACTGAGCGCTGGCCGGGAGTTTCCCGCCGCCTCAAACGTGCACGGAGGGACGCAGCGCCTCGCCTTGCCGCCGAACCGCTGGTGGAAGAAACAGAGGCCGCTCCCGCGCCGTCTCCGGGCAGTCACTCCAGCCACCACTGCCGGGTCCGCGTCCTCCGACGTCGGCTGCAGAGGCTCCGATGCCACACTCTGCACAGAGAACCGTCTGGTAGCCAGCAGGACCCGATCGGCCTCCTCAGCCAAACCTCGGCAGTCACCAGCGGCCAGACACGGGGAGTTAGCCAAAGCCGCGCGCACAGGAGACGGGAGCTGGCGCAAGAAAACGTGCGGGAAAAGGAATCCACCTTCGTCCGAGCCTAGCAGCGACAGCATATTGTCCATGAGATCCACAGCCGTCCCGTCGCCCAAACCGGATAGGGAAACACACAGGGGTGTGTCTTGCCATCCTTACTGGAGCGCTGAGAAAGGACTGCCCCCACCCCAATCTCAGAGGCGTCCACTTCTACAACGAACTGCTTGGTTGGGTCTGGCTGGATGAGGATAGGAGCTGTGGTGAAACGGTGCTTGAGGGCTTGGAAAGCTGCCTCTGCTACAGGGGTCCACAGGAACGGTCTGGAGGTGGAGGTAAGAGCGGTTAGTGGGGCCGCAACGCGGCTGTAGTTGCGGATGAACCGTCTGTAGAAGTTGGCAAACCCGAGGAACCTCTGAAGCTGCTTACGGCTGGTCGGGCTTGGCCACTCAAGAACCGCTCTGACCTTGGCGGGGTCCATTCTCACCTGCCCATCGGCCACGATGTAGCCCAGGAAGGTGACTGAAGGGGCATGGAATTCGCACTTCTCTGCTTTTACGAAAAGGCGGTTCTCCAGAAGCCGTTGAAGGACTTGGCGGACGTGCATGACATGCTCTGACAGGTCTCTGGAAAAAATCAGGATATCATCCAGGTAAACAAAAACGAAACGATCCAACATGTCACGTAGGACGTCATTGACCAGACTGGAAGACAGCTGGGGCATTAGTGAGACCAAACGGCATCACCAGATATTCAAAATGCCCCAGGGGGGTGTTGAAGGCAGTCTTCCATTCATCTCCGTCTCGAACCCGGACCAGGTGGTAAGCATTGCGGAGGTCTAGTTTAGTGAACACTGTGGCTCCCTGGAGAGAATCAAAAGCGGAAGTCATGAGGGGCAGAGGATACTTATTCTTGACCGTGATGTTATTGAGGCCTCTATAGTCAATACACGGCCGGAGGGTCTTGTCCTTCTTGGCCACATAAAAGAACCCCGCACCAAGGGGTGATGATGACGGGCGAATAAGACCAGCAGCCAAGGAGTCCTTGGAGAGGCTATATAGACGACTGCTGGGGAGGGGAGCGCCCGGCAGCAGGTCAATAGCGCAATCACAGGGGCGATGAGGAGGCAGGGAGAGAGCTTGCTGCTTGTTGAACACGGCTTGGAGGTCATGGTACTCTGGAGGCACCAGTGACAGGTCAGAGGTCTCAGAGCTTGACACCTGACTGGGGACAGACTGAGGCAGAGCAGACTGGAGGCATATGGCATGACAGACGGGACTCCAACTTGAAATTCTGGCCGATGACCAATCAATATGGGGACTATGCTTAACCAGCCAGGGATGACCAAGTATAATGGGAACAAAGGGAGAATTGATAACGAAAAAACTTAACTCCTCTTGATGGTTTCCCGACAGCAGGAGGCGCACAGGCTCGGTCTTAGAGGTTATCCGGGCCAGGAGACGTCCATCCAGGGCATTAGCTTCAAGAGGCTGGTCCAGACTCACAGTGGCAAGACCTAGCTGCTTCACAACACTTGCATCCAAAAAGCTTTCATCAGCTCCAGAGTCAATTAAAGCCAAAAGTTTAGTGGACTGACCTTTAAAACTGATGGTAGCTTGCAACTGGGTACGTGGACGAGGAGACAGAGGGCAGACAGTTGGGCTCACGAGGATCCTCCCCCTCCCTCGTGAGCCTGCTAGTTTGACGGAACGGTGAGGGCAGGAGGCGAGAAAGTGACCAGGCTGACCACAATACAAGCAGCTGTTCTCGGTGATGCGGCGTTGACGCTCCTCCGGGTTGAGCCGGAAGCGGCCGAGTTGCATCGGCTCCGAAGCTGGGGAAGAGTCACGCCTCGGGCTTTCTCGGAGGACGTCAGCCTCAGTCGAGCGAGCTCGGCCCCCAGAGTTTGGAGGTGTGGCCCGTGGTAAGTTGTTGTGACCAGGAAAGCGGCGCGTCCTCTCTCTCCTCCGCTCCCGGAGACGGTTGTCCACACGAATGGCCAGGGTAACCAATTCCTCCAACCCTCCAGGCTCGGGGTAGGAAACCAATTCGTCCTTTATGGATTCGCTCAGCCCGTTGGAAAAGCCGGCCTGGAGGGACTCGTTGTTCCATCCGCTCTCCGCTGATAGCGTACGGAACTCAACTGAGTAGTCAGCGACGCTGCGGGAACCCTGGCGGAGAGAGATCAGTCTTTTTGACGCATCCTTTCCCCGCACGGGATGATCAAAAACCTGGCGAAAGGCAGTGGTGAACTCAGCGTAGGATGAGGAAGTGGAGGCCCGCATCTCCCACACCGCTGTAGCCCAATCCAGGGCGCTTCCCCGGAGAAGACCCATGATGTAAGCGACTTTGGCTCCATCTGTGGAATATGACTGGGGCTGCTGGTTCAACACAATCTCACACTGCATCAAAAAAGGGCGACAAAGTCCAAAATCTCCATCACACTTATCGGGTGGGGCAACCCATGGTTCCTTAGCCGAAGTTGATGGCGCTGGGGGTGGCAAAGCTGGAGGGGCGGATCCCGGGCTAGTGGAGGCACTAAGTTGGGTCTGGATTCCGGAGATCTTTGAGCCGAGCCCACGGAGGGCGTCAGCCATCCCCTGTAGCACCTGGCTGTGCTGGCCGAGGACCGATTCCTGGTTGGCTACAGCCTGGCAGACCGTGGCCAGGTCTGTGGTGGAATGGTCTGCTGGGTCCATAGTGGTTGGAACGTACTGTCACGTATCGGGAAGGAACCCAAAAGCAGACGGGACAACCAGGTAAGGGAAGAATCCAGTCTTTATTGAAGTGACCGATCTCGGGGGCAGAGCAGGAGGTGGCTCTGTGGCAGGTAGGCAGGCAGGCAGAAGTCCATGAATGGCGACGTTCCAGCGAAGACTGGTCCATAGTGGAGGCCTTTTAAGGGTGAGGGCGATTGCTGGGGTGAAGGGGGGGTCAGCAGGTGTCAGCTGGTGTAGCAGGTGTCAGCTGGTGTAGCAGGTGTCAGCTGGCGTAGCAGGTGTCAGCTGGTGTAGCAGGTGTCAAGGGCGATCGCTTTGATGTCAAGGGCGAGAGGCTGTGACAAACTTAGAGGCCTGCTTGGCTACTGTGAAAAACTGGATGTCACTTAACTTTCTGCTTTTAAATTCAGATAAAACCGAGATGCTGGTCATTGGCCCTGCTAGACACAGACACCAATTTGATCAAGTAACGATAACAATCGACAACTCTGTGGTTTCACAAAGTGTGGCAGCCAAAAATCTTGGTGTTACGTTTGATCCCAGCCTTTCCTTTGATAAGCACATTAAAGAAATCACCAAGACTGCTTTTTTTCACTTACGTAACATAGCTAAAATTCGGTCTTTTCTCTCCATGGCTGACGCAGAGACTCTAATACATGCATGTGTTTCATCCAGACTTGATTACTGTAATGTCGTGTTCTCAGGTCTGCCACATTCTAGTACTAAAAGTCTTCAGATGGTTCAGAATGCTGCTGCTAGAATCCTAACTAAAACTAGGAAATTTGACCATATTACACCAATTCTTGCCTCCCTTCATTGGCTTCCTATCCATGTTAGATCACAATACAAGGTGCTTCTGCTGACTTATAAAATCCTAAATGGGCTTCCCCCATCTTACCTGTCTGATCTCCTTAAACCTTACATGCCATCTCGAGCACTTCGTTCTCAAAATACAGGACTCCTGTGTGTACCCAAAGTTAAAAAGAAGTCAGCTGGTGGCAGCAGGGCCTTTTCCTATCGGGCTCCATTGTTGTGGAATAACCTGCCTGCTGCCATCAGACAATCAGACTCTGTTGAGTCTTTAAATCCAAACTTAAAACTCATCTTTTTGTCTTAGCTTACAATTAGTTGCCTTTAAGTTGAGTGCTTCACAACCTGTACTGCATGGTGGGTTGGTTTTCTGTCTCAATGAATTTACCAACCACTCTTCTGCCCACAAGATTATCGAGTATAGATTACAGAGTATAGATTATGATGAATTGATGACTTAATTGATTATGGCTAATGTCTATTGCAGACTGTTCTCTTCTCTAACATGTCTCTTGTCTCTCTCTGAATGATGTCTCTTCCTTTCTCCTTTTTCTCTGTGTGTGAATGGTGTCATGTGAGTCTCTCCTGCATGCATGTGCAGTCGGTTCTCCTCCCAGGTCTCCGTGGTGATGGTGGTCACCATTTGGATGCTGCCTGCCCTTCCTCTCCTCACCTAAGTTTTTCTTATTACATGATGATGCTGGTCGCGTGGCCTGGGTCCTGGACTGCTCCGTTGGCATGTGGACACTGCTCGGCATCCTGTGCATCATGTTCTTCTTAAATTTAATGTCCATTATAATTCTGTTCTCCTCTTTCAGTGTTGTATTATGTAAATTGCGTGAACACAACATCAATTGCACGCTGTCCGTCTTGGGAGAGAGATCCTCCTCTGTTGCTCTTGTAACCAGGTTAAAATTAATGTTTTTATTTTATTTTGTTTGAGTATGAAGTATCACCAAATCCTGTCTGTGTGCTGTTATTTGTGTTTACTACGTTTCATTTTATGTCATTATTTATTTTTATGTATGTTTTACAACGACCGTCATATACTTGTACTGTCTCTTTAAGAGATTCATGTTTTGTTTACGGTTGGTCTGTCCAGCTGTCAGCTCGCGCTGGCTGTAGAGCTGAGAGGTGCCTGTCATGGAGCCGCGTCACGAGACAGGCAGCATGGTGTTTCCTTTTCTTTCCTGGGATCTCGTACAGAAAATAAATGGCGAGGTGGGCCGAATAGAGTCCTGTGTGTCCCCCCCCCCTTCCTTGATCATGATGATGATGATGTTGATGAGAGACTGAGGGCCCCCCACAATACCTGGGGCCCCCCACAACACCTGGGGCCCCACCCAACACCTGGGGCCCCACCCAACACCCGGGGCCCCACCCAACTAGAACCCAGCGCAGAGCTAATGATGAGAGACTGAGGGCCCCCCACAACACCTGGGGCCCCCCCCCAACACCTGGGGCCCCACCCAACTAGAACCCAGCGCAGAGCTGCTGATGAGCGTGACGGGCGTGCAGCATGCTGACCAGCGCAGGACTGCCCCGTTACACCTCCGCGGGGTTCTTCCTGTTGCTCCTCCCTGTTAAAGGGGTATGTTAGGGAGGTGTTCCTCATCCGATGCGAGGGTCTCAGGACAGGATGTTGTGTTGCTGTTAAGCCCACTGAGGCACATTTGTGACTTGTGATATTGGGCTGTACAAATAAAATGGATTTGATTTGATTTGATTCTTCTTGTTCTTCTTCGGAGTAACGACACGTGATCACAGGTTGGATCACAAGCGGCGAGCGGCACGCGGCTGGAGACGCGTGCCACGCGCGGGTGTAAACGGCACCGTGTGTCGCTGTCCACTTCCGGTCCGAGCGCCCACAGCGCGTTTTCACCCCAAGTGTAAACGGGTCTCGGTGTGTCCATGTGTAATTACATGTGTATGGGAACCCGGACGCAGCTCCAGCTCGGCGGGCTCCTCCTCCTCCTCCTCCTCCTCCGCCTCCGCCTCCGCGCTCCGTCACAGTCTATGTGTTTCAGCGTGTGTAACCGGACGCAGCTCCAGCTCGGCGGGCTCCTCCTCCTCCTCCTCCTCCTCCTCCGGGGTCCGGCACGTCACTCCTCTTCCCCGGGTCGGTCTGCGTACTCCACCCGTGTAGCAGCAGCCATGATGGTAGGTGTTATCCCGTCCTCTCCTCTCCTCTCCTCTCCTCTCCTGGCTTCTGGGTTTTTACTCTAATTCAGTTGAACGAAGACGTTTCTCCCCCCCCCCCCCAAAGAGAGGTTTTGTCCTTCTGTTCTCCTCATGCTGGTTTTTTGTTCCCATTCAGCAGGAAGGGCTGGACGACGGACCCGACTTCCTCTCCGAGGAGGACCGGGGAGTAAGTTGTTGTTTTTTAATCGTCTCTCATGTTCCCCTGTGCTTCTCCTCCCCTGTCTGGACGGACTTCTGCTAGACCATGCTCAAGTAGTGGCCCGGTAGATGGGTCCATGTCCCGCCGCAGACAGACCCTGTGCCTAGCTTGTTAGCTCATATTTCCTCGCTAGTTAGCTTAGCTTATCTACCGTGAATTAGCAGACCTGGATCCGAGCCATGTAGCTGACGGTCTTATTAGTCAGTACTACTAACACTCACCGGCTGCCTGGCAGCTTTGGGGTACATGTTGGTGAGCCAAGTACAGAGCAGTAAACCTGCACACACCATGCAGGCTAGCAGGAGGACTGGATGCACACACCATGTAGGCTAGCAGGAGGACTGGATGCACACACCATGTAGGCTAGCAGGAGGACTGGATGCACACACCATGCAGGCTAGCAGGAGGACTGGATGCACACACCATGTAGGCTAGCAGGAGGACTGGATGCACACACCATGCAGGCTAGCAGGAGGACTGGATGCACACACCATGTAGGCTAGCAGGAGGACTGGATGCACACACCATGCAGGCTAGCAGGAGGACTGGATGCACACACCATGCAGACTAGCAGCAGGACTGGATGCACACACCATGCAGGCTAGCAGGAGGACTGGATGCACACACCATGCAGGCTAGCAGGAGGACTGGATGCACACACCATGCAGGCTAGCAGGAGGACTGGATGCACACACCATGTAGGCTAGCAGGAGGACTGGATGCACACACCATGCAGGCTAGCAGGAGGACTGGATGCACACACCATGTACGCTAGCAGGAGGACTGGATGCACACACCATGTAGGCTAGCAGGAGGACTGGATGCACACACCATGGAGGCTAGCAGGAGGACTGGATGGACACACCATGCAGGCTAGCAGGAGGACTGGATGCACACACCATGCAGACTAGCAGGAGGACTGGATGGACACACCATGCAGGCTAGCAGGAGGACTGGATGGACACACCATGCAGGCTAGCAGGAGGACTGGATGCACACACCATGCAGGCTAGCAGGAGGACTGGATGCACACACCATGCAGGCTAGCAGGAGGACTGGATGCACACACCATGCAGGCTAGCAGGAGGACTGGATGCACACACCATGCAGGCTAGCAGGAGGACTGGATGGAGTCGGCGCTGAGCTGCAAACTGCAGTGAGGCTCTTTGTTTTGTACAGACTCACATGGAAATGGGAACTTCACCTTCATTTTGGCTCGTCTTACCTGTGTGCCATTCAGTCCAGGCTTAAACCAGATTTGCCTGCTTGTTATGCTGGTTGGTAAATCATCCACTGGGCTGTCACATGCCTGTCATTTACATAATGCACTTAATGTCTGCACTTGTCTGTGCCGTACACTTTGTCTGTTACTGCACTATATTGTATGCAATGTAATGTGGCAGCCTTGATGTCCGAGACACATTCCCTAGAGACAAAGTAATCTTGAATACACACATATCGTACATACATAGAAACAGCAGAGGGAATCCAGGAGACCCGCTCAGTAGAGCTGTTCTCTGTCTGTTAGCCAAATGTTTATCATTAAAGACGATGAACGACTCCGAGCATAGGACACAAACACACAGGACATGTCTGGAAATGTTTGCCTCTGCTTTGGCCTGGTCCGTTCATGCAGGGGTCCTCTCACTCTTTCTGTCCCTCTCTCATGCTCTGCCTCTGCTGTTTGCAGCTGTAGGAAGTGGCTAGTGAGCAGGTCGAAGTTAAAAGGCTGTAAGTTCATGGGGAGTTATTAAAAGGATTACCAAGATCATGGTTCTGGTCAAAGTAATTGGTCAGGCTGACTTCATGTGACATGACTCACATGGTTTGCATTTTATTATTCCACTAAGCAGGAATCCTAGTGCTTGGGGAGGTTGATAGACCTGCTAGATTTCAGTTCTGGGTGGAGCAGATGTAGAATGAGCATAGCATGAAAATGTAGTGGCATCATTCTCTGTTTCTAATGGCACAGCATTGTCATGCAGGCTGACAGGATAGATACCATGATGGATACCAGACTAATCCAGATGCTGACACTAGCCTGGAAAACATGGGGTGCATCATGTGTACCAGTAACCGCTGGGAGAGTTTCTTTTAGTTACTTTCATAATAATGTAGTAATGCATAAGAAGAAAAAAAATGTTATTCTATGTTTGCGAAGCTTGTCTACACTAGTAGTCGCCATCACTCCATTCTAAACATTTTGTTTGCTGGTAAACTGTTCAAAGTGGATTTGTAGATTTACTGCTCAGATACTGTGTTCTGTGTGTTATATTTCCTGTTTGCAGCCCAGGGCAGTGAATGTGGACCTGCAGACTGATGCCACCCTGCAAGTGGACATCTCGGACGCCCTGAGTGAGAGAGACAAGGTCAAGTTCACAGTTCACACCAAGGTAAGCTGTCTCTGTGTAGATCAGTGCACCGGGGATGGGTGGGGTGGGGTAGTTCACCGATAAAATTCAAACCTATGGACTTGTGTAATTCCTTTGCGCTGTCTCTGCGATGTATAGAGTGTGTTTTTCCGTTTTCCAGTATTTTGTGTTATTATGTAGATTAGTTGCTTCCCGGATGGTCTGCTTCTGCAGAAGAAACCAAGCCAGTCATCAGACTTCAGTAAGCGCAAGTGTAGATGTGTGGTGAATGTGGATGTAAGCTGGTTTATCACCGCTCCGTCGTAAACACACACACAGAGGTTGTGGCTTTCATGAGTTCCTTTTGAGATTGTGGCTCTAAATGCTTGCAAAGTAAGGCCAGAATCTGTCTGTGACATGACAAAGCACAGAGAGCACGGTGACTGTGACAGTCTCTAGACAGCTTTAAACCTCGTCAGACCTCCACTAGCTAACACCAACAGATATACACACTCTTTTATACCATCTGCCATCTTCCTCCTAAACTCCATGAGGAAAAGGTAGTTATTTGCAGAATGTTTTAAATTGTTGTTGTTGTTTTTTTTATTGACTGAGTATTGTCTGTGATGGCCTGGCAGCCTGTCCAGGGTGTCTTCCCGCCTGCCACCCAGTGACTGCTGGGATAGGCTCCAGCATCCCCACAAGCCTGAGAGCAGGATAAGCGGTTTGGATAATGGATGGATAGATGACTGAGTATTTTACTCTGTATTTATGTTTTCTGGTCTTAGTGTATTTACTGGTGACAGGCATGGGTGCAAGTCCATGCGCATCCAGCGCTTCACCTGTGTCCCGTCCATAGGGTTAATGGTTGTGTCAGGAAGGACATCCAACATAACATTTTGCCAAATCAGTATGTGGATTGACAAGACCATACGGGATCAGTTGAGGTTCCATACGGGATCAGCTGAGGTCCGGGTTAAGAACGGCCACCATTGGTGCTGTGCCCTCACAGGGTATTGATGGAAACTGTAAAACCTGCTGTGGCGACCCCTGAGAAACAGGGAACAAGCTGAAAGAAGAAGAAGGTCTTAGTGTTGTATTTCTGTGCCCCTTTTTGTATGTGTCTAAATGTTTGCATCCCACTGCTGCATAACAGTTACCTCACCGGGGACAAATAAAGTTACTGGTTGATTCATTGATTGATTGATTGATTAACCTGTCAAGAATCTCTGCAGCCATGTTCAGAGTCCTGTATAGATGATGATGTCATGTCTCTAGAGAGCTGGTGACTGGAGGTGAGCTTGTATTGAATGTGATGGCCTCAACATGATTCCTGCTGATCAGGTCATGTCTGCCGTGTAACCCTCGTGCCACACTGCAGAGGGAAGCATCGTGAAGGGCCAAAATTTTGCCGGCATTTTATTTCAGTATCCATATTAACTCGGTGTTAAAAGATCTTGCACGAGATGCACTCGGTGTGTGGCACACACTGGAAGTGAATCGCTGATTTGGCATTAAATCTTTCTTGAGTTTGAGCTTGAAACATCCAATAGAAAACATACAAAATATAAATTTTTTTAGACAACATGTTGGCAGCATGTCTCACAACAGGAAGTCGTTAATATCATTTGAAAGCGTCATTCACGGTTTATAATTGTGGTTTAATTTTGTGTCATAAAATGGGACCGTTGCTGCCTTTGTTATGCCCAGTAGCAGTGCGATGGAGAGACTTGACCATCGAGGCCAACACTGAGAGAGACTTCTATCGGCTACAAGACCATTTGACGTTGTTTTAGATGGATATTTGTTCAGCTGTTGGACAGCAGCCTTGTGTTTACATCAGTGAAGAAACATACGTAGCCTGTATCTTTAGCCCTAGTATGAAGCCTACATTACTGTTACACCACCATGAAGAAACATAGCCTGTATCTTTAGCACTGGCATGAAGCCTACGTTACTGTTACACTACCATGAAGAAACATAGCCTGTATCTTTAGCACTGGTATGAAGCCTACGTTACTGTTACACCACCATGAAGAAACATAGCCTGTATCTTTAGCGCTGGTATGAGGCCTACGTTACTGTTACACCACCATGAAGAAACATAGCCTGTATCTTTAGCACTGGCATGAAGCCTACGTTACTGTTACACCACCATGAAGAAACATAGCCTGTATCTTTAGCGCTGGTATGAGGCCTACGTTACTGTTACACCACCATGAAGAAACATAGCCTGTATCTTTAGCCCTAGTATGAAGCCTACATTACTGTTACACCACCATGAAGAAACATAGCCTGTATCTTTAGCACTGGTATGAAGCCTACGTTACTGTTACACCACCATGAAGAAACATAGCCTGTATCTTTAGCGCTGGTATGAGGCCTACGTTACTGTTACACCACCATGAAGAAACATAGCCTGTATCTTTAGCACTGGCATGAAGCCTACGTTACTGTTACACCACCATGAAGAAACATAGCCTGTATCTTTAGCGCTGGTATGAGGCCTACGTTAATGTTACACCACCATGAAGAAACATAGCCTGTATCTTTAGCGCTGGCATGAAGCCTACGTTACTGTTACACCACCATGAAGAAACATAGCCTGTATCTTTAGCGCTGGTATGAGGCCTACGTTACTGTTACACCACCATGACGAAACATAGCCTGTATCTTTAGCACTGGCATGAAGCCTACGTTGCTGTTACACAACCATGAAGAAACATAGCCTGTATCTTTAGCACTGGTATGAGGACTACGTTACTGTTACACCACCATGAAGAAACATAGCCTGTATCTTTAGCACTGGTATGAAGCCTACATTACTGTTACACCACCATGAAGAAACATAGACTGTATCTTTAGCACTGGTATGAGGCCTAAGTTACTGTTACATGATCATGAAGAAACATAGCCTGTATCTTTAGCACTGGTATGAAGCCTACGTAACTGTTACACCACCATGAAGAAACATAGCCTGTATCTTTAGCACTGGTATGAGGCCTAAGTCACCGTTACATGATCATGAAGAAACATAGCCTGTATCTTTAGCACTGGTATGAAGCCTACGTAACTGTTACACCACCATGAAGAAACATAGCCTGTATCTTTAGCACTGGTATGAAGCCTACATTACTGTTACACCACCATGAAGAAACATAGCCTGTATCTTTAGCACTGGTATGAAGCCTACGTTACTGTTACACCACCATGAAGAAACATAGCCTGTATCTTTAGCGCTGCTATGAGGCCTACGTTACTGTTACACCACCATGAAGAAACATAGCCTGTATCTTTAGCGCTGGTATGAGGCCTATGTTACTGTTACACCACCATGAAGAAACATAGCCTGTATCTTTAACGGTAGTATGAAGCCTACATTACTGTTACACCACCATGAAGAAACATAGCCTGTATCTTTAGCGCTGGTATGAAGCCTACGTTACTGTTACACCACCATGAAGAAACATAGCCTGTATCTTTAACGGTAGTATGAAGCCTACGTTACTGTTACACCACCATGAAGAAACATAGCCTGTATCTATAGCACTGGTATGAAGCCTACGTTACTGTTACACCACCATGATGAAACATAGCCTGTATCTTTAGCACTGGTATGAAGCCTACGTTACTGTTACACCACCATGAAGAAACATAGCCTGTATCTATAGCACTGGTATGAAGCCTACGTTACTGTTACACCACCATGATGAAACATTGCCTGTATCTTTAGCGCTGGTATGAAGCCTACATTACTGTTACACCACCATGAAGAAACATAGCCTGTATCTTTAGCACTGGTATGAAGCCTACGTAACTGTTACACCACCATGAAGAAACATAGCCTGTATCTTTAACAGTAGTATGAAGCCTACGTTACTGTTACACCACCATGACGAAACATAGCCTGTATCTTTAGCACTGGCATGAAGCCTACGTTGCTGTTACACAACCATGAAGAAACATAGCCTGTATCTTTAGCACTGGTATGAGGACTACGTTACTGTTACACCACCATGAAGAAACATAGCCTGTATCTTTAGCACTGGTATGAAGCCTACATTACTGTTACACCACCATGAAGAAACATAGTCTGTATCTTTAGCACTGGTATGAGGCCTAAGTTACTGTTACATGATCATGAAGAAACATAGCCTGTATCTTTAGCACTGGTATGAAGCCTACGTAACTGTTACACCACCATGATGAAACATAGCCTGTATCTTTAGCACTGGTATGAGGCCTAAGTCACCGTTACATGATCATGAAGAAACATAGCCTGTATCTTTAGCACTGGTATGAAGCCTACGTAACTGTTACACCACCATGAAGAAACATAGCCTGTATCTTTAGCACTGGTATGAAGCCTACATTACTGTTACACCACCATGAAGAAACATAGCCTGTATCTTTAGCACTGGTATGAGGCCTACGTTACTGTTACATGATCATGAAGAAACATAGCCTGTATCTTTAGCACTGGTATGAAGCCTACGTAACTGTTACACCACCATGAAGAAACATAGCCTGTATCTTTAACAGTAGTATGAAGCCTACGTTACTGTTACACCACCATGAAGAAACATAGCCTGTATCTATAGCACTGGTATGAGGCCTAAGTCACTGTTACATGATCATGAAGAAACATAGCCTGTATCTTTAGCGCTGGTATGAGGCCTACGTTGCTGTTACACCACCATGAAGAAACATAGCCTGTATCTATAGCACTGGTATGAAGCCTACGTTACTGTTACACCACCATGAAGAAACATAGCCTGTATCTTTAGCGCTGGTATGAAGCCTACATTACTGTTACACCACCATGAAGAAACATAGCCTGTATCTATAGCACTGGTATGAAGCCTACATTACTGTTACACCACCATGAAGAAACATAGCCTGTATCTATAGCACTGGTATGAAGCCTACGTTACTGTTACACCACCATGATGAAACATAGCCTGTATCTTTAGCACTGGTATGAAGCCTACGTTACTGTTACACCACCATGAAGAAACATAGCCTGTATCTATAGCACTGGTATGAAGCCTACGTTACTGTTACACCACCATGAAGAAACATAGCCTGTATCTTTAGCGCTGGTATGAAGCCTACGTTACTGTTACACCACCATGATGAAACATTGCCTGTATCTTTAACGGTAGTATGAAGCCTACATTACTGTTACACCACCATGAAGAAACATAGCCTGTATCTTTAGCGCTGGTATGAAGCCTACATTACTGTTACACCACCATGAAGAAACATAGCCTGTATCTATAGCACTGGTATGAAGCCTACGTTACTGTTACATGATCATGAAGAAACATAGCCTGTATCTTTAGCACTGGTATGAAGCCAACATTACTGTTACACCACCATGAAGAAACATAGCCTGTATCTTTAACAGTAGTATGAAGCCTACGTTACTGTTACACCACCATGAAGAAACATAGCCTGTATCTATAGCACTGGTATGAGGCCTAAGTCACTGTTACATGATCATGAAGAAACATAGCCTGTATCTTTAGCGCTGGTATGAGGCCTACGTTGCTGTTACACCACCATGAAGAAACATAGCCTGTATCTATAGCACTGGTATGAAGCCTACGTTACTGTTACACCACCATGAAGAAACATAGCCTGTATCTTTAGCGCTGGTATGAAGCCTACATTACTGTTACACCACCATGAAGAAACATAGCCTGTATCTTTAGCACTGGTATGAAGCCTACATTACTGTTACACCACCATGAAGAAACATAGCCTGTATCTATAGCACTGGTATGAAGCCTACGTTACTGTTACACCACCATGATGAAACATAGCCTGTATCTTTAGCACTGGTATGAAGCCTACGTTACTGTTACACCACCATGAAGAAACATAGCCTGTATCTATAGCACTGGTATGAAGCCTACGTTACTGTTACACCACCATGAAGAAACATAGCCTGTATCTTTAGCGCTGGTATGAAGCCTACGTTACTGTTACACCACCATGATGAAACATTGCCTGTATCTTTAACGGTAGTATGAAGCCTACATTACTGTTACACCACCATGAAGAAACATAGCCTGTATCTTTAGCGCTGGTATGAAGCCTACATTACTGTTACACCACCATGAAGAAACATAGCCTGTATCTATAGCACTGGTATGAAGCCTACGTTACTGTTACACCACCATGATGAAACATAGCCTGTATCTTTAGCACTGGTATGAAGCCAACATTACTGTTACACCACCATGAAGAAACATAGCCTGTATCTTTAGCACTGGTATGAAGCCTACGTTACTGTTACACCACCATGAAGAAACATAGCCTGTATCTTTAGCGCTGGTATGAGGCCTACGTTACTGTTACACCACCATGAAGAAACATAGCCTGTATCTTTAGCGCTGGTATGAGGCCTATGTTACTGTTACACCACCATGATGAAACATAGCCTGTATCTTTAACGGTAGTATGAAGCCTACATTACTGTTACACCACCATGAAGAAACATAGCCTGTATCTTTAGCGCTGGTATGAAGCCTACGTTACTGTTACACCACCATGAAGAAACATAGCCTGTATCTTTAACGGTAGTATGAAGCCTACGTTACTGTTACACCACCATGAAGAAACATAGCCTGTATCTTTAGCACTGGTATGAAGCCTACGTTACTGTTACACCACCATGATGAAACATAGCCTGTATCTTTAGCACTGGTATGAAGCCTACGTTACTGTTACACCACCATGAAGAAACATAGCCTGTATCTATAGCACTGGTATGAAGCCTACGTTACTGTTACACCACCATGATGAAACATTGCCTGTATCTTTAACGGTAGTATGAAGCCTACATTACTGTTACACCACCATGAAGAAACATAGCCTGTATCTTTAGCACTGGTATGAAGCCTACGTTACTGTTACACCACCATGAAGAAACATAGCCTGTATCTTTAGCACTGGTATGAGGCCTACGTTAATGTTACACCACCATGAAGAAACATAGCCTGTATCTTTAGCGCTGGTATGAAGCCTACGTTACTGTTACACCACCATGAAGAAACATAGCCTGTATCTTCAGCACTGGTATGAAGCCTACGTTACTGTTACACCACCATGAAGAAACATAGCCTGTATCTTTAGCGCTGGTATGAAGCCTACGTTACTGTTACACCACCATGAAGAAACATAGCCTGTATCTTCAGCACTGGTATGAAGCCTACGTTACTGTTACACCACCATGAAGAGGTGTTTGTGTTGTTCATGGGAAGAGTTGGAAAGTGTCAGCTGTGTTGTACCGATGCTGGCTGTGTTCTGCATCTTCCTCTCGTGTGACTGTAGGTTACGCAGCAAACTTCAAATGCGGCGTTAGGCCAACAGTGATGTGTTGATAAGCTCCTGTTGCATCTGGTCCTGTCAGGTGTAGTCTCCTGTCTCGTGCTGGTGCTGGTGCTGCGACGCCCTCCTGTTTTCATCCCTCACTGCTTTCTTGTGTCGGCAGTTCTGATCCCCAGCCCACCCCGTGTACATCTGAAACGACCTACAAACCATTCTGCTACCAAGTTGTGCATACAGATGCATGTTTCAACTGGGGCTGTGCAGAAAGTCAATATTATCCTTTATCATCTTGCAGTTGTGTTGACATGGACTTCACATGTTGTCATATCGTGATGCACAGTTGTGTTGTCTGAATTAATGACAAGAATGTATCATCTAAAATGTATTACCTGAAAACTGACTTTGGTTTGATGTTATGCTTCATATTACCTGACAGAGGGTCGGCCCCTTTGGTTGAGCGGTTAGCAATGTGGCCTCGTGGTACATTACAACCCTGGTTCGAATCCTGCAGTGGGCGGAAATATGCTCGGTTACACAACGTTTGCGGCTGCACGATGGCGCAGTGGTTAGCGCGGTTGCCTCACAGCAAGAAGGTCCTGGGTTCGAGCCCCAGGGTAGTCCAACCTTGGGGGTTGTCCTTGGTCGTCCTCTGTGTGGAGTTTGTTTGTTCCCCGTATCTGTGTGGGTTTCCTCCGGGGGCTCGGGTTTCCTCCCACAGTCCAAAGACATGTAGGTCAGGTGATTCGGCCGTACTAAATTGTCCCTGTGTGTGTGTGTGTGTGTGTGTGTGTGTGTGTGTGTGTGTGTGTGTGTGTGTGTGTGTGTGTGTGTGTGTGTGTGTATGTCAGCCCTGTGATGGCCTGGCGGCCTGTCCAGGGTGTCTCCCCGCCTGCTGCCCCATGACGCTGGGATAGGCTCCAGCGTCCCCGTGACCCTGAGAATAGGATCAGTGGTTTGGATAATGGATGGATGGATTACCAAACAGATCAATTTGATGAACCTCAGTTGGGTCTTAAATATGTTTTTTTACATATATAAGCAGATATCTTGATGTATATCAATATCATGTAAAATTCCCTGTGATCATCATAATATTTTCCAAATCAGTGGTTTCAGTGAATCTACAGCATGCGCTTGTTGCTGGCACCACCAGCCTTCCTAGAGCAAGAGAGGAGCAGTAACCAAATGTAACCATTTCTAATTAACCAGTCACCACTCAGAGGAGGATGACCTCGTCAACATAGACCTCTCTAATTAACCAGTCACCACTCAGAGGAGGATGACCTCGTCAACATAGACCTCTCTAATTAACCAGTCACCACTCAGAGGAGGATGTCCTCGTCAACATAGACCTTTCTAATTAACCAGTCACCACTCAGAGGAGGATGACCTCGTCAACATAGACCTCTCTAATTAACCAGTCACCACTCAGAGGAGGATGACCTCGTCAACATAGACCTCTCTAATTAACCAGTCACCACTCAGAGGAGGATGACCTCGTCAACATAGATCTCTCTAATTAACCAGTCGCCACTCAGAGGAGGATGACGTCGTCAACATAGACCTCTCTAATTAACCAGTCACCACTCAGAGGAGGATGACCTCGTCAACATAGATCTCTCTAATTAACCAGTCACCACTCAGAGGAGGATGTCCTCGTCAACATAGACCTCTCTAATTAACCAGTCACCACTCAGAGGAGGATGACCTCGTCAACATAGACCTTTCTAATTAACCAGTCACCACTCAGAGGAGGATGACCTCGTCAACATAGACCTCTGTAATTAACCAGTCACCACTCAGAGGAGGATGACCTCGTCAACATAGATCTCTCTAATTAACCAGTCACCACTCAGAGGAGGATGACGTCGTCAACATATACCTCTCTAATTAACCAGTCACCACTCAGAGCAGGATGACCTCGTCAACATAGGCCTTTCTAATTAACCAGTCACCACTCAGAGGAGGATGACCTCGTCAACATAGATCTCTCTAATTAACCAGTCACCACTCAGAGGAGGATGACCTCGTCAACATAGACCTTTCTAATTAACCAGTCACCACTCAGAGGAGGATGACCTCGTCAACATAGACCTCTCTAATTAACCAGTCACCACTCAGAGGAGGATGACCTCGTCAACATAGACCTCTCTAATTAACCAGTCACCACTCAGAGGAGGATGACCTCGTCAACATAGATCTCTCTAATTAACCAGTCACCACTCAGAGGATGATGACGTCGTCAACATAGACCTCTCTAATTAACCAGTCACCACTCAGAGCAGGATGACCTCGTCAACATAGGCCTTTCTAATTAACCAGTCACCACTCAGAGGAGGATGATCTCGTCAACATAGATCTCTCTAATTAACCAGTCACCACTCAGAGGAGGATGACCTCGTCAACATAGACCTTTCTAATTAACCAGTCATCACTCAGAGGAGGATGACCTCGTCAACATAGATCTCTCTAATTAACCAGTCACCACTCAGAGGAGGATGACCTCGTCAACATAGACCTCTCTAATTAACCAGTCACCACTCAGAGCAGGATGACCTCGTCAACATAGGCCTTTCTAATTAACCAGTCACCACTCAGAGGAGGATGACCTCGTCAACATAGATCTCTCTAATTAACCAGTCACCACTCAGAGGAGGATGACCTCGTCAACATAGACCTTTCTAATTAACCAGTCATCACTCAGAGGAGGATGACCTCGTCAACATAGATCTCTCTAATTAACCAGTCACCACTCAGAGGAGGATGACCTCGTCAACATAGACCTCTCTAATTAACCAGTCACCACTCAGAGGAGGATGACCTCGTCAACATAGACCTTTATCTATTTATTTATTTATTTATTTCTGATTTTTCCCTTTTTTCTCCCAATTTAGTGGCCAATCGATCCCTATTCTAGTTCAAACACCACCCTCGTACTGCATGCGTTCGCCAACTGCATCTCTCCGGCCGGCAGTCTCGAAGGAGTCGCCTCGTCACGAAAGTGGGGAGGCGACTCCAGGAGGCCGAACCACTGTTTTTTCCGACACACACAGAGACGCATTCACGTGACGAACACAAGCCGACTCCGCCCCCCTCCCGAAGACAGCGTTGCCAATGATTGCTGCTTCATCGAGTCCGGCCATAGTCGGATCTGACGAGACCGGGGCGCGAACCCCAGTCCCCAGTGGGCAACTGCATCGACACAAAGCCGATGCTTAGACCGCTACACCACCGCGGACCAACATAGACCTTTCTGATTAACCAGTCACCACTCAGAGGACGATGACCTCGTCAACATAGACCTCTCTAATTAACCAGTCACCACTCAGAGGACGATGACCTCGTCAACATAGACCTCTCTAATTAACCAGTCACCACTCAGAGGACGATGACCTCGTCAACATAGACCTTTCTCCCCTGTTTTCTCTTCTGAATAATTTCAAGTAGACTTCAGTATGTTGTGTTGGCCTACACTTCCTGTACCTCTCGTTCCAGCGGACTGTATCCCCTGTCCTGTCCCACTCCCAACACACATGGCGGTACACTGTACATACTACTACACATATAGAGACAGTATACCATGAATATTACTACATATAGACAGTACACTGTACATATTACTACATAGAGACAGTACACTATGAATATTACTACATATAGACAGTACACTGTACATATTACTACATAGAGACTGTACACTATGAATATTACGACATATAGACAGTACACTGTACATATTACTTCATATATAGACAGTACATTATGAATATTACTACATATAGACAGTACACTGTACATATTACTACATAGACAGTACACTATGAATATTACTACATAGAGATGGTACACTGTACATATTACTACATAGAGACAGTACACAATACACAACACTTTACATACATATGTATACATATCTGCTAATCCTTCCAATATAATATCAAAAGTCTGCTGAGCTGATCCAGGATATGAAGCAGCTTACCAAACCAGGAAGTCATACATATATACTACCTGTCACTCCAGCAGGAATACAACCTTCAACCCTGACAACATTAGTGTCTAGCTCAGGAAATGGATCCCCTGAGCTTGGCAGTGTTGGAGCCTTGCTCCACATGTTAACTACCATGGCCATACATATAGCCATATTACTGCCAGCTAGTGTTCCCTACACTCCTGTCTGTGGCCAGCAGAAGTGTTGTCTGACTGGGTCTGTCGCTGGTTCTGCTGATTCCAGTTTTGGCCTCAATGGTTGATAGTGCATTCTGTTTCTGTCTCTTGAAGTAAAAACAAGCTGCTATTTCTGCTGATCTGGACTTCCACTTAACCAGCCTGGGTCTGCTGCCTGGACATGCAAGCTAACCACTTCCTGTTTCCACAGAGCACGCTCCCAAACTTCAAGCAGAACGAGTTCTCGGTGGTGAGACAGCATGAGGAGTTCATCTGGCTCCATGACTCCTTTGTGGAGAATGAGGACTATGCCGGCTATATTGTAAGAACTGATGTCACCCTCTCTACTAAATAGAATTCACAATTCAGCTGTTAATTTGTTAAAGAATTGCCCTACATATGCCATACAGTATCCATGAAATACTATAAAATATCAAAGAAGTAAAATACAGAATTCCCTCATTATAGAAACACTTCAGGATTTTCACAGGAAGTTGAATCAGTTCATCTGGACACAAACGTTTAGTGAGAGAACCGTGTGATCATCATCTACGTGACCCCTTCTGTCTCACCTGACTGCAGGTACTCGATAAACGTGTCCAGATGAACTGATTTAACGTGCTGTGATGTCCTTATCTGGATTGCTGAGCATGCAGAAAGACTCTTTGTGTTATGGTTTGATGGGTAGTACGGTATAGTTTGTGAATTTTGCTGAA
This sequence comes from Lampris megalopsis, assembly GCA_022114975.2. Lineage (NCBI taxonomy): Eukaryota > Metazoa > Chordata > Actinopteri > Lampriformes > Lampridae > Lampris > Lampris megalopsis. The sequence continues at coordinate 1,066,774 of JAJHIY020001516.1, forward strand.
TAATTTTTAGGTGTATAAGACATGTAGCTCTGCTTCTTGACACTAGGTAAAGTGTAAATAAGAGCTGGTTGTAGGACATAGGTGACCTTTAAGTCCTCAGATGCTAGCACACCTGTCACCATTAGCACACCTGTCGCCATTAGCATACCTGTCTCAATCGGCATACCTGTCACTGTTAGCAGATCTGTAACTCTTCTGCCAGATGGACAGATCTTCGGAAGAAATTTGTTACCTTCCACAGTTAAAGTCTAGAATCCACAGTTCAAGTGTAAATGGATTGCTTGTCATCTCCCAGTCTGTGTTCATGGGTCTCTGGCTCTCTTTCCCCAGATTCCTCCTGCCCCCCCCCGACCAGACTTTGATGCGTCCAGAGAGAAGCTACAGAAACTGGGAGAGGGTGAAGGTTCCATGACCAAGGAGGAGTTCACCAAGATGAAACAGGAACTAGAGGCGTGAGTCACCATGGCAACAAAGACCAAACTAATCCATAATCCTTATCTCAGAGCCTGAAGACATGATAACGGTTCTGTTGTATTAGATAGTGTTTTACAATATAATATTCTCTGTGTGCTCTTAGTGAAGGACACAGTCGTGGAAATAAACCAGCAGGAAAGGAATCAGGTCATCTGGACACAGCGTTTATTGACAGATACGTTTCATCATCATCATCTAATGCCCCTTTTCCACTACATGGTACCGGCTCAACTCGACTCGACTCGCAGAGTGTCATTTTCCATTACCGTAACAGTACCCCTCAGTGTAGCTGGTCTGCATTGATTTTGGTACCTGCTCCAGTTGTTTTGGAGCCTTGACAAAGGTGGTACCAGAAAAATGGTAACAGTTACCAAAATGCCGGTGCTTTCCAGTAATGGAAAACGAAAAAGTCAAGTCGAGTTGAGCTGGTACCATGTAGTGGAAAAGGGGCGTAAGTGACCTCTTCAGTCTCACCTGACTGCAGGTGTCCCCACCCTTATAAACAATACAGTGGCGTAACCACCCAAACCAACGAACAGTTTCATATGCAAATATGGGCATGACCATTAACTAGAGTTTCAATATTCAATTCAATTCAATTCAAAACTTTATTGCACACTCAGGGTCCATAACAGACAAAGACAAATAGGTAAAAGACAAACCCTAGACAATACACAGAGTAAACACAATACAATTACATAACTGGAACAAGTCAGTGTGTTATAAGAAGGCAGCTATACCAGTGGTCCCACAGCCGGGATTGGTAGCGTGTGGCACTGAATCTTATATTAGTCAAACTGTTGATGATTACATTATCAGTCTTTGATCTGGCAAATAAATTTATACATGAGATTTCTTAGAAGAGCCTGAAAGGTACTGACTCCTGCAGCCACAAACATTTCACTTGCACTACACCATCTAGGTCTTTTCAGCAGTATTCTCATGGCATCATTATAAGCCACTCGAAGCCTCTGTAAGCTTGCTTTTTTATAGTTTGACCACAGGGGAGCAGTATAGAGTATTGTACAATATGCTCTGAACAGAGACATCTTCACACAAACGGAACACACACCAAACTTGTGTGACAGTTTTTGCTTGTGCAGACATCATGCGGCATTGCCTATAAATATCATCATCGTCTGTCATTTGTTCAGTAATATACTAGTGCCCAAGATATTTCACCTTATTACATACCACAAGATTATTATCAGACAATTTAAAATCAGGAAATTTTAGATGATTGACCTCTTTGCTTCTGCAGATCATGACAACACTCTTACTAGCATTGTATCTGATATCATGCTCCACACCATACACACAACATATATCAAGGAGCTGCTGGAGACCAGTGCTACAGGGACTAAGAATGACAAGGTCATCTGCATACATAATATGGTTCACTAAGGTATTACCAGTCATGCACCCTGTGTTACAGGCTTTCAGCTGCTTGGACAAATCATCAACATATAAATTGTAGAGAACTGGGGACAGAATTCCCCCTTGTCTGACACCATTGCTGACCCCAAATGGGGCTGAAACACTATTACCCCATTTCACTTGCATAGTCTGGTGGACATACCAATAAACCAGGATTCTCACAATGTATTTAGGCACCCCTCTTTGACTCAATTTAACAAACAACTTTCTATGATTAACTCGATCAAAAGCTTTAGAAGCATCAATAAAACACATAAGAACCGGTGAGTTTTGGCCTCTGTGTTTGTTAATAATTTCCTTTAAGGCATATATACTTAAGTCAGCGCCATGTTTAGCTTTAAAACCAAACTGGTTATCCGTGGAGTTGATAAATTCAAGCCCTCTATCCAGCAGGATTCTTTCTAGGGCTTTTGGCAGTATGCTGGCTAGAGCCATAGGCCTGTAGTTCTCTAGGCTGCATACTTTACCAGCTTTGTCCTTAATGACTGACACTAACAGTAGAGACAACACTGAGTCTGGTAACAAGCCATGGACCATAAAGCCAGTAAAACAGATAGCAAGGAGAGGAGCTAACCTCGGACTGGCATATTTAAGGTGTTCAGCAGTAATATGATCTAAGCCACTTGCCTTGTTAACAGACAGCTTGTTTATAGCTTGGGACACCTCGTGTGACATGATCACCATTGAATCATCACTCTCAATATTGCCCACCTTATACAGATCACTGTGGACACAATTGAATAAGGTACTATTATGTTGTCGCCATAACTCAGCAATATTGTCTGTAGTGGAGATACCATCAACAGTGCATGGTAGAGATGTTTTATAGTTGTTGAGAGCTCTCACTTCTTTCCAAGAATTAGCAGGATCATTTCTTAGCAGCTTCTTAGCCATGGAATCTGCCCTCATGGCTTGCTCATTTTTACAGATGAAGCGAATGGCGTACTTGTATCTTGCATTAGTGAGCTTCTTGTGTTCAAGCTCCGGCCCTTGTGCACATGATTTAAAGGCTTCACATGCTTCTTCATGATGCCCAGCTACATACTTGTTCCAACCAGACCTGATGTTATGTGTCTTATTTTTATACTTGTAGTAGGGCTTACTACCTTCATACAGAGCACTATCAATATCATCATACATGCAGCAGAGATCTCTCCTACGCCTCATATCCTTACAATTAATGTCTCTGCACATACCTGCATCTCTAAGCAGATGTATATTACCCAAGGTTTCATCTGTACGGGCATGATAGGCTAAGATGTCCTCCTTTGTACGAGCTGACCAGTCCAACCTTTCTGCATTATCACTATCTCCATTACTAGACAGCACAGGCAGATGTTCAACATTTATAGCCATAGCAAGAGGTATGTGATCAGTCGTTGCTGCCCCATACATAATACCCATACTCCCCAACGAGGCATGTGCAGACCTGCCAACATGTACGCACTTCTCGTACTCAGCACGCATTTTGACCCTTAAGTACGCTTGTACGATTCACTGCTCTCCAGGTACGCAGTTTGTTGCATCTCGCATTTCGCCGGTTTCCGTTTCTATGCATTCTATGAAGTTGATTCTGCCGCTGAGCCACAGCAATCTATGGAAGTGGAGTGAAAAGCTTTCGGCCAATCAGAGCGCAGTATTTGAACCCACTCGCCCACCTGCCCCTCCTAGCAAATGCTTCGCGCATTCAATTCAATTCAGTGCCTCTGCCTCAAGCAAGATCCCTCTTGGGCCGCTCGCTCATCACTGCTATTCGCCTGCATCCCTGTTTCTCACCATTCTGGGTCAGTGGTTTTCACCGATGCAAACAGCATTGAAAAGATAATAAGTTACCGTTCATCTATACGATGTCGTGTGTGTGTTGCAAATAGTAGGCTAACCGGCACGTTTCCCCGAATCCATTAGCCCACAGACAAAAACTGTAGGCTTGCGTGCCATGGCTGAACCGCCTCAAAAAAAGGTTCGGAAAGATTTCTGGACGGCTATCGGGAGAGATGGCCTTGCCTATGGGGCCGAATTGCTGCATCATGCTGCCGTAGCTGATATAAGCAGACGGCAAACAGCCAAATTCTCCTCACTGCCATACTTTATAGACAGGTTCCCCTGCTTGTTGGGAAATGGTGTGACAGTCGATGAAGTGGAGGGGGAGTTTCGGCTCTTCCAGTCCACCACCTTGAACGATGGTATTCTGACCAAAAGGGCTGATGACGCTTGGACAGAACCAGGTTTGATGTAGTCAGGAGGGAGGAAACTTTTGAAACCTCTCCACTGTAATGCTTGGTGTGTGTTCGATTTTTCACAGTAACGCGGACTGTGAAAGGATCTTCAGCTTGGTCACTAAAAATAAAACACAATGTCGTGCTAGCCTGAGCACAGAGATGCTCAGTTCTCTGGTGACACGAAAAGTCATGATTGCCTCCAAAGAGACTTTCAGTGACGCAGTACTTAAAAAAGCCAAATCTGCAACCTTCAACAAGTTGCACTAGTTTCACTATGCATGGAACATTTGAATCTTTTTCGTTTTTTGTTTTTAGCAAACTGATTTTGATATTGATTACTGCTGTTTTTGCACATTTATTTAATGTTTTGGTTTATTTATTTACAAAGAATGTCCTCAGTTTACTTTTAGAAGTTTCCATGGGCTATGCCTCCTGTACAACACTTGTACAGCTGTTCTGACAATAAATCTCGATTGGTGAAAGTATATTATGTGTATATTATGTATTATGGTGTTATGTGTCTCAGTGGTGGTGGGTGAGCGACGGTGGAGCGTACATTGGTGGTGGGCTATCAGGTGTGCGCGTGCAGGGGGGGTGATTAGTGTTGGGGGATAGTACTCATAAAATTTCTTCAAGGTTGGCAGGTCTGTATGTGCATCAGCAGTGCAAATACAGTGGTCCAGCCATGACATGGTGTGCCAGGCCTCACTTACGTATGTAAAAGTATTTGTAGGCAACAAAACTTTGCTTGACAATATAAGATTATTATCTTGACAGAACTGAACCATGTGATTAGCAAATAACGAATTCCTGTCTGAGATATCAGCATTCAGATCCCCAATGACATACACACTGGAAGAAGTGTTATGTTGAATAAAGGAATTGATGAGTGCAAGCCTATTTAAATATTCATCCTCGTTCTGCTGGCATTCGTAGGGTGTATACACATTTAGGATAAAGAATCCCCCGTCATTATGAGTAAACTGTATTGCAATGCACCAGTCAACACCAAGCCCAACCACATTTATCAATGAGTCGAGCTTCTTATTCCATAGAATAGCCACAGCCCCTGGTATCCTGCCTCTGACTATTCCCACGCCAAGGTCAGTTGTAGACTCCCCAGCCCCATGAAAGTTCCCATTGAAGGGGTTTAGTTTTTCCAGCTCTTGCTTTGTTAAAAATGTCTCTTGCATACATAGTATGTCACAGTTCTCCAAAAGGTTTTCAACAGCTTTCCGGCGAGCTTTATCCCCTGCGCTCTGGCCCAGACGCAGGCCACGACAGTTGTATGACAAAACCCCAATGTTCATTTAGCAAGACTAGTGAGTGATCATATCACCACCAGGCATACTCATTCCCCCCGCAACAAAAGCAGTGTTTGACCCGATAACTCCACCCCTGCGCGGCTCATAATAGCGCCGGACAAGTGCCCCTTCAGGCCAGAGCTCCGGATTGTACATTTCTCCAACCTCATTGCATTCGGCAGATATTTTAAATGAGCTGAATCTACTGTGTAGAGCCAATCTTTTGACAGATAACATCACGGCCAAGTTTATCTTTAAGATACCCCGACAGAGTGTCAGCATCTAGGTCTGGTGGGAACTTGGTGGCAAAAACACTCACCAGCTTCGTCTTCACCACCTTGATATTACTCCCAGCTCCGGTACCAACAACATTAACGGATGTATTTTTCTGCCCGGGGTTAACAGTACGTGAGCTTGACCGAGTAGCAACTTTCGCGGTGCGACGTTTCACGACTTGACTCCACATTGAGGTGCCTGGCAGAGACGTTAATCCACCAGGACCCTCTGCTACCTCAGCCTTCTCCACTTCCAGAGTGGAGACCACTGCTGAAGCTCCCTACTCTGCTCCCAGGCCCGGGGCTTCCACTGGTGCAGCCCCAGATGCCGTGCCGACCAGGCCGGTGGCTCCATCTATCGTGCTCATGACAGTGGCCCCAACCACCGCCACCGACATATCTGGACCATTGCCCCCAGTCGCTCCAGTGCACACACTCGGCGATCGATCTTCTCAGTGCTAAACTGAAGATCTTTGCTCACAGCAGCATGTATCTGCATTGCATGCTTCATAGAGCTGACCTGCACGTACAGCTGCTCCATTCTCCCAAGCAGGCTGGAGACAGCCATGCTGGAGAACGTCACCGGCGGCAGAGCGTCCAAGTAAGGAGAGACAAATCTGGGACTCTTCTCTCCACACTCATTCAGTACATTAAGGCAAGATTTGATGTTACCGGCATCGTTCTTAGGCCCTTTGTGGGAAATGAGCCGCTGCGTAGGACGGCAAAGGTTAAACAGTACCTTCCTTGAGGTCTCTATCCACTCGGAGTCAAAGTTGTTCTCAACCAACAACACGATCTCCTCCTGGGTCAGTGTCTTCATTTTTACAGCCAGGAAACTGAGTAGCTCATCCTCCACAATAATTCTGCCATCTTTAGTCTCATAAATCTCAGGTTCTGTGCGAAACCGAATCTGAGACCGGCAATGGCGTACAGCATCCGCCACCTATATGGTTTTTAATTGATGTAATCGATGGTCGGGTAAAAAAAAAAAAATCATAAAATACACAAACCATAAAATCAATTAAAATGATCCAAGATCTCACGAGTCATAAAAAAATGGTTAAAATCTTAAAAAATATGCAGAGCCTCAAAACAAACCGCCATTGGTAACTGGAACCGGAAGCCCGGTCAATAGTTAATGGTTACACCCATATTTGGATATGAAACCGGTCATTGGTTTCAGTCGTTATGCCGCTGTGTTGTTTATAAGGGTGGGGTACCTGCAGTCAGGTGAGACTGAAGAGGTCACTTAGATGATGATGAAACGATAAACTTTGTGTCCAGATGAACTGACTCAACCTTCTGTGATTTTCCTGCCTGGATTATTGAGCATGCATAAAGACTCTTCAAAACTACAATCCTGAAGATGCTACATTGCAAAAAATGTAATTTTTGAGACACTGGTGTATTTAAGACAATGAATATCAGGTCCTGTAGACTTTAGTAGTATTTGATGTGAATGGTTGGTGTCTGGTAGGACTTCACCAGTAAATATGACAGGGTGCATAATGTTTTCATCTTCATCATAGCAGCTAGATGAGGGAGAAGAAGGCAGGTAGTGTTGAGTGTGAAGAAGAAGTGAAGGTGTTGTGTCTAACCAGCAGATATGACAGAACAAGCTGGTAGAAGACCTTCACCAACACATAGTACTACATCAATAAGTACAACTCAGGTTCCACCAGGTTTTACAGCAGATATGACAGAACAAGCTGGTAGAAGATCTTTACCAACACATAGTACTACATCAATAAGTACAACTCAGATTCCACCAGGTTTTACAGCAGATATGACAGAACAAGCTGGTAGAAGATCTTTACCAACACATAGTACTACATCAATAAGTACAACTCAGGTTCCACCAGGTTTTACAGCAGATATGACAGAACAAGCTGGTAGAAGACCTTCCCCAACACATAGTACTACATCAATAAGTACAACTCAGGTTCCACCAGGTTTTATGTTTGTTTCTGACAAAACAGCCCTGCTGACTCTCATTCATCTGGAATAGAGCTCAGATACTCACCTCACCACCACCTACATAGGACACACACTGGTCCAGTAACACCAGGAGATTCACCTCACCACCACCTACTACATAGGACACACACTGGTCCAGTAACACCAGGAGATTCACCTCACCACCATCTACATAGGACACACACTGGTCCAGTAACACCAGGAGATTCACCCACCACCACCTTTATAGGACACACACTGGTCCAGCAACACCAGGAGATTCACCCACCACCACCTTTATAGGACACACACTGGTCCAGTAACACCAGGAGATTCACCTCACCACCACCTATATAGGACACACACTGGTCCAGCAACACCAGGAGATTCACCTCACCACCATCTACATAGGACACACACTGGTCCAGTAACACCAGGAGATTCACCCACCACCACCTTTATAGGACACACACTGGTCCAGCAACACCAGGAGATTCACCCACCACCACCTTTATAGGACACACACTGGTCCAGTAACACCAGGAGATTCACCCACCACCACCTTTATAGGACACACACTGGTCCAGTAACACCAGGAGATTCACCTCACCACCACCTATATAGGACACACACTGGTCCAGCAACACCAGGAGATTCACCCACCACCACCTACATAGGACACACACTGGTCCAGTAACACCAGGAGATTCACCTCACCACCACCTACATAGCACACACTGGTCCAGTAACACCAGGAGATTCACCTCACCACCACCTACATAGCACACACTGGTCCAGTAACACCAGGAGATTCACCTCACCACCACCTACATAGGACACATACTGGTCCAGTAACACCAGGAGATTCACCCACCACCACCTACATAGGACACACACTGGTCCAGTAACACCAGGAGATTCACCCACCACCACCTACATAGGACACACACTGGTCCAGTAACACCAGGAGATTCACCCACCACCACCTTTATAGGACACACACTGGTCCAGTAACACCAGGAGATTCACCTCACCACCACCTATATAGGACACACACTGGTCCAGCAACACCAGGAGATTCACCCACCACCACCTACATAGGACACACACTGGTCCAGTAACACCAGGAGATTCACCTCACCACCACCTACATAGCACACACTGGTCCAGTAACACCAGGAGATTCACCTCACCACCACCTACATAGCACACACTGGTCCAGTAACACCAGGAGATTCACCTCACCACCACCTACATAGGACACATACTGGTCCAGTAACACCAGGAGATTCACCCACCACCACCTACATAGGACACACACTGGTCCAGTAACACCAGGAGATTCACCTCACCACCACCTACATAGGACATACACTGGTCCAGTAACACCAGGAGATTTACCTCACCACCACCTACATAGCACACACTGGTCCAGTAACACCAGGAGATTCACCCACCACCACCTACATAGGACACACACTGGTCCAGTAACACCAGGAGATTCAGGACTATAAATGGAGTAAAGCCTGATTGTAATACTGGACTGTGTTTCAGAGAATACCTGGCTATCTTTAAGAAGACAGTGGCCATGCACGAGGTCTTCCTTTGTCGTGTGGCAGCACATCCTGTTTTGAGGAAAGACATCAATTTCCACGTCTTTCTGGAATACAACCAGGATGTAAGTTCCTTTCAGCATACATGAGACTGTCTGCTGTCAGACACAAATCAATCTGTTAAGGGAAAGTGAACTTAACATTTTCCTGTCAAATTCATGAGAGAGGAAACACTAAGTATTCTTTTGACTTGTTCAGTTTAAAGACTTATTGTGAAGAAAGTAAATCTGTTGATTCTGGTGGCTTTGAAGCAAGGTTTAACCCATCTGCAACATAAAGACGAGTGTTTAGATGGTAAATGGACTGCATTTATCCAGCGCTTTTCTAGTCCACCGATCACTCAAAGTGCTTCACCATCAGTGTGTGAATGTGTGTGTGAATGAATGAATGTGTGTATGTCTCACATTTATTCATTCACACACACATTCACACACTGATGGTGGAGGCTGCCATACAAGGTGCCAACCTGCTCATCAGGAGCAGTTAGGAGTTCAGTGTCTTGCTCAAGGACACTTGGACATGCTGTCTGGAGGAGCCGGGGATCAAACCAGCGACTTTCCGATTACTAGATGACCTGCTGTACCTCCTACGTCATGGCACCTTTAGAGGATCTTCTAGTCTCATGGACCACCTCCTTAGTCTGTGTGTTTGACCTGTGCTGACCTCTCTCCCCACAGCTCAGTGTGCGAGGCAAAAACAAGAAGGAGAAGTTGGAAGACTTCTTTAAGAATGTGGTGAAGTCGGCAGATGGCGTATTGGTGGCAGGAGTGAAGGTGAGAGGAGAGAATCTAGACTTTTATTTTCTTCAAAACTTAAAATGTGGAATTTAAAGATGGTTGAATCAGTTCATCTAGATACGACGTTTATCAATAGATAAGTTTCATCACTCAACTAAGTGACATCTTCAGTCTAAACTGACTGCAGGTATCCCACCCTTGTAAACAATACAGTGGTATAACAACCCAAACCCACGACCAGTTTCATATGCAGATATTGGTGTGGCCATTAACTGTAGTGGCCAGCTTGTACATGGAGGAAGTGGAAAAGAGGCTCTGATGTCCTATCCAGGGACACCACCTAGCCACTGGTTCAGATTTGTGGACGACACCAGGGTTAAAATTAAATCTCAGGATGTAGCACATTTCACCGACCACATGAACTCTGTGGACACCACATCAAGTTCACCAGGGAGGATGTGGAACATGACGGGTAGCCTTACACTGTGAAACTGCAGTTGGTGATGGGGGACATGTGATTGTTGATGTTTACCATAAACCAACACATACTGAGCAGTACTTAAGGTTTGACTCTCATCATCCACTGGAGCACAAACTAGGAGTCATCAGGACGCTGGACCACCGAGCTGACAGCGTCCCCACCGACACAGCGGCCGGGGAAGAGGAGAAGTCCCACATTAAACAGGTCCTGGTTAAGTGTGGTTATCCTAACTGGGTGTTTGTCAAACCAGGAAGATGCCCAAACAGTGCACCAGCCGATCGAAGAGAGGAGAAGGACCACAGCTGGCTAAGAGTAAACCAGTGGTGATTCTGTATGTGGTGGGAGTGTCGGAAAAGCCGAGACGCGTATTTTCCAAACGCCACGTCTCAGCTGCTTTCAAACCCCAAAACATGCTGCACCAGAAGTTGGGCCACCCCAAGGATCAGGTCCCCTGGCACAAACAGCAAGATAGTGTAGCTGTTAAGTGTCAGGAGGACTGCAGTGACTTGTACATCGGGGAAACTAAACAGACGCTGGCACAACACAGGAGAGCTAACACGTCAGACCAGGACTCCACAGTCTGCACCATCTACAGACCAGTGGCCACGCTTTCAGGGATGAGGATGTGCACATCCTGGATAGGGAGGAACGCTGTGATTGCAGCTCTTCCCCAATCCTCTGTGAATAGTACACATGGCCACTGTAACTCTAGTTAATGGTCACGCCCATATGTGCGTATGAAACTGATGGTTGGTTTGGGTCGTTATGCCACTGTATTGTTTACAAGGGTGGGGACACCTGCAGCCACTGTATTGTTTATAAGGGTGGGGACACCTGCAGCCAGTGTATTGTTTATAAGGGTGGGGACATGTGAGACTGAAATGGTCACTTAGACGATGATGAAACATATGTGTCAGTAAACGTTGTGTCCGTATGAACTGGTTCGACCTCCTGTGAGGTTCCTACCTGGGTTATTGAGCAGCATCAAGACAAACTGATTCTAACTAAGCTGTTTTCTTTTGTTACACTTTGATATTTTGATATTTAAATGTAGTTGTTTTCAGAAACTCCTAATTTAAAGATTAACCAGTGAGAAATATAAAACAGAAAGACAACCAGAGACCGACCAGCCCTGTATGGAATCTGATCATGTGCCAGTACACAAAGAGGAACTGTGTGACTTCACATGTTTTAAAGTCGACTGTTATGTGGTGGAAGCCGAGTTGACCTTGACTCGTTGATGATGATGTCATGAATAAAACCACGGGAGAAGGGACCGCTTTCAACCAGTGACAGTCTGTATTAGCAAAGCTTAATGTACATGCGGACATGCACACCATCTACACAGAAACCAGTAGAAACAACAACAGGTTGCAGCTCAGCTGCATCAGCGTGTGCAACAATAACATGCGCTACAATGCCCGTTTGAGCGAACAAATGAAAACAGAAGTATGGGGACAAGCACTGAGGAGGAAAACAAAGCTCAGCCTGTAAGCCTGCGTGCAGTCACAGTCCTGCTCAGTCAGGGTTTTCTCTCCGTGCTGGCTGTCGTAGTGGTGTTTCATACTCCTCCTCAGCGGGTGGTGAGATGGGGCATCGTCGACAGGTTCAGAACAGGCAGCGGGTCTACGAAGCCTTCTCCATTTGCTTCAGCTGAAGGGCTGATATATTTGTCAACACTGGGGATTTGCTGTGGTATTTTCGGTGTCAGGGCGGGGCGTTTGGAGTGCTGGCTACTTGGCCGCTGTGGAGAGAGGATCTGGATGGTTCTGCAGCGTGCACGGCACTTGTACTTCTGTTGTATTCCAGAACAGACCTGCATATTTTACAAGTGACGGTAGTGAAGGTTTCATCTTTAGTGAAGCAGTTCCACACACTCGATGTAGCGCTGCTGCAGGGGTCGTGACCTTTTGGATGACCTGTGCCACTTTACAAAGTAAAAAAAAAAAAATCACAGACCCGAGTGCCAGTTCATTTCATGATGAGCATTTATCTGTTTATTTATTTACTGCTGCTTGTCTCCCCGTCTAGATTCCTCATGCCAAAAGATCTGAGCTCTACACACACGCACACACTTATTATTTGAGCAAATGTATGAAAATGACTAGGGCACAAAAGAAAATGAATGTGATCTTACCGTTAGTGCGACCCTTGTTTGGCGTAACATCTGGTACCACTGCGAGATGTAGAGCATCGTCTGCGTCCATGCCCTCGTCAGTTGCTACACTGAACACCGACTCATCTTTCAGTGCAGGAGTTCTCTGGTGTCTTCGGTTCTCAGCATGTTTGTACTGCGTCTCTACAGTTCTCACAGAAACGGGCATTTCTTCACTCCTGGGATGATCGTGTGTATGTTTGGTAACCCATCAAATATGACCTGCGACCTGCTGAGGAAAGCCTCTTTATAGTCTCTCCAGCAGACAATGGCTTTAAGCAATCAAATCAAATCAATTTTATTTGTATAGCCCAAAATCACAAATTACAAATTTGCCTCAGTGGGCTTAACAACAACACAACATCCTGTCTTTACACCCTCTCATCGGATGAGGAAAAACTCCCTAAAAAAAACCCCTTTAACAGGGAGAAACAATAGGAAGAAACCTCAGAGAGAGCAACAGAGGAGGATCTCTCTCCCAAGACAGACAGCATGCAATGGATGTTGTGTTCACACAATTTACACAACACAACACTGAAAGAGGAGAACAGAATTATAATGGACATAACATTTATGAAGAACATGATGCACAGGATGCCAAGCAGTGTCCACATGCCAACGGAGCAGTCCAGGACCCAAGCCACGCGACCAGCACCATCATGTAATAAAAGAAAAACTTAGGTGAGGAGAGGAAGGGCAGGCAGCATCCAAATGGTGACCACCATCACCACGGAGACCTGGGAGGAGAACCGACTGCACATGCATGCAGGAGAGACTCACATGACACCATTCACACACAGAGAAAAAGGAGAAAGGAGGAGACATCATTCAGAGAGAGAGAGGAGACATGTTAGAGAAGAGAACAGTTTGCAATAGTCATTAGCCATAATCAATTAAGTCATCAATTCGTCATAATCTATACTCTATAATCTATACTCGATAATCTCGTCGGCAGAAGACTGGTTGGTAAATTCATTGAGACAGAAAACCGACCCACCATCCAGTACAGGTTGTGAAGCACTCAACTTAAAGGCAACTAATTGTAAGTTAAGGCAAAAAGATGAGTTTTAAGTTTGGATTTAAAGGACTCAACAGACTCCGATTGTCTGATGGCAGCAGGCAGGTTATTCCACAACAATGGAGCCCGATAGGAAAAGGCCCTGCTGCCACCAGCTGACTTCTTTTTAACTTTGGGTACACATAGGAGCCCTGTATTTTGAGAATGAAGTGCTCGAGATGGCATGTGAGGTTTAAGGAGATCAGACAGGTAAGATGGGGGAAGCCCATTTAGGATTTTATAAGTCAGCAGAAGCACCTTGTATTGTGATCTAACATGGATAGGAAGCCAATGAAGGGAGGCAAGAATTGGTGTAATATGGTCAAATTTCCTAGTTTTAGTTAGGATTCTAGCAGCAGCCTTCTGAACCATCTGAAGACTTTCAGTACTAGAATGTGGCAGACCTGAGAACACGACATTACAGTAATCAAGTCTGGATGAAACACATGCATGTATTAGAGTCTCTGCGTCAGACCAAATTTTAGCTATGTTACGTAAGTGAAAAAAGGCGGTCTTGGTGATTTCTTTAATGTGCTTATCAAAGGAAAGGCTGGGATCAAACGTAACACCAAGATTTTTGGCTGCCACACTTTGTGAAACCACAGAGTTGTCGATTGTTATCGTTACTTGATCAAATTGGTGTCTGTGTCTAGCAGAGCCAATGACCAGCATCTTGGTTTTATCTGAATTTAAAAGCAGAAAGTTAAGTGACATCCAGTTTTTCACAGTAGCCAAGCAGGCCTCTAAGTTAGTCATTTGAGTATGATCATCAGCCCTTATAGGCACATACAGCTGAGTATCATCAGCATAGCAATGGAAACTTATTCCATAACTGCGTATAATTTGGCTAAGCGGTGTAATGTAAAGAGAGAAAAGTAGAGGGCCAAGTACTGAGCCCTGAGGCAAACCATATTTAATGTCAGAAAATTTTGATATAATATTATTATAGCAGACACAATGTGTTCTTCCAGATAGTTAGGACTTAAGCCAAGAGAGAGCTAAGGCAGAGACACCAAAATTATAATTTAATCTATCTAATAGTATACAGTGATCAATGGTGTCAAAGGCTGCACTGAGGTCCAGTAGTAGAAGCACAGAAGTGGAATCAGAGTCGATCGCCAGTAAAAGATCATTCACTACTCTGGTCAGAGCAGTTTCAGTGGAGTGACAGGGCCTGAAAGCCGAGTGAAAAGGTTCATATAGATGGTTTTCTTTTATATGGGTCGAAAGTTGTTGATACACAACTCTCTCTAGTACTTTAGAGAAGAATGGAAGATTAGAGACTGGTCGATAGTTACTAAGGTCCCTTTCACACTTGAAAGTCCAAACCAAGGTCTGAACCAGAGTCTGGTTCTGGTGCTTTCACATCTGTTATTTTATAGTCATTAGTTTCAGGACTTTTGCTTTCATACCAGCAGACCTTGACTTGAACTTTTGGCTCGTTGTTGCCGCCAGGTGCGCTCGTTGTTGCCAGGCGCGCTCGCTGTTGCTAGGTGTTACTGTTTGTGTTTGTTTTATCGCTTCCTATGATTGATCCGAAAGTCCGAACCTTTGATTTCACATTAGACATTCATGAACCTTGGTCTGAACCGAGACTACCTCCTGAGCTTGGACCAAAGACCGAGTCTTTGATCCCTGTACCCTGGTCCAAGAGGTTTCACACCTGGCAATCTGGTTCGGACTTTTCTGGAAAGTCTGAAAGTCCGGACTACACAACATAAGTGTGAAAGGGCCCTAAGAGACCCTGGATCGAGGTGTGGTTTTTTAAGTAGAGGTTTAACCACAGCTGTCTTAAAACTCCTGGGAACAATGCCAGTAGTAAGAGATAAATTAACGATGTCTAGCATTGTAGGTCCAAGAAAAGGCCAGAGGTCTTTAAAAAGTTTTGCTGGTAAGGGATCAAGTAGGCAAGCAGTTGGTTTAGAAGCTGACACGAACTTAGTCAAAGTATCAAGTGAGATAGTCTCAAAAGCTGTAATAACTGGAACTGTCAGTGACTCATTGTGTAGATATGAATTTAGTATGACAGGATCTGCAGGAGTAGATGGTGTTGAAGAATTAATTTTGTTTAAGATCTAATCAACCTTATTGCAGAAAAAATCTAGAAATTCATAGGCTGTGAATGGTGAGCAGCTAATAGACGGCTGCTTTTTAGTAAGTTTAGATACAGTGTCAAAGAGAAATCTGGGGTTATGTTTATTAATATTAATTAAGTGAGAGAGATACGATGTTTTTGCAGTAGATAAAGTGCGCTTGTATTTCGATAAACACTTGTGCCATGATACGTAAAAAACTTCCAATTTTGATTTTCGCCATTTACGTTCCAGTCTCCTGCAGGTCCGCTTAAGGGCCCGTGTCTCATCATTAAACCAGGATGTAGGCCTCTTTAGTCACCTAGCTCTGGTAGTGAGAGGTGCAACTGAATCGAGGAGACTACTACTACTACTTTCGGCTGCTCCCGTTAGGGGTCGCCACAGCGGATCATCCGTTTCCATTTCTTCCTGTCTTCTGCGTCTTCCTCTGTCACACCAGCCACCTGCATGTCTTCCCTCACCACATCCATAAACCTCCTCTTTGGCCTTCCTTTTCTCCTCTTCCCTGGCAGCTCCATATTCAGCATCCTTCTCCCAATATACTCGGCATCTCTCCTCCACACATGTCCAAGCCATCTCAATCTTGCCTCTCTTGCTTTGTCCCCAAACCTTCCAACCTGAGCGGTCCCTCTAATATAATCGTTCCTAATCCTGTCCTTCTTCGTTACTCCCAGTGAAAATCTTAGCATCTTCAACTCTGCCACCTCCAGCTCCGCCTCCTGTCTTTTCGTCAGTGCCACTGTCTCCAAACCATATAACATAGCTGGTCTCACAACCATCTTGTAAACTTTCCCTTTAACTCTTGCTGATACCCTTCTGTCGCAAATCACTCCTGACACACTTCTCCACCCACTCCAACCTGCCTGCTCTCTCTTCTTCACCTCTCTACTGCACTCCCCGTTACTTTGGACAGTTGACCCCAAGTATTTAAACTCAGATGCCTTTGTCACCTCCACTCCTTGCATCCTGACCATTCCACTGTCCTCTCTCTCATTCACGCATAGGTATTCCGTCTTGCTCCTACTGACTTTCATTCTTCTTCTCTCCAGTGCATACCTCCACCTCTCCAGGCTCTCCTCAACCTGCACCCTACTCTCGCTACAGATCACAATGTCATCCGCGAACATCATCGTCCATGGAGACTCCTGCCTGATCTTGTCCGTCAACCTGTCCATCACCATTGCAAACAAGATAGGGCTAAGAGCCGATCCTTGATGTAATCCCACCTCCACCTTGAACCCATCTGTCATTCCAACCGCACACCTCACCATTGTCACACTTCCCTCATACGTATCCTGCACCACTCCTACATACTTCTCTGCAACTCCTGACTTCCTCATACAATACCACACCTCCTCTCTCAGCACTCTGTCATAAGCTTTCTCTAAATCTACAAAGACACAATGCAACTCTTTCTGGCCTTCTCTATACTTCTCAATCAACATTCTCAAAGCAAACATCGCATCTGTGGTGCTCTTTCGTGGCATGAAACCATACTGCTGCTCGCTGATCGTCACCTCTCCTCCTCTTAACCTAGCTTCTATTACTCTTTCCCAAATCTTCATGCTGTGGCTGATCAACTTTATACCTCTGTAGTTGTTACAGTTCTGCACATCGCCCTTGTTCTTGAAAATCGGTACCAGTATGCTTCTTCTCCACTCCTCAGGCATCCTCTCACTAGACTAGAGAGGAAAATTCAAGCAATGCACTGTGGCACTTCATAGCTGCCCTCTGTAGCTTGGTTTTGGCAGCACATTGGGTTGTAAACACGCTGCTTTGCATCCCGTACTGGGCCGCTGCCCTCTGGGTGGATTCAGCTTTATCAGCCTTGTGTTTGACTTGGAGTTCGACAGCAGAGTGCACACAGCTCGGTCCTCTTGTGCAATGGATTCATATTGATTTGTCTAAGACAGCTGAAAGGGACAATATTGCAGGACAGCTTCTGCCTTTGTCAGCTGTTCGTGACATAAAAAAGCAGGAAGCTGGCCAGCTGTGCTACGTGACGCAGCACTGTGATGCTGCACCATGACGCTGCACCGTGATGCTGCACAATGACGCTGCACCGTGATGCTGCACAATGACGCTGCGCCGTGATGCTGCGCCATGACCGTGCACCGTGACGCTGTGCCATGATGCTGCGCCATGACCCTGCGCTGTGATGCTGCGTTGGTGGGCAGGTCAGAGGGAGGGGTGTGAGTGACCATGTCAGTTGTGTGCTCTCTCTTACTGTCAAAAACAATGGTGTATTTTTACGCATTACTCATTTCAGTATTATTCTAAATGGAATTGTTTGTTTAGTTCACCATGAGGCTATATTTTGTGTGAAAATGTTTTATTTTATCAAAAAAGTTTATTACATTTTTTGATGATTGCTCCACGTGCCCATGTTAATGGCCTCATGTGCCAGCGTGGGCACATGTTGCACCCTGTGCTGCTGGTTTACTATGATGACGCGCCACCAGGCTCCTCAGCTGTTGTCTCCTCTGAGGCATCCATGTTGTTAACGTCAAGATCACATGACCAGAGACTAGTCCATGTCCAGCTGAAAGCCTCATCACAGAGCAGTAACGTCGACTAGTCTGTGCAACCCCAGTTACCAACTGTCTGTTGATTTAGTTACCTGTCTTCCACACAATGTAAAAAACAAAACGATTGTTGTGCTGATGTCACCTGAATGGCTTGCTAACAGAGCTTTCAGCTCTAACATCATGTTGGTTTCTGCTCTAACATCATGTGGTTTCAGCTCTAACATGTTGGTTTTAGCTCTAACAAGGTTTCGGCTCTAACTTTCAGCTCTAACATGTTGGTTTCAGCTCTAACACCATGTGATTTCAGCTCTAACATCATGTGGCTTCAGCTCTAACATCATGTTGGTTTCTGCTCTAACATCATGTTAGTTTCAGCTCTAACATCATGTTAGTTTCAGCTTTAACATCATGTGGTTTCAGCTCTAACATGTTGGTTTTAGCTCTAACAAGGTTTCGGCTCTAACTTTCAGCTCTAACATGTTGGTTTCAGCTCTAACACCATGTGATTTCAGCTCTAACATCATGTGGCTTCAGCTCTAACATCATGTTGGTTTCAGCTCTAACATCATGTAGTTTCAGCTCTAACATCATGTTGGTTTCAGTGCTAACATCATGTGGTTTCAGCTCTAACACCATGTGGTTTCAGCTCTAACATCATGTTAGTTTCAGCTCTAACATCATGTGGTTTCAGCTCTAACATGTTGGTTTCAGCTCTAACATCATGTGGTTTCAGCTCTAACATCATGTTAGAGGTTAACCAACATGGTTATCCAAGATGGCAGCGCGCTGGACGCAGCGGCTACTGCGGCTCCCTGTTCAGTGTTGTGTTTTCTTTGTTATTTATACGTTAGTTTTAAATTTATTTACAAGTGTAGGTCCTGTGGTCTCCTACAGCCATCAGGAACTTTTTAACCTCAGAACGGATTACTCACTTCCCTCCACCATCACGGACAACTCCCCCATCCATATTATCTGCTCACCGGTCTCGCAGTGGAAATGCTGCCCTCTGTCGGCAACGTAAACAAAAGAGGGGGAAACGAGGCGGACTACATGCTAAGCTAAGTAGCGTTCCCTTCAAAGTTTCCCTCCCCAGCATCTTCATGGCTAATGTCCGATCATTAGCTAACAAAATGGACGAGATAAGACTCAGGCTGTCCTCTCAGAAAAGGCTGCAGAACTGCTGTCTGCTGATGTTTACGGAGACTTGGCTCAACAGCAACGTAGCGACTCGGCAGTCGAGCTAGCGGGCCGCACAGCCTTCCGTGCCGACAGGACAGCGGACTCCGGCAAGATCCGTGGAGGAGGTTTGAGTATTTATGTCAGTAACTCTTGGTGCAACAATATAAAGATGGTTGAAAGGCATTGCTCTACTGATCTGGAGCTCCTTATGATTCAGTGAAGGCCTTTTTACCTGCCCAGGGAGCTAACGACCATTACCATCGCCGCTGTATACATCCCCCACATGCTAATGCTAAGGTAGCACTTAAGCAGCTACAATGTGCCATCAGCAGACAACAGACCAAACACCCGGACAATGCCTTTATCATAGGTGGTGACTTTAATCAGGCTAACCTCGGCTGTATTGCCCAAATGTCTCCTGCCCCACTAGGGGACAAAACACCCTGGACCAACTCTATACAAACATTAAGGACTCATATAAAGCTAGTCCCTGTCCCCACTTGGGGCATTCTGACCACCTCTGCCTGTTCCTGGTCCCAGCCTACAAACCCCTCTTAAAATGGGTCAAGCCAGCAGTAAAGACAATCACTATGTGGCCAGAAGGAGCAGTCTCTGAACTCCAGGACTGTTCTGACAACACAGACTGGAGTATTTTTGCACATTCGGCTACCCATGGCTCCCACATAGACATTAATGAACAGACATCTGCCATACTAGCCTACATTAACTTTTGCACTGAGTCTCGCAACAAAAAAATCAATCTGCACCTTTCCAAACCAGAAACCCTGGATGACCAGGGAGGTCCGGCAGCTGCTGAATGTCCGGGATACAGCGTTCAAGTCAGGTAACTGTGAGGCCTACAGCGCAGCCAGATCCAACCTCAAAAAGGGCATCAGAACAGCCAAACATAAATATTCCCTATGAATAGAGGACCACTTTCACAATAACTCCGATCCCCGGCGAATGTGGCAAGGCATTCATTCTATCACAGACTACAAAAGCTCTAATAGCGGTCCCACTGTCCATGATGCCTATTTGCCAGACAAGCTAAATCATTTCTATGCCCGCTTCGACAAGGACAGTACTGACCCGGCCACAAAAATCCCCAACCAGCCAGGAAACCAGGTGCTCACTCTATCGATCACAGAGGTCAGAGAATCACTGCGCAGAGTGAACACACAGAAGGCTGCTGGACCGGACGGCATACCGGGTCGGGTCCTCTGGGAATGTGCCGACCAGCTGGCTGAGGTCTTCACAACTATATTTAACCTCTCGCTGTCCCAATCCATGGTCCCAGCATGCTTTAAGACCACCTCTATCATTCCTGTCTCCAAGAAACCAACACCCACATGTCTGAATGACTACCGACCCATAGCACTTACCCCCATTGCCATGAAGTGCTTTGAGAGACTGGTTCTGGCTCACATCAAAAACATTATCCCCCCCACATTCAACCCACATCAGTTCGCCATCCCAAAAGGTATACTGAGGATGCCATTGCCACTGCCCTGCACTTTGCTCTGACCCACCTTGAACTTAACAACACATAGATCCGGATGCTGTTTGTAGATTATAGCTCTGCCTTCAACACTATCATCCCCACCAAACTAACCACCAAACTCCTCTCCCTTGGCCTCAACCCCTCCCTCTGTAACTGGATCCTGGACTTCCTGACCAACAGACCTCAGTTTGTTAGGTTAGGTGACCACTCCCCCTCCACCCTGACCCTCAGCACAGGTGCCCCTCAAGGCTGTGTTCTGAGCCCCCTCCTTTTCTCCCTCTTTACCCACGACTGCCTGCCAACTCACCCTTCAAATGTTATAGTTAAGTTTGCAGATGACACCTCAGTCATTGGCCAAATCACCAACAATGACGAGACGGCCTACAGAGACGAGATTCAGCACCTGACATCATGGTGTACTACCAACAGTCTTGTCCTCAATGTGCAGAAGACGAAGGAGCTGGTTGTGAACTTCAGGAGGTCTAGAAGCTGCAGCCACTCCCCCATTCACATCGATGGGGTGGAAGTGGAGCGTGTTTCCAGCTTTAAATTCCTTGGAGTCCACATCAGCGAGGACCTTTCGTGGACATTAAACACCCAGGCCCTTGTGAAAAAGGCCCAACAATGCCTGCATTTCCTGAGGAGGCTGAGGAGCGCCCGTCTACCCCCCAAAACTATCACCAACTCCTACCACTGCAACATAGAGAGCATCCGGACCATCTGCATCTCAGTGTGGTACGGCAGCTGCACCTCAGTAGACCAGAAAGCTCTGCAGCGGGTCGTCAAGGCGGCCCAGCATATCACCGGTACCCAGCTCCCAGCCATAAAAGACATTTATCACAAACGCTGCCTTCGAAGGGGTCTGAGCATCAGCAGAGATCCCACCCACCCCAACCATGGACTGTTCTCCCCCCTGCACTCTGGGAGGCGCTACAGGAGCCTCAGAGCCCACACTACCAGGCTCAAAAACAGCTTCTTTCCCCAAGCTATTGCCCACCCGAACCTGGCCACCCAC
The DNA here is from genome assembly GCA_022114975.2 of Lampris megalopsis. NCBI lineage: Eukaryota > Metazoa > Chordata > Actinopteri > Lampriformes > Lampridae > Lampris > Lampris megalopsis. The sequence continues at coordinate 1,088,798 of JAJHIY020001516.1, forward strand.
TGAATGTCTGTAGATATGTTTAAATATTTTGTACTCTTGCTTTTTTTTTTTTTTACTTATTTAAGCTTTTGGTCTTCATGTGTGTATATCTTATACTGTGTTTGCTGTGTTTGTCTGTGTCTGTCTTGCACTGTTTGGTGAAGCCACAGCCCTCATTTCATTTTTAACATGTGCCTGCACATTGTTTTTAATGACAATAAATTGAATTGGACTGAATTGAATTGAATTGAATGTTGGTTTCAGCTCTAACATCATATGGTTTCAGCTTTAACATTATGTGGTTTCAGCTCTAACATCATATGGTTTCGGCTCTAACATCATATGGTTTTAGCTCTAACATTATGTGGTTTCAGTTCTAGCATCATGTGGTTTCAGCTGTAACATGTGGTTTCAGCTCTAACATATTGGTTTCAGCTGTAACATCATGTTGGTTTTAGCTCTAACATCATGTTGGTTTCAGCTGTAACATCTTATGGTTTCAGCTCTAACATCATGTGGTTTCGGCTTTAACATCATGTGGTTTCAGCTGTAACATCATATGGTTTCAGCTCTAACATCATGTTGGTTTCAGCTGTAACATCATATGGTTTCAGCTCTATCATCATGTTGGTTTCAGCTGTAACATCATATGGTTTCAGCTCTAGCATCATGTGGTTTCAGCTCTAACATCACGTGGTTTCAGCTCTAACATCATGTGGTTTCAGCTCTAACATCATGTGGTTTCAGCTTTAACATCATGTGGTTTCAGCTCTAACATCATGTGGTTTCAGCTCTAATATCATGTTGGTTTCAGGTCTGACATCATGTGGGTTTGTCACACTTCACTCTTGTTATCTGGTTTCCAGGACGTGGATGATTTCTTTGAGCATGAGAAGACGTTCCTTTTAGAATATCACAACCGAGTAAAAGACGCCTCCGCCAGGTCAGACAGAATGATCAGATCTCACAAAAGTAAGTTTGTGTCTCTTTTTTGTAATGTAGTACACACCCACACTACAGACATAACAAACTAACATAGTACACAGTACACACTGATACACATGGTACACAGACAACAGTACCTCTAACAGTACTAACATAGTACCACAGTACATACTGATACACATGATACACAGGCTTCTTTATACAAAGCACAGTCAAGTCAAGTCAGTTTTATTTGTATAGGCTAGTATCACACGTGTCTCAGGGGGCTTTACAGCAACACAACATGCTGTCCTTACACCCTTACATCGGATGAGGAACAACTCCCTAAAACCCTTTAACAGGGAGAAAACTTGGAAGAAAGCTCAGGGAGAGCAACAGAGGAGGATCTCTCTCCCCAGATGGACAACATGCAATGATGTTGTGTTTACACAATACAACATTGAAAGAGGTTAACACAATTATAATGGATTATGAGTTATAAATCCCCATGACTGCTGGGATAGGCTCCAGCATCCCTGCGACCCTCAGCAGAATAAGTGGTTTGGATAATGAATTATAAAAGTATGTGTGTATGAGTGTAAGTATAACATTTCCACAGTGACGGTGGAAAACATGTATGTGTACAATGGATTGTAAATATGGTGTTCTATTTAAATACGGTGTTATATTTAGACGATATATTTGACATGTGACGGAAGGACACCTGCCACTAAGTTTGTCCATAACAGAGCTACAGGTCATCTGTCACCAGTGACCTTATCAGTTCAGTACATTGGTCATCACACCTTCAGTTCCACAAGGAACCACCAGGTGATGGGTCATAACACACTGTCATCCTCTTACCTCATCATAGTCACTTTGCTCTGTACATACTCCAGAAGAAGAGATGGGACCTATCAGAACATGTTAGCCAGCTCCTGGTACAGGCCCTAGATATCACTCCATGAGCTCTGGTTTCCCAGTTAGAATACAGGATCCAGAAGAATCCTTAATGATGCGTTGGATTCTAAGTTGTTAAGATGTGCACTCTCCTCCGCTCTCAGTGTGTGTACACAGGCTAGCTGAGGATATAGTCCCTCTGCTCTCAGTGTGTACTCTGGCTAGCTGAGGATACAGTCCCTCTGCTCTCTCAGTGTGTACTGTGGCTAGCTGAGGATACAGTCCCTCTGCTCTCAGTGTGTACTCTGGCTAGCTGAGGATACAGTCCCTCTGCTCTCTCAGTGTGTGTACTCTGGCTAGCTGAGGATATAGTCCCTCTGCTCTCTCAGTGTGTGTACTCTGGCTAGCTGAGGATATAGTCCCTATGCTCTCAGTGTGTACTCTGGCTAGCTGAGGATACAGGCCCTCTGCTCTCTCAGTGTGTGTACTCTGGCTAGCTGAGGATACAGTCCCTCTGCTCTCTCAGTGTGTGTACCCTGGCTAGCTGAGGATACAGTCCCTCTGCTCTCTCAGTGTGTGTACTGTGGCTAGCTGAGGATATAGTCCCTATGCTCTCAGTGTGTGTACCCTGGCTAGCTGAGGATATAGTCCCTCTGCTCTCAGTGTGTACTCTGCCTAGCTGAGGATACAGTCCCTCTGCTCTCCCAGTGTGTATATTCTGCCTAGCTGAGGATACAGTCCCTCTGCTCTCTCAGTGTGTGTACTCTGCCTAGCTGAGGATACAGTCCCTCTGCTCTCCCAGTGTGTATACTCTGCCTAGCTGAGGATACAGTCCCTCTGCTCTCCCAGTGTGTATACTCTGCCTAGCTGAGGATACAGTCCCTCTGCTCTCTCAGTGTGTGTACTGTGGCTAGCTGAGGATATAGTCCCTCTGCTCTCAGTGTGTACTCTGCCTAGCTGAGGATACAGTCCCTCTGCTCTCCCAGTGTGTATATTCTGCCTAGCTGAGGATACAGTCCCTCTGCTCTCTCAGTGTGTGTACTCTGCCTAGCTGAGGATACAGTCCCTCTGCTCTCCCAGTGTGTATACTCTGCCTAGCTGAGGATACAGTCCCTCTGCTCTCTCAGTGTGTGTACTGTGGCTAGCTGAGAATACAGTTCCTCTGCTCTCTCAGTGTGTGTACTCTGGCTAGCTGAGGATACAGTCCCTCTGCTCTCTCAGTGTGTGTACCCTGGCTAGCTGAGGATATAGTCCCTCTGCTCTCAGCGTGTACTCTGCCTAGCTGAGGATACAGTCCCTCTGCTCTCCCAGTGTGTATACTCTGGCTAGCTGAGGATGCAGTCCCTCTGCTCTCCCAGTGTGTATACTCTGGCTAGCTGAGGATACAGTCCCTCTGCTCTCTCAGTGTGTATACCCTGGCTAGCTGAGGATACAGTCCCTCTGCTCTCTCAGTGTGTGTACTGTGGCTAGCTGAGGATACAGTCCCTCTGCTCTCAGTGTGTGTACTGTGGCTAGCTGAGGATACAGTCCCTCTGCTCTCCCAGTGTGTATACTCTGCTTAGCTGAGGATACAGTCCCTCTGCTCTCTCAGTGTGTATACCCTGGCTAGCTGAGGATACCGTCCCTCTGCAGAAGGGTGGCAGTAACCAGAGGAATGGTGTGTGTTGTTTTGTGTTCCAGATGCTGCAGATGACATCAACAGAATCGCCTCTTCACTCTACACGTTAGGAACGCAGGACTCCACAGACATCTGCAAGTAAGAAACTTGATCCCTGACTCTGACCGCTTACCCCAACTGACCTTTGACACCGACTGTGACCCCTGACTCTGATCCTTGACACCGACTCTGACCCTTGACACTGACTCTGACCCTTGACACCTACTCTGGCCCCTGACTTTGACCCTTGACACCTCTGACCCCTGATTCTGACCCTTGACACCGACATTGACACTGACTCTGACCCCTGACTTTGACCCTTGACACCCCCTCTGACCCCTGACTCTGACCCTTGACACCGACTTTGACCCCTGACTCTGACCCTTGACGCTAATTCTGACCCCTGATTGACAGCGTGTTGACTTGATTTGATCCATGTTGGCTTCTGAGATGTTAGAAAGCAGTGTGGAAGCAGTTTGCCCTCAGCTTTGTCAGTTAATATTCCACATCTGTTGGTGACTGTGTTCCTGAAATGAAGACGGTTTATTCTGCTGATTCTTCTCATGTGCTCACATTACATGGAGTTCCACGTGATGTGTTGCTCATGTGACCTTTAAACATTACTCAACATCAGAGAAATAAAGATCATGAGTCAGAAACATCTGATGCAATATTAAAAGTAAAAAATGTGTTTGTAATATCATAGATGTCTGGCAATGAGATGCCACATATCAACAATCTAGTCAAAGTAACTGACAACAACAATCTAGTCAGAGTAACTGACAGCTTATAAAATCTAAATAATACTGTGTGTATGGGGAGCAATATGATAAAAGATGACATGGTGGCAGTACTTAAGTTAGAGGTTATAGCAGTAACTTAGTTTAGTTGTGTTAATTCAGATGTAAACTGAAAATACACTGATGCATGCGTTTGTGTCAATGTGTGATGTGTGTGTGTGTGTGCGCGTGTGCGCAACTGTCAGCGCTACGTCATCCTCAGACGTCGTTGATCCATGCTGCTGTTGTGTGAGTAACCAGACTGAACTGTTTTCCAGGTTCTTCCTGAAAGTGTCGGAGTTGTTTGAGAAAACGCGGGTAAGTTTTAGTTCAGTCATCCCTCCCGCCTGGATTTAAAGCCCTCCAGTCTCCACATGTGTCCACATGTGAGTTGTAATGCTGGTGTGTGTCTTCAGCGTCTGTCAGTCTTTCAATCTGCTCTTGTGCAGAAAATCGAGGCGCGGGTTGCAGCAGATGAGGACTTGAAGCTGGCAGACTTACTTAAGTACTACCTCCGCGAGTCCCAAGCCGCCAAGGTTATTATTCATTATTATTATTACTGCAAGTCAGTTCTCAGTAATGTTTATGGTTGTTGTGTTGCTGGGAGTTGTGCTAGTGTGTTTATTGTGATTCTTGGATTTAATTGAGGTAATGCTTGTACAGTGCATGACGGTTCAGGCTTGCTACATGTACCACAGATGTTAGAGGTGTTTTGGATGAATGCGTCCGTTGTGTCTTCAGGACCTGCTGTACCGACGAGGCCGAGCGCTAGTGGACTACGAGAATGCCAACAAGGCTTTGGACAAAGCTAGGGCCAAGAACAAGGACGTGCTGCAGGCCGAGACCAGCCAGCAGCTCTGCTGCCAGAAGTTTGAGAAGATTTCCGAGTCAGCCAAGCAAGGTGGACCCCTCCATTCCCATTATTAGCCTTAATTAAGTCTTAAGGTGGACCCCTCCGTTCCTTTTATTATCCTTAATTAAGTCTTAAGGTGGACCCCTCCATTCCCTTTATAGCCTTAATTAAGTCTTAAGGTGGACCCCTCCAGTCCCTTTATTAGCCTTAATTAAGTCTTAAGGTGGACCCCTCCGTTCCTTTTATTATCTTTAATTAAGTCTTAAGGTGGACCCCTCCATTCCCTTTCTAGCCTTAATTAAGTCTTAAGGTGGACCCCTCCAGTCCCTTTATTAGCCTTGATTAAGTCTTAAGGTGGACCCCTCCATTCCTTTTATTATCCTTAATTAAGTCTTAAGGTGGACCCCTCTATTCCCTTTACAGCCTTAATTAAGTCTTAAGGTGGACCCCTCCATTCCGTTGCACATCTTTCTGTCTATGTCTCTGTCTCTCTCTCTCTCTCTCCCAGCACCTGTCTGTCTTCTGCTACATATCTCTCTGTCCATGTCTCTGTCTCTCTCTCTCCCAGCACCTGTCTGTCTTCTGCTACATATCTCTCTGTCCATGTCTCTGTCTCTCTCTCTCTCTCTCCCAGCACCTGTCTGTCTTCTGCTACATATCTCTCTGTCCATGTCTCTGTCTCTCTCTCTCCCAGCACCTGTCTGTCTTCTGCTACATATCTCTCTGTCCATGTCTCTGTCTCTCTCTCTCTCTCTCCCAGCACCTGTCTGTCTTCTGCTACATATCTCTCTGTCCATGTCTCTGTCTCTCTCTCTCTCTCCCAGCACCTGTCTGTCTTCTGCTACACATGTGTCGGGCTCTGTTGGTCACTTTGTCTTCTGTTATTTGCTGATCTATCTCTGTCTGTCATGTATTGATCGCTGTTGAAGAGCCTTGTGTTTGCTTGTGTTTGCTTGTGGTGTCTTTTAGCCTCACGTGTGCTCTCTCAGCTGTGTGCTGTGTGTTTGCTGGTTTTGCTTCTATCAGGCTAAACTCTAGCAGACTAAACTCTAGCAGGCTAAACTCTAGCAGACTAAACTCTAGCAGGGCAAACTCTAGCAGCCTAAACTCTAGCAGACTAAACTCTTGTAGGCTAAACTCTAGCAGACTAAACTCTAGCAGGCTAATCTCTAGCAGACTAAACTCTAGCAGACTAAACTCTTGTAGGCTAAACTCTAGCAGACTAAACTCTAGCAGACTAAACTCTAGCAGACTAAACTCTTGTAGGCTAAACTCTAGCAGACGAAACGCTAGCAGACTAAACTCTAGCAGACTAAAGTCTATGAGGGTAAACTCTAGCAGGTGAAACTCTACCAGACTAAACTCTAGCAGGCTAAACTCTAGCAGACTAAACTCTAGCAGACTAAACTCTAGCAGGCTAAACTCTAGCAGACTAAACTCTAGCAGACTAAACTCTTGTAGGCTATACTCTAGCAGACTAAACTCTAGTAGGCTCAAATCTAGCAGGCTAAACTCTAGCAGGTGAAACTAGCAGACTAAACTCTAGCAGACTAAACTCTAGCAGGCTAAACTCTAGCAAACTAAATTTTAGCAGGCTAAACTCTAGGAGACTTAACTCTAGCAGACTAAACTCTAGCAGGCTAAACTCTAGCAGACTAAACTCTAGCAGGCTAAATTCTAGCAGCCTAAACTCTTGTAGGCTAAACTCTAGCAGGCTAAACTCTAGCGGACTAAACTCTTGTAGGCTAAACTTTAGCAGACTAAACTCTAGCAGACTAAACTCTTGTAGGCTAAACTCTAGCAGACTAAACTCTAGCAGACTAAACTCTTGTAGGCTAAACTCTAGCAGGCTAAACTCTAGCAGACTAAAATCTAGCAGGTGAAACTCTAGCAGATTAAACTCTAGCAGGCTAAACTCTAGCAGACTAAATTTTAGAAAACTAAACTCTAGGAGACTTAACTCTAGGAGACTAAACTAGCAGGCTAAACTCTAGCAGGCTAAACTCTAGCAGACTAAACTCTAGCAGACTAAATTTTAGCAGGCTAAACTCTAGGAGACTTAACTCTAGCAGACTAAACTCTAGCAGGCTAAACTCTAGCAGACTAAGTTCTAGCAGATTAAACTCTAGCAGACTAAACTCTTGTAGGCTAAACTCTGGCAGACTAAACTCTAGCAGGCTAAACTCTAGCAGACTAAACTCTAGCAGGCTAAACTCTAGCAGACTGAACTCTTGTAGGCTAAACTCTAGCAGGCTAAACTCTAGCAGACTAAACTCTTGTACACTAAACTCTAGCAGGCTAAACTCTAGCAGACTAAACTCTAGCAGGTAAACTCTAGCAGACTAAACTCTTGTACGCTAAACTCTAGCAGGCTAAACTCTTGTAGGCTAAACTCTAGCAGCCTAAACTCTAGCAGGCTAAACTCTAGCAGACTAAATTCTTGTAGGCTAAACTCTAGCAGACTAAACTCTAGTAGGCTAAACTCTAGCAGGCTGAACTCTAGCAGACTAAACTCTTGTAGGCTAAACTCTGGCAGACTAAACTCTAGCAGGCTAAACTCTAGCAGACTAAACTCTAGCAGGCTAAACTCTAGCAGACTAAACTCTTGTACACTAAACTCTAGCAGGCTAAACTCTAGCAAACTAAATTTTAGCAGGTAAACTCTAGCAGACTAAACTCTTGTACGCTAAACTCTAGCAGGCTAAACTCTTGTAGGCTAAACTCTAGCAGCCTAAACTCTAGCAGGCTAAACTCTAGCAGACTAAATTCTTGTAGGCTAAACTCTAGCAGACTAAACTCTAGTAGGCTAAACTCTAGCAGGCTAAACTCTAGCAGACTAAACTCTTGTAGGCTAAACTCTAGCAGACTAAACTCTAGCATACTAAACTCTTGTAGGCTAAACTCTAGCAGACTAAACTCTTGCAGACTAAACTCTTGTAGGCTAAACTCTAGCAGGCTAAACTCTAGCAGACTAAAATCTAGCAGGTGAAACTAGCAAACTAAACTCTAGCAGACTAAACTGGAGTAGGCTAAACTCTAGCAGGCTAAACTCTAGCAGACTAAACTCTAGCAGACTAAATTTTAGAAAACTAAACTCTAGGAGACTTAACTCTAGGAGACTAAACTAGCAGGCTAAACTCTAGCAGACTAAACTCTAGCAGGTGAAACTCTAGCAGACTAAATTTTAGCAGGCTAAACTCTAGGAGACTAAACTCTAGCCGGCTAAACTCTAGGAGGCTAAACTCTAGCAGGCTAAACTCTAGCAGACTAAACTCTTGTAGGCTAAACTCTTGTAGACTAAACTCTAGCAGGCTAAACTCTAGCAGACTAAACTCTAGCAGGCTAAACTCTAGCAGACTAAACTCTTGTAGGCTAAACTCTAGCAGACTAAACTCTAGCAGGCTAAACTCTAGCAGACTAAACTCTTGTACACTAAACTCTAGCAGGCTAAACCCTAGCAGACTAAACTCTAGCAGGTAAGCTCTAGCAGACTAAACTCTTGTACGCTAAACTCTAGCAGGCTAAACTCTTGTAGGCTAAACTCTAGCAGCCTAAACTCTAGCAGGCTAAACTCTAGCAGGCTAAACTCTAGCAGACTAAACTCTAGTAGGCTAAACTCTAGCAGACTAAACTCTAGCAGGCTAAACTCTAGCAGACTAAACTCTAGCAGACTAAGTTCTAGCAGATTAAACTCTAGCAGACTAAACTCTAGCAGGCTAAACTCTAGCAGACTAAATTCTTGTAGGCTAAACTCTAGCAGACTAAACTCTAGTAGGCTAAACTCTAGCAGGCTAAACTCTAGCAGACTAAAATCTAGCAGGCTAAATTCTAGCAGGCTAAACTCTAGCAGACTAAACTCTAGCAGGCTAAACTCTAGCAGGCTAAACTCTTGTTGGCTAAACTCTAGCAGCCTAAACTCTAGCAGGCTAAACTCTAGCAGCCTAAACTCTCGCAGGCTAAACTCTGACAGACTAAATTCTTGTAGGCTAAACTCTAGCAGGCTAAACTCTAGCAGGCTAAACTCTAGCAGACTAAGCTCTAGCAGACTACACTCTAGCAGGTAAACTCTAGCAGCCTAAACTCTAGCAGGCTAAACTCTTGTACGCTAAACTCTAGCAGGCTAAACTCTAGCAGGCTAAACTCTTGTCGGCTAAACTCTAGCAGACTAAACTCTAGCAGGCTAAACTCTAGCAGGCTAAACTCTAGCAGACTAAACTCTAGTAGGCTAAACTCTAGCAGACTAAACTCTAGCAGGCTAAACTCTAGCAGACTAAACTCTAGCAGACTAAGTTCTAGCAGATTAAACTCTAGCAGACTAAACTCTAGCAGGCTAAACTCTAGCAGACTAAATTCTTGTAGGCTAAACTCTAGCAGACTAAACTCTAGTAGGCTAAACTCTAGCAGGCTAAACTCTAGCAGACTAAAATCTAGCAGGCTAAATTCTAGCAGGCTAAACTCTAGCAGACTAAACTCTAGCAGGCTAAACTCTAGCAGGCTAAACTCTTGTTGGCTAAACTCTAGCAGCCTAAACTCTAGCAGGCTAAACTCTAGCAGCCTAAACTCTCGCAGGCTAAACTCTGACAGACTAAATTCTTGTAGGCTAAACTCTAGCAGGCTAAACTCTAGCAGGCTAAACTCTAGCAGACTAAGCTCTAGCAGACTACACTCTAGCAGGTAAACTCTAGCAGCCTAAACTCTAGCAGGCTAAACTCTTGTACGCTAAACTCTAGCAGGCTAAACTCTAGCAGGCTAAACTCTTGTCGGCTAAACTCTAGCAGACTAAACTCTAGCGGGTAAGCTCTAGCAGACTAAACTCTAGCAGGCTAAACTCCAGCAGACTAAACTCCAGCAGAGTAAACTCTAGCAGGCTAAACTCTAGCAGGCTAAACTCTAGCAGACTAAACTCTAGCAGGCTAAACTCTAGCAGGCTAAACTCTAGCAGACTAAACTCTAGCAGCTGCTGTTTCAAGAGTTTAGAGACAGAGATAGAGACAGTATTGTGTGAAGCACTTTGTGTTACATGTGTTTGTATGAAAAGTGCTATAGAAATAGAGTCTGATTGATTGATTGATTGATTGATTGATTGATTGTTCTGCTTTGTCTCTTTAACATGTGAAATACCTTCTTCCATGTAGAGCAGGACTCAGCCCTGCTTAGCTTAGCAGCGCTTGGCTTCATGTTGGGACCCGTGGCTCGTTTGTCTTCATGTATAGATATATGTAGATGTATGTGTGTTTCTAAAGTGTGTTGTCTTTGTGAATCCAGAGCTCATTGACTTCAAGACGAGACGGGTTGCAGCGTTCAGGAAGAACTTGGTGGAGTTGGCAGAGTTGGAGCTCAAACATGCGAAGGTAGAGATTTAGCAGACTACACCCCCTTCCAGTCTGACACGGTAGTTCTTCTGCTGGAGGGGAAATATTTGACCTTCCTGTTTGGCTTTCAGAAGCAGCATGACAACAGATAGTCAGTGAGGGATCACATGTTTCTGAAGCCACTGTGTAAATGTCCAGCCTGTAATGCCGAGCTGTCCCCATGTGGTCTGACTGCTTAAACAAGACTTTCTCTGCAGGGAAACCTTCAGCTGCTGCAGAGCTGCCTGGGCGTCCTAAAAGGAGACACTTAACCACCTCCCGCCCCCCTCCACCCCACCCACCCACACACACACACACACACACACACAAAGGAAGCCCACGCAGACAGACAGACAGACAGACAGACAGACACACACACACACACACACACACACACACAGACAAAGGAAGAACACAGACAGACAGACACACACACACAGACAAAGGAAGAACACACAGACAGACAGACAGACTCACACACACATGCAAAGGAAGAACACACAGACAGCCAGACTCACACACACAGACAAAAGAAGAACACACAGACAGACACACACACACATGCAAAGGAAGAAAACACACACACACACAGACAAAGGAAGAACACACAGACAGACAGACACACACACAGACACACACACACACACACACACACACTGACGAAGGAAGAACACACAGACAGACAGACACACACACACACACACACACAGACAAAGGAAGAACACACAGACACACACACACACACACACACACACACACACAGACAAAGGAAGAACACACAGACACACACACACACACAGACGAAGGAAAAACACACACACACACACACACACACACACACACACACAAAGGAAGAACACACACACAGACGGACGAAGGAAGAACACACAGATTCAGACAAGTGGTTTCGGTTTTATGGTTTTTTTTTTTTGGTTTTTTTTTGTTTTTAAGAAAATATGTGGTCATCATCACTACAGAGACACTGTCCTCTTCCTCACCGCTGCCCTCTTCCTCACCGCTGCCCTCTTCCTCACCGCTGCCCTCTTCCTCACCGCTGCCCTCTCCCCTGTACCAGTATCCTGCTGTACTCATACCAGGCCTGCTACGACTGTGTTGCAGTACCAGCACTGTACTGTATCCATACTGGACCTGTTATGCTACAGTACCAGTACTGTGCTCTACTAGACCGGTTATGTTCTGGTACCAGTACTGTGCTCTACTTATACTGGACCTGTTATGTTCTGGTACCAGTACTGTGCTCTACTTATACTGGACCTGTTATGTTCTGGTACCAGTGCCTTCTGGAAGTGTCCTGGCATGGGAGCTACCCAGTGCAGGAGTACACTTGAAGGTTCTGGTCTTTTCCCATTTGGCGTGGTCCAAGTCTAGCCTAGGTTCTAAGATGGAGGGCAGTGGTTGAAGGTGCCGGGCGGAGCAGCTGACATGAGGATGTGTTTGCCTTGGCAGCACAGAAGCATGTCTTCTGCTCCACCACTTCCTGGATACACCCGGACGGCATGGGATGGAAGTCAGAATCGGTCTGCCGAACTGGTTCTGGGCTGTGTCTCCGCTCGTTGCTGGTGTCCATACAGCAGTAGTGAACTGAACGTTTAGTCAACATAGTCTGTCACTTTGGGTTTGTCTTCATCTTCTTTTCTCTTCTTTCTGTTGTGTAACGTGGAAGGCCTTTAGTGTGTGGAAGCTTCTCTGTGATGCTGCTCTGTTGCGTTGTGAGTCCGGCGGATTGCTACCATCATTAAAAGTGTATTGTCACTAAAACAGCCTTGTACATGTTTGTACCACTGCTGATCATTGTTCCCTCACCAACCTGTGTTGTGTTGTGTTGTGTTGCTCTGCTCTTGTTCCCTCCCCTGGGTTTCTACAGATCTGTCATTCCAGAGTCAGGCTTCAGTATGTTTGCCTTATGATGCTCCTGTCGTTACTGTAACGAGCAGCACAGACGCAGGCGCGCTTGTTTTGTAACTGTATATGAATGTTTTTCACTGATGTGACCAAAGCTCCCACGCCGTCAGACGCACACGTGCTGAAACGAGCCGCAGTGGCAACGTAGAATAAACACACATCCCGCAGGAAGATGAAATGGTCAACAGGCTGTGGCTTCTCTCAACACGTGTGATGCTGGAGGAGTGTGGATGGATCCTGGTCTCCTCTGCAGTGCTCAATGCCAACTAGACACCAACTCCGTCTGCCGGAGACCAGCCGTCCATCACGCTCACTGTGTCCAGTGGGCATATCAAGGCTGAATAAAACAAATGGACTTTCTTAAATACGTCCTGTGTAACGTTTTCTGGGGAGGCTGGGCTGAGTTGGCCTTCCTGCTGCGTGCTTGTCAGTTTCTCAGTGATGTGGAAAAGTTAAGACCACGTCTACATTTAGCAGAAGGAGGCGGGTCCTGCAGGTGGAGGCAGGTGGAGGCAGGGACTCTGCGAGGCGTGACCTCACACCTCACAACCACAGCCATGTTCATCCAGAGCCTTGTTCACCCAGAGCCATGTTCACCCAGAGCCATGTTCACCCAGAGCCAGGTTCACCCAGAGCCATGTTCATCCAGAGCCAGGTTCACCCAGAGCCAGGTTCACCCAGAGCCATGTTCATCCAGAGCCAGGTTCACCCAGAGCCATGTTCACCCAGAGCCAGGTTCCTCCAGAGCCAGGTTCCTCCAGAGCCATGTTCATCCAGAGCCAGGTTCCTCCAGAGCCAGGTTCCTCCAGAGCCAGGTTCACCCAGAGCCATGTTCATCCAGAGCCAGGTTCCTCCAGAGCCATGTTCACCCAGAGCCATGTTCACCCAGAGCCAGGTTCACCCAGAGCCATGTTCACCCAGAGCCTTGTTCACCCAGAGCCAGGTTCCTCCAGAGCCAGGTTCATCCAGAGCCATGTTCACCCAGAGCCATGTTCACCCAGAGCCAGGTTCACCCAGAGCCAGGTTCATCCAGAGCCATGTTCATCCAGAGCCAGGTTCACCCAGAGCCATGTTCATCCAGAGCCATGTTCATCCAGAGCCATGTTCACCCAGAGCCAGGTTCATCCAGAGCCAGGTTCACCCAGAGCCAGGTTCATCCAGAGCCAGGTTCATCCAGAGCCATGTTCATCCAGAGCCATGTTCACCCAGAGCCATGTTCACCCAGAGCCAGGTTCACCCAGAGCCAGGTTCACCCAGAGCCATGTTCACCCAGAGCCAGGTTCACCCAGAGCCAGGTTCACCCAGAGCCATGTTCACCCAGAGCCATGTTCATCCAGAGCCAGGTTCACCCAGAGCCAGGTTCATCCAGAGCCATGTTCACCCAGAGCCAGGTTCACCCAGAGCCATGTTCATCCAGAGTCATGTTCACCCAGAGCCAGGTTCACCCAGAGCCAGGTTCACCCAGAGCCATGTTCATCCAGAGTCATGTTCACCCAGAGCCAGGTTCATCCAGAGCCAGGTTCATCCAGACCCATGTTCACCCAGAGCCAGGTTCACCCAGAGCCATGTTCATCCAGAGCCATGTTCACCCAGAGTCATGTTCACCCAGAGCCAGGTTCATCCAGAGCCAGGTTCATCCAGAGCCATGTTCACCCAGAGCCATGTTCATCCAGAGCCATGTTCACCCAGAGTCATGTTCACCCAGAGCCAGGTTCATCCAGAGCCAGGTTCATCCAGAGCCAGGTTCACCCAGAGCCTTGTTCACCCAGAGCCATGTTCATCCAGAGCCAGGTTCACCCAGAGCCATGTTCATCCAGAGCCATGTTCACCCAGAGTCATGTTCACCCAGAGCCAGGTTCATCCAGAGCCAGGTTCATCCAGAGCCAGGTTCACCCAGAGCCTTGTTCACCCAGAGCCATGTTCATCCAGAGCCAGGTTCATCCAGAGCCAGGTTCATCCAGAGCCATGTTCACCCAGAGTCATGTTCACCCAGAGCCAGGTTCACCCAGAGCCAGGTTCATCCAGAGCCATGTTCACCCAGAGCCTTGTTCACCCAGAGCCATGTTCATCCAGAGCCAGGTTCATCCAGAGCCATGTTCACCCAGAGCCATGTTCATCCAGAGCCATGTTCACCCAGAGCCATGTTCACCCAGAGCCAGGTTCACCCAGAGCCATGTTCACCCAGAGCCATGTTCATCCAGAGCCAGGTTCACCCAGAGCCAGGTTCATCCAGAGCCATGTTCACCCAGAGCCATGTTCATCCAGAGTCATGTTCACCCAGAGCCAGGTTCACCCAGAGCCAGGTTCACCCAGAGCCATGTTCATCCAGAGCCAGGTTCATCCAGAGCCATGTTCACCCAGAGCCAGGTTCACCCAGAGCCAGGTTCACCCAGAGCCATGTTCATCCAGAGCCATGTTCACCCAGAGTCATGTTCACCCAGAGCCATGTTCATCCAGAGCCATGTTCATCCAGAGCCAGGTTCATCCAGAGCCAGGTTCATCCAGAGCCAGGTTCATCCAGAGCCATGTTCACCCAGAGCCATGTTCATCCAGAGCCATGTTCACCCAGAGTCATGTTCACCCAGAGCCAGGTTCATCCAGAGCCAGGTTCATCCAGAGCCAGGTTCACCCAGAGCCTTGTTCACCCAGAGCCATGTTCATCCAGAGCCATGTTCACCCAGAGTCATGTTCACCCAGAGCCATGTTCACCCAGAGTCATGTTCACCCAGAGCCAGGTTCATCCAGAGCCAGGTTCATCCAGAGCCAGGTTCACCCAGAGCCTTGTTCACCCAGAGCCATGTTCATCCAGAGCCAGGTTCATCCAGAGCCAGGTTCATCCAGAGCCATGTTCACCCAGAGCCATGTTCACCCAGAGCCAGGTTCACCCAGAGCCAGGTTCATCCAGAGCCATGTTCACCCAGAGCCTTGTTCACCCAGAGCCATGTTCATCCAGAGCCATGTTCATCCAGAGCCAGGTTCATCCAGAGCCATGTTCATCCAGAGCCATGTTCATCCAGAGCCAGGTTCATCCAGAGCCAGGTTCATCCAGAGCCATGTTCACCCAGAGCCAGGTTCACCCAGAGCCAGGTTCACCCAGAGCCAGGTTCATCCAGAGCCATGTTCACCCAGAGCCAGGTTCATCCAGAGCCATGTTCACCCAGAGCCTTGTTCACCCAGAGCCATGTTCATCCAGAGCCATGTTCACCCAGAGCCGTGTTCATCCAGAACCAGGTTCATCCAGAACCATGTACACCACATGGCATGTGGCTCTGCTGTGGCGGCTCTCAGTGTACTTACATAGCATAACAACACGACAACCGCCACATATACACACAAGGACTGACAATACAGGAGGGGGTGAGGGGGTGAGGTGGTGAGGGGGTGAGGTGGTGAGGGGGTGAGGGGGTGAGGTGCAGCGCTGCAGAGAATATAGTATCAGACATGCTGCAACACACGTTAGCAGCTTACTGATGTACACGCCTGAGGTACATGGACATGACAGAGTGTACCAGTATACATACACAACATGTACAGTACAGTATATACAACATGTACAGTAAAGCATACACAACATGTACAGTACAGCATACACAACATGTACAGTACAACATACGCAACATGTACAGTACAACATACGCAACATGTACAGTACAGCATATACATGTACAGTACAACATACACAACATGTACAGTACAACATACACAACATGTACAGTACACCATATACATGTACAGTACAACATACACAACATGTACAGTACAACATGTACAGTACATACAACATGTACAATACAGGATATACAACATGTACAGTATATACAACATGTACAGTACAGCATACACAACATGTACAGTACAACATATACAACATGTACAGTACAGGATATACAACATGTACAGTACCGTATATACAACATGTACAGTACAAGATATACAGAATGTGCAGTACAGTGTATACAACATCTACAGTACAGCATATACAACATGTACAGTACAGTATACACAATGTACAGTACAGTATATACAACATGTACAGTACATACAACATATACAGTACAGTATATACAACATGTACAGTGCAGTATATGCAACGTGTACAGTACAGGATATACAACATGTACAGTACAATAGATACATGTACAGTACAATAGATACATGTACAGTACTTGATAAACAACATGTACAGTACAGTATATACAACATGTACAGTGCAGTATATGCAACGTGTATAGTACAGGATATACAACATGTACAGTACAATAGATGCATGTACAGTTCAGGATATACAACATGTACAGTACAATAGATGCATGTACAGTATTTGATATACAACACGTACAGTACAATAGATGCATGTACATTACTTGATATACAACATTTACAGTACAATAGATGCATGTACAGTTCAGGATATACAACATGTACAGTACAATAGATGCATGTACAGTTCAGGATATACAACATGTACAGTACAATAGATACCACATGTACAGTTCAGGATATACAACATGTACAGTACAATAGATACCACGTGTACAGTTCAGGATATACAACATGTACAGTACAATAGATGCATGTACAGTTCAGGATATACAACATGTACAGTACAATAGATACCACATGTACAGTTCAGGATATACAACATGTACAGTACAATAGATGCATGTACAGTACTTGATATACAACATTTACAGTACAATAGATGCATGTACAGTTCAGGATATACAACATGTACAGTACAATAGATACCACGTGTACAGTGCTGCTTGAAAGTATGTGAAGCCCTTGAGCAGTTTAGAGTTTTCTGTTGTTTTACCATGATTTTCTTATTCTATCATCACCAGTTTCTATGTATGAAATGTCAGATATATGTTTATCAGTTGCAGGTACTTGTTTAGTGGGACTTGTTTAAGTAGCCCAAAAACTACATGAAACATGGAATTAGTGTATGTGCAGAAGTAAGTGAACCCCCAGCTGCATTGGTTAAGTCAAGCAGGTAACAGACTGGGGTGAACCACATTTGGGTGCTTAATTAATCATTTAAGCAGACCAATGAAATGAGACATCCTTGGGAAAGGGTTTGGCCTGCACTAATTAAAAGAGAGAGGAAACCAACCAAACCACTGTGGTCCCATACAAATCAACAATGCCGAGAGCAAAGGAGATATCCGAGGACATGAAGAAGAGGGTAGTGACAGCCCATCAGTCTGGGGAGGGATATAAGACCATCTCCAAGAGATTCCAGCTCCATCCATCCACTGTAAGACAAATAATTTACAAATGGAGGGCCTTCAACATGACAGCAACTCTGCCTAGAAGTGGACGCCCATCAGAACTATCACCCAGAAGCACCAGAAACACAATAAATCAGGTAAAGGCCAACCCACACATCACCTCTAGAGAGTCGCACACCTCTCTGGTAGCATCTGGGACAAATGTGCATGCGTCTACAATCAGACGGAAATTGAATAGCCGTGACATTCATGGGAGGGTTGCTAGAAGGAAGCCTCTGCTCTCAAAAAAGAACAAAGCTGCCCATTTCAACTTTGCCAGAGAGCACTTGGACAAACCAGAGACCTTTTGGAAGTCCATTCTCTGGACAGACGAGACCAAAATAGAATTATTTGGTCACAATCAAAACCAACATGTTTGGAGAAAAGCTAACACTGCATATGAAGAAAAGAACCTCCTCCCAACAGTGAAGCATGGTGGTGCAAATGTGAAGGTCTGGGGCTGCTTTTCTGCTTCTGGACCTGGACCACTCCATATTATCCAAGGAACCATGAATTCTCCGGCATATCAACAAATTCTTGACCAGAATCTCCTGCCATCAGTCAGGGAGTTGAAGCTGGGACGAAAAGGGATTATGCAACAAGACAATGACCCAAAGCATTCCAGCAAAACTACAAAGGAATGGCTTCAGAGAAAGAGGATTCGTACTCTGGATTGGCCCAGTCAAAGTCCGGACCTTAATCCAACTGAAATGTTGTGGCGAGACCTGAAGAAGTTGGTACATACCAGATGTCCCTCCAACCTCTCTCAGCTGGCTGAGTTCTGCAAGGAGGAGTGGGCAGAAAGCCCCATAAGCAGATGCGAGAGACTGGTTAGTGGTTACAGAAGACGTTTGGTTGAAGTGATGGCTGCAAAAGGAGGAGCCACAAGCTACTAATACAAGGGTTCACATACTTTTGCACATGTTAAATGTTCAGTTTTTGTGAAATAAACCACCTTTGTTGAATTAAATAATGAAAATATATCTCTTTTTGTGTGTGTGTCCATTATGTGTAAGGTGTGCTTTACAAACTGGGATTTGGATGTGTGTGTAATAAGCTTATTTTCATGTTTTTTACAAAAACAGTGACCCTGTCTGGAGGGTTCACAAACTTTCAAGCAGCACTGTATAGTAAATTATATATAACATGTACACTACAATAGATACAACATGTACAGTACAGTATACACAACACGTACAGTACAGTATACACAACATGTACAGTGCAGTATACACAACATGTACAGTGCAGTATGTACAGCATGTACAGTACAGCATACACAACATGTACAGTACTATATACAACATGTACAGTGCAGTACTATATACAACATGTACAGTACTATATACAACATGTACAGTGCAGTACTATATACAACATGTAGAGTGCAGTACTATATACAACATGTACGGTGCAGTACTATATACAACATGTATAGTGCAGTACTATATACAACATGTAGAGTGCAGTACTATATACAACATGTAGAGTGCAGTACTATATACAACATGTACAGTGCAGTACTATATACAACATGTAGAGTGCAGTACTATATACAACATGTATGGTGCAGTACTATATACAAGATGTAGAGTGCAGTACTATATACAACATGTATGGTGCAGTACTATATACAAGATGTAGAGTGCAGTACTATATACAACATGTATGGTGCAGTACTATATACAACATGTATAGTGCAGTACTATATACAACATGTACAGTACTATATACAACATGTAGAGTGCAGTACTATATACAACATGTAGAGTGCAGCACTATATACAAGATGTAGAGTGCAGTACTATATACAACATGTAGAGTGCAGTACTATATACAAGATGTATGGTGCAGTACTATATACAACATGTAGAGTGCAGTACTATATACAACATGTAGAGTGCAGTACTATATACAACATGTAGAGTGCAGTACTATATACAACATGTAGAGTGCAGTACTATATACAACATGTAGAGTGCAGTACTATATACAACATGTAGAGTGCAGTACTATATACAACATGTAGGGTGCAGTACTATATACAACATGTAGGGTGCAGTACTATATACAACATGTAGGGTGCAGTACTATATACAACATGTAGGGTGCAGTACTATATACAACATGTAGAGTGCAGTACTATATACAACATGTAGGGTGCAGTACTATATACAACATGTATGGTGCAGTACTATATACAACATGTAGAGTGCAGTACTATATACAACATGTAGAGTGCAGTACTATATACAACATGTACAGTGCAGTACTATATGCAACATGTACAGTGCAGTACTATATACAACATGTACAGTACTATATACAACATGTACAGTGCAGTACTATATACAACATGTAGAGTGCAGTACTATATACAACATGTAGGGTGCAGTACTATATACAACATGTAGAGTGCAGTACTATATGCAACATGTACAGTACTATATACAAAATGTAGAGTGCAGTACTATATACAACATGTAGGGTGCAGTACTATATACAACATGTACAGTACTATATACAACATGTAGAGTGCAGTACTATATAAAACATGTAGAGTGCAGTACTATATACAACATGTAGGGTGCAGTACTATATACCACATGTAGAGTGCAGTACTATATAAAACATGTAGAGTGCAGTACTATATACAACATGTAGAGTGCAGTACTATATACAACATGTAGGGTGCAGTACTATATACAACATGTAGGGTGCAGTACTATATACAACATGTAGGGTGCAGTACTATATACAACATGTATGGTGCAGTACTATATACAACATGTAGAGTGCAGTACTATATACAACATGTAGAGTGCAGTACTATATACAACATGTAGAGTGCAGCACTATATACAACATGTAGAGTGCAGTACTATATACAACATGTAGGGTGCAGTACTA
The DNA here is from genome assembly GCA_022114975.2 of Lampris megalopsis. NCBI lineage: Eukaryota > Metazoa > Chordata > Actinopteri > Lampriformes > Lampridae > Lampris > Lampris megalopsis. The sequence goes on from JAJHIY020001516.1 coordinate 1,109,347, forward strand.
TATACAACATGTAGAGTGCAGTACTATATAAAACATGTAGAGTGCAGTACTATATACAACATGTAGGGTGCAGTACTATATACAACATGTAGGGTGCAGTACTATATACAACATGTAGGGTGCAGTACTATATACAACATGTAGGGTGCAGTACTATATACAACATGTAGGGTGCAGTACTATATACAACATGTAGAGTGCAGTACTATATACAACATGTAGAGTGCAGTACTATATACAACATGTAGAGTGCAGTACTATATACCACATGTAGAGTGCAGTACTATATACCACATGTAGGGTGCAGTACTATATACAACATGTAGGGTGCAGTACTATATACAACATGTAGGGTGCAGTACTATATACAACATGTAGGGTGCAGTACTATATACAACATGTAGGGTGCAGTACTATATACAACATGTAGGGTGCAGTACTATATACAACATGTAGGGGGCAGTACTATATACAACATGTAGAGTGCAGTACTATATACAACATGTAGGGTGCAGTACTATATGCAACATGTACAGTACTATATACAACATGTAGAGTGCAGTACTATATACAACATGTAGAGTGCAGTACTATATACAACATGTAGGGTGCAGTACTATATACAACATGTAGAGTGCAGTACTATATACAACATGTAGGGTGCAGTATGTACAGCATGGTTGGATTGATTGACTGTAAAGCGTTGATTTGAATGACAGCCCAGGGAAGGCAGACAGGGCAGACAGAAGTCGCATCATCTACTAAAATAAATATGAAGCTGGCTATTGTAAGAATGGACGTTTCATATCAAATATTTGGGTACCTGCATGTAGTGATCTAATGGATGCGTTGCCATCATGCTTCTTTTGCCCGGCGAGCTGCCATGCTGTAGAACTGAGCGGGTGCTGATGCCGGTCTAACGCTCGGTAGACATGTAAACGTAATAAAGACGTCCGTGATGAACTCAAAGTATTCAGATATATCAAGCACCACCAGTCCTACGGGATTGTTCTGTCACTGAAGAAGCTTTACCTGTGCCCCGTCCATTTGCTTAGTGGCTGTGTCAGGAAGGACATCCCACCTATCGTTTTGCCAAATCAGTATGTGGACTGACAAGTCCACACCGGATCCACGCCAAATCGGTCGAGGCCCGGGTTAAGGGCGACAACATTGGTGCTGTGCCATCACATGGTACCGGTGAAAACTATAAAATCCGCTGTGGCGACCCCCGAGAAACAGGGTACAAGCCGAAAGAAGAAGATTCAAGAAGCCAGAATAAATGTTATCCATCATATACACTGCTCAAAAAAATAAAGGGAACACATAAGCAATGCAATGTAGCTCCAAGTCAGTCACACTTTTGAGATATCAACCTGTCCAGTCAGGAAGCAACACTGATTTGTGAAGCAATTTCACCTGTTGGTAAATTGGACAATTTGCAAGACAACCCCTATAAAATGAATGGATTTGCAGGTGGTGGCCACAGACCATTTGCCTGTCCTCATCTTTTCTGGCCGATCTTTGGTTAGTTTTTCATTGTGCTAGTGCCCTCACCACTAGAGGTGGCATGAGGCGGTATCTGCAACCTACAGAAGTTGCTCAGGTAGTGCAGCTCATCCAGGATGGCACATCAATGTGTGCTGTGGCAAGAAGATTTGATGTATCTCCCAGCACAGTGTCCAGAGCATGGAGGAGGTACCAGGAGACAGGCCAGTACACCAGGAGACGTGGAGGGGGCCGCAGGAGGACAACAACCCCGCAGCAGGACCGCTATCTGGTCCTTTGTGCAAGGAGGAACAGGAGGAGCACTGCCGGAGCCCTACAAAACGACCTTCAACAGGCCACTAATGTGCAGGTTTCTGCTCAAACAGTGAGAAACAGAATGCATGAGGATGGTATGAGGGCCCGACGTCCACAATTGGGGCCTGTGCTCACAGCCCAACACCGTGCAGCCCGATTGACCTTTGCCAGAGAACATCTTGGTTGGCAGATTCGCCATTGGCGCCCTGTGCTCTTCACAGATGAGAGCAGGTTCACACTGAACACATGTGACAGACGTGAGAGAGTCTGGAGACGCTGTGGAGAACGTTCTGCTGCCTGCAACATCCTCCAGCATGACCGGTTTGGCGGTGGGTCAGTGATGGTCTGGGGAGGCATATCCTTGGAGGGCCGCACAGACCTCTACGTGCTAGCCAGAGGTACCATGACTGCCATTAGGTACCGGGATGAGATCCTCAGACCCATTGTCAGACCATATGCTGGTGCAGTGGGCCCTGGGTTCCTGCTCATGCATGACAATGCTCGTCCTCATGTGGCCAGAGTGTGTCAGCAGTTCCTGTATGTCGAGGGCATTGATGCTATGGACCGGCCTGCACGTTCCCCAGACCTGAATCCAATCGAGCACCTCTGGGACATCATGTCTCGTACCATCCGCCAACGCGATGTCGCACCACAGACTGTCCAGGAGTTGACCGATGCCCTGATCCAGGTCTGGGAGGAGATCCCTCAGGAGACCATCCGTCGTCTCATCAGGAGCATGCCCAGACGTTGTAGGGAGTGCATACAGGCACGTGGAGGCCACACACACTACTGAGCCTCATTTCGAATCGTCTTGAAGAATTTCCACAGAAGTTGGATCAGCCTATGTTCTCATTTTCCACTTTGATTTTGAGTATGATTCTGAATCCAGACCTTAATGGGCTAATGATTTTGATTTCCATTGATCATTCTTAGGTTATTTTGCTCTAAACACATTCCTCTGTCTAATAAATAAAGATTTTCAGCTGAAATATTTCATTCATCGAGATCTATATTGTGTTTTTAGGTGTTCCCTTTATTTTTTTTGAGCAGTGTATTATAGTCTTCATTTAAAAATGCTCTTCTCAGTTAAATGATCTGTGGCACTCTGTTGTGTTTGTTGACGCTACATCCATTGCCACTGGGTGGCACTGTGGGACGATGGGTGGCGGAGAGGGACTGCTAGAAGGGGACCGAAGAAGAACGAGCAGCGCGAGGACAGGAAGTTGGGTGGAAGCTAGATGTTGCTAAATAAAGTTAAATAACGGTTCGTTCGTCTCCTGTAATTCACTCGCCAACATAGCACTCGAAAGTAACGGCTATTACGTCCTGGAGGTCTTTGCAATCGCACATGTCTATAGACTAAAATCCTAAAGATACTTAAAAGCTAGTATATACAAACGAGTTGTAGAAATTATAAAATAAGAGTCGGTGGAGCATTTCCGGTGGACTGGACTAACGGGATATGATACACGACGTGTAAGGTGCCCTGCTTGATTTGTGCTGTTGTTTCGTTTATGTTGATCTCTATGCATTGGCATTTCTTTTCTTTTTTTCCACTTTTGTTTTGTCTTGAAAGTTTTGGTTTGGTCTGATTTGATTGATAAAGTATAAGAAAGGGGTAGGAGCAGAAAAGTCCTTTACTACGTCCTACACCCTTTTCCAACATGGTCCAGTTATTACTTGTGTTGTTACAGAGAGTTTGCAAAATAAGTTCACTATTATTTCCATCTGTATTCCTGCCTGTGTATTTTATTTGTTATTTTAGCATGTTCGAAATAAAATCAATCCAAATGGTCCATTTCCGCTCACTGAGACGTTTGTCCAACAGGGGGCGCTGCCGACGGACAGACTGACTGACGGACAGACCACAGAGTCAGCGTCTCCTTCGTTGGTGGGTGACTGACACGCCGGTCTGAGCGCCTAGGAAGAGCCGTAATCCTCCGTCAGAATGAGTTCTATTGGGACGGGGGTGAGTGTGCGTGTGGAAACGTGACGCTGAATATCTGGAGCTGAAAAGCAAAACGATGTTGAACTGTTTGGTTTGAACTTGTGGCTGCTAGCGGCGCGCTGCTTACCAGCGCTGCTGAGTCACAGCGAGCCCAGGCTAGTTAGCTTGCTAGGCTAGGCTAGGCTAGGCTAGGTTAAGACAAATCGAAAGTATGAAAGCGTTTGGTTTAATTGTCGTAAACGAAAAAGGCGTTGTTAGTGTTTGGAAGATGACCTGTAGGGGTGAATGTGATGGTTTGTATAGTATAACGTGAGCCTGCGGTATCATGGTTTCTACTTCAGTTTCTGAGTGCCCATTACATCTCAGGATCTTAATATGTGTGTATTCGTTGGTGTCTGCAAGTCTTACGTTTTTCCCTCTTTGTTATTCTCTCCACCCTTCCCTCTATCGATATCTCTCTCCTCTCAGTATGACTTGTCAGCCTCCACCTTCTCTCCTGACGGCAGAGTCTTCCAGGTGGAGTACGCCATGAAGGCCGTAGAAAATAGCAGGTGAGACCCTCAGCATCGCTCCACCTGTGGAACATGTCGTGTCACTTTTCGATGCTGGAGTCAGCAGGCAGTGCCCCCGGGGTTGGCGCCAGAGCATAAGGAACAGACGAGCAATCAACTTTGACAGGGGGGCATTTTGTTCACCTCACACAGGTTTTATTTAGTGTATAATGTTTCATGAAAGAAATGAACTATGACAGGGGTGTACATACGTACTGTCACTTGTGTGCACAGGTGTGCACGCACTGCATCCACAAAACCAGAGATTATAAACTTAAGATGCGTAGGGAGAAATCTTTTAAATAATTTGCATTTAATACAATAATAACAATAATAATTATTATTATAATAATGATAACTTATTTATATAGCACTTTTCTAAAACAATGTTACAAAAGCCTTTACAAATAAATAAAACAAGACAAGGTAAAAATAAGAATAAGCAAGAGTAAAAATAAAACCAGCATAAATAAAGAAAAACAAATATCAAACATTTGTAAAAGCTTTCACAATAAAAGTTGAAGACGAGATTTAAAAGAAGCTAGAGGGTTGGTTTGTCTTAGTTCAACAGGAAGAGTGTTCCATAGTGTGGGGGCTCTAACAACAAAAGCCTGATCACCCTTCGTGACAAACCATGACCTGGGAATTACCAGCAGGGCTCCATCTGCAGACCTTAATGGTCAAGAGGGCATATACCAGGTCAATAAATTGGAAATATATGTAGGAGCAAGACCATTTAAAGCCTTAAAGTGAGCAATAAAATTTTAAAATCAATTCGAAATGTAACAGGTAGTGAGTGTAGGGAGGCAAACACAGGAGTGATATGGTCATGCCTCTGCCCCAGTAATGAGCCGAGCTGCGGCGTTTTGTACCAAGTGCAGACTGTGGAGGGAGCCCTTGCTGGTACCAGAATAAAGTGCATTACAATAGTCGAGCCGAGAACAGATACAAGCATGTACAACTTTTTGTAGATCAGCAATTGATGAAAAGTACCTAATTTTGGAGATTAGCTTGAGCTTGAGAAAGCATGACTGAACAACATGTTTGATTTGATTATCAAAACCAAGGTTAGCATCGAATATTACCCCAAGATTCCTAGCAGCCTGCTTTAGACTACCTGACAGACCTTCAAGATTAGTACCAAAAGGGCTGATGTAATTTGGGGGTGACCAAACAGAATGACCTCACATTTACCATCATTAAATTTGAGACAATTTTGGGACATTGAAGATTTAATATCAGAGAGGCAATTTGTAAAATATGCTAGGCCACTAGGATCTGTGGGTTTCAGTGGCATTGAGCGTATGTAAAGATGTGTATAACTGAGTGTCACTGGCATAAAAATGGCAAAACATCTCATGATTTTTAATAACCTGGCCAAGAAGCAGCATGTATATAGAAAACAGAAGGGGGCCAAGAACTGAGCCTTGAGGGACACCACAACTCAACTGAGCCATCGAGGAAGTAGAATTACCCAGAACAACAGTACTGCAAGAGGCAATTCTACATAAACGGATAAACCTATACATTGGGCTACCCCCTTCACAGGTTATATGACAAATTAAAGAATAAACAACATCTTTTCAGCTACGTCAACAATCGGCATGCATAATTATATAACCTTACGCATGCTCATCCAGAAACGTAGCCACAATTATAAAACAATACCACTCTTTATAGCACAGTGTACAAAGCAAGAGAGACATTGTTCCAAAGTGCGTAAGTGGATTCACGAACTCACCACTAGAACAGTTGGAGTTGCTAACTGTGAGGATAGAATCTCCTCAACATAATTTCTTTCCATTCGTTGCACAAGTTTCGAGGGAGACCTTGCTCAAAAGCTAGCACTGCCCCTACTTATTACTGATGTGGGAGCTGTTCTAAACCACTTTCTTATGGCCATATTAAATGAATGATGGTTAAGTTTTGCACATTGCTACATTTTAGCTTTGTTTACCGCCAAGAAAATGTCCACATTAGTGCTGGCTACCTAACGTCACTATGTAACTAAGTTCAACCTTGGTCATACAATGCGGATATGGTAGTTGTTTTTAATTGGCTAGGCAGGGGGTTGTTATTTTTAGTAGGAAATTGTTTCCTAAATGTAAACTATCACGGTTTGGGCTTTATTTTGCATTACAGTCTTCAATTACCAAATTGTATGAATTAATTGTACTTATAACTGTAAAATTATTTTAGTTTTATTTTTTTGTCAGGGAGTGAATTCCGCTGATGGGGCGCAGTGACCTTATTGGACTGGCCTGGACCCCCAAGGCCCGCCCATAACGCCAACACTGAGTGCCCCCAGTGTCATATGTACCTGTTCCCCTGACCTGGTCAAGCCAGCAGTCCGGTGTTTTATATGATAGTTAACTGGGTTGAGAATGAGATTACGTGTGTTTGTGTCAGCTGTCTGAGTGAGTGTGATTTGTCTGCAGCACAGCCATAGGAATCCGCTGTAAGGACGGAGTCGTCTTCGGGGTGGAGAAGTTAGTTCTGTCTAAACTGTACGAGGACGGCTCCAACAAACGCATCTTCAACATCGACAGACATGTCGGCATGGTATGTCATGCACTTTATCCCACACTTACACTCCAACTTCTACACCTCCCTATGCTTGTATTTGCACCTATCTATACCTCCAGCTGATGGTTGGTTCTTTGTTATAAACAGGTTGTTGCTAGAGTAAAACTACATGTTAGCTATTGATTAGTTGATGATTTATGCTCATTTTCTTGATCTAAGATTCTTACGTGATGTGAAGTCGGTCTTCATTTTTGTTTTGTGAGGACATAAATCTTTCAATTTTTTTTCTAGTTAAGTATGATTTTTTTAGGCTGGGATGTCATGTGGTAATCTGAACGTCTCCGATGTTCTGGAAGTTCAGCTTTCCAGAAAGGCTTTGTACTACTCAGTCTTCATCTGGAAATGTACTTGGATGGTGTGGTGAAGTGATAGCAGTGGTTAAAATTTGGCGAGTAAGAAGCAGTGTTCAGTAGTGGGCCGTAGCTGCTCTGATGTAAACAGCTATTTGGCATTTCACTGGTTTCAGAGATGGAAGTTGTTGGAGAGCTGTAGGTCACATGTAAAAATGTTGATTTATTCCAGCAGGACTCTGATACTGAACTCATGGCTAGCTAAAAACCAGGCACTGTGTGTACTGTGCATCGTAGGACACCGAGCTCTTCACAGAAAGTTGAATCATTTCATCTGGACACAACATTTATTGAGAGAAACGTTTCACCGCTAATCTAAGTGACCTCTTCAGTCTCACCACTCGCCAGTCTTTCTACTCTTCATCCTCGTCATAGCTGTCCTCTTCCTCCTTGCTAATCCACCGCACTTTCTGATTCACTATCCCCACAACCAAAAACAGCATGGTCATGGCAATTTGCATATGAAACTGGTTGTTGGTTTCGCTCATTAGACACTGTACTATTTATAAGGGTGGAGACACCTGCAGTCAGGTGAAACGCTGTATTGTTTATAAGGGTGGGGCACCTGCAGTCAGGTGAGGATACTATTGTTTATAAGGGTGGGACACCTGCAGTCAGGTGAGACACTGTATTGTTGATAAGGGTGGAACACCTGCAGTCAGGTAAGGACACTATTGTGTATAAGGGTGGGGACACCGGTAGTCAGATGAGATACTGTATTGTTTTTTAAGGGTGGGACACCTGCAGTCAGGTGAGGACACTGTATTGTTTATAAGGGTGGGGAACACTGCAGTCAGGTGAGACACTATTGTTTATAACAGTGGGACACCTGCAGTCATGTGACACACTGTATTGTTTGTAAGGGTGGGGACACCTGCAGTCAGGTGAGACAGTGTATTGTTTATAAGAGTGGGACACCTGCAGTCAGGTGAGACTGAAGAGGTCACTTAGATGATGATGAAACGTGTCTGTCTTTAAACGTTGTGTCCAGATGAACTGATTCAACCTTGTGTGATTGAGTTACCTGGACTATTGTGAGACATCAGAACTGTGATTGAGTTACCTGGACTATTGAGAGACATCGGAACTGTGATTGAGTTACCGGGACTATTGTGAGACATCAGAACTGTGATTGAGTTACCTGGACTATTGAGAGACATCAGAACTGTGATTGAGTTACCGGGACTATTGAGAGACATCAGAACTGTGATTGAGTTACCTAGACTATTGAGAGACATTAGAAGTGTGATTGAGTTACCTGGACTATTGAGAGACATCAGAACTGTGATTGAGTTACCTGGACTATTGAGAGTCATCAGAACTGTGATTGAGTTACCTGGACTATTGAGAGACATCAGAACTGTTGTTGAGTTACCTGGACTATTGAGAGACATTAGAAGTGTGATTGAGTTACCTGGACTATTGAGAGTCATCAGAACTGTGATTTAGTTACCTGGACTATTGAGAGACATCAGAAATGTGATTGAGTTACCTGGACGACTGAGAGACATCAGAACTGTGATTGAGTTACCTGGATGACTGAGAGACATCAGAACTGTGATTGAGTTACCTGGACTACTGAGAGACATGAGAACTGTGATTGAGTTACCTAGACTATTGAGAGTCATCAGAACTGTGATTGAGTTACCTGGACTATTGAGAGACATCAGAAGTGTGATTGAGTTACCTGGACTATTGAAAGACATTAGAACTGTGATTGAGTTACCTGGACTATTGAGAGACATCAGAAGTGTGATTGAGTTACCTGGACTATTGAGAGACATCAGAACTGTGATTGAGTTACCTGGACTATTGAGAGACATCAGAACTGTTATTGGGTTACCTGGACTATTGAGAGACATCAGAACTGTTACTGAGTTACCTGGACTATTGAGAGACATCAGAACTGTTACTGAGTTACCTGGACTATTGAGAGACATCAGAACTGTTATTGGGTTACCTGGTCTATTGAGAGACATCAGAACTGTGATTGAGTTACCTGGACTATTGAGAGACATCAGAACTGTGATTGAGTTACCTAGACTATTGAGAGACATTAGAAGTGTGATTGAGTTACCTGGACTATTGAGAGACATCAGAACTGTGATTGAGTTACCTGGACTATTGAGAGTCATCAGAACTGTGATTGAGTTACCTGGACTATTGAGAGACATCAGAACTGTTGTTGAGTTACCTGGACTATTGAGAGACATCAGAACTGTTGTTGAGTTACCTGGACTATTGAGAGTCATCAGAACTGTGATTTAGTTACCTGGACTATTGAGAGACATTAGAAATGTGATTGAGTTACCTGGACGACTGAGAGACATCAGAACTGTGATTGAGTTACCTGGATGACTGAGAGACATCAGAATTGTGATTGAGTTACCTGGACTACTGACAGACATGAGAACTGTGATTGAGTTACCTAGACTATTGAGAGTCATCAGAACTGTGTTGAGTTACCTGGACTATTGAGAGACATCAGAAGTGTGATTGAGTTACCTGGACTATTGAAAGACATTAGAACTGTGATTGAGTTACGTGGACTATTGAGAGACATCAGAAGTGTGATTGAGTTACCTAGACTATTGAGAGTCATCAGAACTGTGATTGAGTTACCTGGACTATTGAGAGACATCAGAAGTGTGATTGAGTTACCTGGACTATTGAAAGACATTAGAACTGTGATTGAGTTACGTGGACTATTGAGAGACATCAGAACTGTTATTGGGTTACCTGGACTATTGAGAGACATCAGAACTGTTACTGAGTTACCTGGACTATTGAGAGACATCAGAACTGTTACTGAGTTACCTGGACTATTGAGAGACATCAGAACTGTTATTGGGTTACCTGGACTATTGAGAGACATCAGAACTGTGATTGAGTTACCTGGACTATTGAGAGACATCAGAACTGTGATTGAGTTACCTGGACTATTGAGAGACATCAGAACTGTGATTGAGTTACCCGGACTATTGAGAGACATCAGAAGTGTGATTGAGTTACCTGGACTATTGAGAGTCATCAGAACTGTGATTGAGTTACCTGGATTATTGAGAGACATCAGAAGTGTGATTGAGTTACCTAGACTATTGAGAGACATTAGAAGTGTGATTGAGTTACCTGGACTATTGAGAGACATCAGAAGTGTGATTGAGTTACCTGGACTATTGAGAGTCATCAGAAGTGTGATTGAGTTACCTGGACTATTGAGAGTCATCAGAACTGTGATTGAGTTACCTGGACTATTGAGAGACATCAGAACTGTGATTGAGTTACCTAGACTATTGAGAGACATTAGAAGTGTGATTGAGTTACCTGGACTATTGAGAGACATCAGAACTGTTATTGAGTTACCTGGACTATTGAGAGACATCAGAACTGTGATTGAGTTACCCGGACTACTGAGAGACATCAGAAGTGTGATTGAGTTACCTGGACTATTGAGAGTCATCAGAACTGTGATTGAGTTACCTGGACTATTGAGAGACATCAGAAGTGTGATTGAGTTACCTGGACTATTGAGAGTCATCAGAACTGTGATTGAGTTACCTGGACTATTAAGAGACATCAGAACTGTGATTGAGTTACCTAGACTATTGAGAGACATTAGAAGTGTGATTGAGTTACCTGGACTATTGAGAGACATCAGAACTGTTATTGAGTTACCTGGACTATTGAGAGACATCAGAAGTGTGATTGAGTTACCTGGACTATTGAGAGTCATCAGAACTGTGATTGAGTTACCTGGACTATTGAGAGACATTAGAAGTGTGATTTGAGTTACCTGGACTATTGAGAGTCATCAGAACTGTGATTGAGTTACCTGGACTATTGAGAGTCATCAGAACTGTGATTGAGTTACCTGGACTATTGAGAGACATCAGAACTGTTGTTGAGTTACCTGGACTATTGAGAGACATCAGAACTGTGATTGAGTTACCTGGACTATTGAGAGACATCAGAACTGTGATTGAGTTACCTGGATGACTGAGAGACATACGAAGTGTGATTGAGTTACCTGGACTATTGAGAGACATCAGAACTGTTATTGGGTTACCTGGACTATTGAGAGACATCAGAACTGTGATTGAGTTAACTGGACTATTGAGAGACATCAGAACTGTGATTGAGTTACCTGGACTATTGAGAGACATCAGAACTGTGATTGAGTTACCCGGACTATTGAGAGACATCAGAAGTGTGATTGAGTTACCTGGACTATTGAGAGTCATCAGAACTGTGATTGAGTTACCTGGACTATTGAGAGACATCAGAAGTGTGATTGAGTTACCTGGACTATTGAGAGTCATCAGAACTGTGATTGAGTTACCTGGACTATTAAGAGACATCAGAACTGTGATTGAGTTACCTAGACTATTGAGAGACATTAGAAGTGTGATTGAGTTACCTGGACTATTGAGAGACATCAGAAGTGTGATTGAGTTACCTAGACTATTGAGAGACATCAGAAGTGTGATTGAGTTACCTGGACTATTGAGAGACATCAGAACTGTTGTTTAGTTACCCGGACTATTGAGAGACATCAGAACTGTGATTGAGTTACCTGGACGACTGAGAGACATCAGAACTGTGATTGAGTTACCTGGATGACTGAGAGACATCAGAAGTGTGATTGAGTTACCTAGACTATTGAAAGACATTAGAACTGTGATTGAGTTACCTGGACTATTGAGAGACATCAGAAGTGTGATTGAGTTACCTGGACTATTGAGAGACATCAGAACTGTGATTGAGTTACCTGGACTATTGAGAGACATCAGAACTGTTATTGGGTTACCTGGACTATTGAGAGACATCAGAACTGTTACTGAGTTACCTGGACTATTGAGAGACATCAGAACTGTTACTGAGTTACCTGGACTATTGAGAGACATCAGAACTGTTATTGGGTTACCTGGACTATTGAGAGACATCAGAACTGTGATTGAGTTACCTGGACTATTGAGAGACATCAGAACTGTGATTGAGTTAACTGGACTATTGAGAGACATCAGAACTGTGATTGAGTTACCCGGACTATTGAGAGACATCAGAAGTGTGATTGAGTTACCTGGATTATTGAGAGACATCAGAACTGTGATTGAGTTACCTAGACTATTGAGAGACATCAGAACTGTGATTGAGTTACCTGGACTATTGAGAGACATCAGAAGTGTGATTGAGTTACCTGGACTATTGAGAGTCATCAGAACTGTGATTGAGTTACCTGGACTATTGAGAGACATCAGAACTGTGATTGAGTTACCTAGACTATTGAGAGACATTAGAAGTGTGATTGAGTTACCTGGACTATTGAAAGACATTAGAACTGTGATTGAGTTACCTGGACTATTGAGAGACATCAGAAGTGTGATTGAGTTACCTGGACTATTGAGAGACATCAGAACTGTGATTGAGTTACCTGGACTATTGAGAGACATCAGAACTGTTATTGGGTTACCTGGACTATTGAGAGACATCAGAACTGTTACTGAGTTACCTGGACTATTGAGAGACATCAGAACTGTTACTGAGTTACCTGGACTATTGAGAGACATCAGAACTGTTATTGGGTTACCTGGACTATTGAGAGACATCAGAACTGTGATTGAGTTACCTGGACTATTGAGAGACATCAGAACTGTGATTGAGTTAACTGGACTATTGAGAGACATCAGAACTGTGATTGAGTTACCCGGACTATTGAGAGACATCAGAAGTGTGATTGAGTTACCTGGATTATTGAGAGACATCAGAACTGTGATTGAGTTACCTAGACTATTGAGAGACATCAGAACTGTGATTGAGTTACCTGGACTATTGAGAGACATCAGAAGTGTGATTGAGTTACCTGGACTATTGAGAGTCATCAGAACTGTGATTGAGTTACCTGGACTATTGAGAGACATCAGAACTGTGATTGAGTTACCTAGACTATTGAGAGACATTAGAAGTGTGATTGAGTTACCTGGACTATTGAGAGTCATCAGAAGTGTGATTGAGTTACCTGGACTATTGAGAGTCATCAGAACTGTGATTGAGTTACCTGGACTATTGAGAGACATCAGAACTGTGATTGAGTTACCTAGACTATTGAGAGACATTAGAAGTGTGATTGAGTTACCTGGACTATTGAGAGACATCAGAACTGTTATTGAGTTACCTGGACTATTGAGAGACATCAGAACTGTGATTGAGTTACCCGGACTACTGAGAGACATCAGAAGTGTGATTGAGTTACCTGGACTATTGAGAGTCATCAGAACTGTGATTGAGTTACCTGGACTATTGAGAGACATCAGAAGTGTGATTGAGTTACCTGGACTATTGAGAGTCATCAGAACTGTGATTGAGTTACCTGGACTATTAAGAGACATCAGAACTGTGATTGAGTTACCTAGACTATTGAGAGACATTAGAAGTGTGATTGAGTTACCTGGACTATTGAGAGACATCAGAACTGTTATTGAGTTACCTGGACTATTGAGAGACATCAGAAGTGTGATTGAGTTACCTGGACTATTGAGAGTCATCAGAACTGTGATTGAGTTACCTGGACTATTGAGAGACATTAGAAGTGTGATTTGAGTTACCTGGACTATTGAGAGACATCAGAACTGTGATTGAGTTACCTGGACTATTGAGAGTCATCAGAACTGTGATTGAGTTACCTGGACTATTGAGAGACATCAGAACTGTTGTTGAGTTACCTGGACTATTGAGAGACATCAGAACTGTGATTGAGTTACCTGGACTATTGAGAGACATCAGAACTGTGATTGAGTTACCTGGATGACTGAGAGACATACGAAGTGTGATTGAGTTACCTGGACTATTGAGAGACATCAGAACTGTTATTGGGTTACCTGGACTATTGAGAGACATCAGAACTGTGATTGAGTTAACTGGACTATTGAGAGACATCAGAACTGTGATTGAGTTACCTGGACTATTGAGAGACATCAGAACTGTGATTGAGTTACCCGGACTATTGAGAGACATCAGAAGTGTGATTGAGTTACCTGGACTATTGAGAGTCATCAGAACTGTGATTGAGTTACCTGGACTATTGAGAGACATCAGAAGTGTGATTGAGTTACCTGGACTATTGAGAGTCATCAGAACTGTGATTGAGTTACCTGGACTATTAAGAGACATCAGAACTGTGATTGAGTTACCTAGACTATTGAGAGACATTAGAAGTGTGATTGAGTTACCTGGACTATTGAGAGACATCAGAAGTGTGATTGAGTTACCTAGACTATTGAGAGACATCAGAAGTGTGATTGAGTTACCTGGACTATTGAGAGACATCAGAACTGTTGTTTAGTTACCCGGACTATTGAGAGACATCAGAACTGTGATTGAGTTACCTGGACGACTGAGAGACATCAGAACTGTGATTGAGTTACCTGGATGACTGAGAGACATCAGAAGTGTGATTGAGTTACCTAGACTATTGAAAGACATTAGAACTGTGATTGAGTTACCTGGACTATTGAGAGACATCAGAAGTGTGATTGAGTTACCTGGACTATTGAGAGACATCAGAACTGTGATTGAGTTACCTGGACTATTGAGAGACATCAGAACTGTTATTGGGTTACCTGGACTATTGAGAGACATCAGAACTGTTACTGAGTTACCTGGACTATTGAGAGACATCAGAACTGTTACTTAGTTACCTGGACTATTGAGAGACATCAGAACTGTTATTGGGTTACCTGGACTATTGAGAGACATCAGAACTGTGATTGAGTTACCTGGACTATTGAGAGACATCAGAACTGTGATTGAGTTACCTGGACTATTGAGAGACATCAGAACTGTGATTGAGTTACCCGGACTATTGAGAGACATCAGAAGTGTGATTGAGTTACCTGGATTATTGAGAGACATCAGAACTGTGATTGAGTTACCTAGACTATTGAGAGACATTAGAAGTGTGATTGAGTTACCTGGACTATTGAGAGACATCAGAAGTGTGATTGAGTTACCTGGACTATTGAGAGTCATCAGAAGTGTGATTGAGTTACCTGGACTATTGAGAGTCATCAGAACTGTGATTGAGTTACCTGGACTATTGAGAGACATCAGAACTGTGATTGAGTTACCTAGACTATTGAGAGACATTAGAAGTGTGATTGAGTTACCTGGACTATTGAAAGACATTAGAACTGTGATTGAGTTACGTGGACTATTGAGAGACATCAGAAGTGTGATTGAGTTACCTAGACTATTGAGAGTCATCAGAACTGTGATTGAGTTACCTGGACTATTGAGAGACATCAGAAGTGTGATTGAGTTACCTGGACTATTGAAAGACATTAGAACTGTGATTGAGTTACGTGGACTATTGAGAGACATCAGAACTGTTATTGGGTTACCTGGACTATTGAGAGACATCAGAACTGTTACTGAGTTACCTGGACTATTGAGAGACATCAGAACTGTTACTGAGTTACCTGGACTATTGAGAGACATCAGAACTGTTATTGGGTTACCTGGACTATTGAGAGACATCAGAACTGTGATTGAGTTACCTGGACTATTGAGAGACATCAGAACTGTGATTGAGTTACCTGGACTATTGAGAGACATCAGAACTGTGATTGAGTTACCCGGACTATTGAGAGACATCAGAAGTGTGATTGAGTTACCTGGACTATTGAGAGTCATCAGAACTGTGATTGAGTTACCTGGATTATTGAGAGACATCAGAAGTGTGATTGAGTTACCTAGACTATTGAGAGACATTAGAAGTGTGATTGAGTTACCTGGACTATTGAGAGACATCAGAAGTGTGATTGAGTTACCTGGACTATTGAGAGTCATCAGAAGTGTGATTGAGTTACCTGGACTATTGAGAGTCATCAGAACTGTGATTGAGTTACCTGGACTATTGAGAGACATCAGAACTGTGATTGAGTTACCTAGACTATTGAGAGACATTAGAAGTGTGATTGAGTTACCTGGACTATTGAGAGACATCAGAACTGTTATTGAGTTACCTGGACTATTGAGAGACATCAGAACTGTGATTGAGTTACCCGGACTACTGAGAGACATCAGAAGTGTGATTGAGTTACCTGGACTATTGAGAGTCATCAGAACTGTGATTGAGTTACCTGGACTATTGAGAGACATCAGAAGTGTGATTGAGTTACCTGGACTATTGAGAGTCATCAGAACTGTGATTGAGTTACCTGGACTATTAAGAGACATCAGAACTGTGATTGAGTTACCTAGACTATTGAGAGACATTAGAAGTGTGATTGAGTTACCTGGACTATTGAGAGACATCAGAACTGTTATTGAGTTACCTGGACTATTGAGAGACATCAGAAGTGTGATTGAGTTACCTGGACTATTGAGAGTCATCAGAACTGTGATTGAGTTACCTGGACTATTGAGAGACATTAGAAGTGTGATTTGAGTTACCTGGACTATTGAGAGACATCAGAACTGTGATTGAGTTACCTGGACTATTGAGAGTCATCAGAACTGTGATTGAGTTACCTGGACTATTGAGAGACATCAGAACTGTTGTTGAGTTACCTGGACTATTGAGAGACATCAGAACTGTGATTGAGTTACCTGGACTATTGAGAGACATCAGAACTGTGATTGAGTTACCTGGATGACTGAGAGACATACGAAGTGTGATTGAGTTACCTGGACTATTGAGAGACATCAGAACTGTTATTGGGTTACCTGGACTATTGAGAGACATCAGAACTGTGATTGAGTTAACTGGACTATTGAGAGACATCAGAACTGTGATTGAGTTACCTGGACTATTGAGAGACATCAGAACTGTGATTGAGTTACCCGGACTATTGAGAGACATCAGAAGTGTGATTGAGTTACCTGGACTATTGAGAGTCATCAGAAGTGTGATTGAGTTACCTGGACTATTGAGAGACATCAGAAGTGTGATTGAGTTACCTGGACTATTGAGAGTCATCAGAACTGTGATTGAGTTACCTGGACTATTAAGAGACATCAGAACTGTGATTGAGTTACCTAGACTATTGAGAGACATTAGAAGTGTGATTGAGTTACCTGGACTATTGAGAGACATCAGAAGTGTGATTGAGTTACCTAGACTATTGAGAGACATCAGAAGTGTGATTGAGTTACCTGGACTATTGAGAGACATCAGAACTGTTGTTTAGTTACCCGGACTATTGAGAGACATCAGAACTGTGATTGAGTTACCTGGACGACTGAGAGACATCAGAACTGTGATTGAGTTACCTGGATGACTGAGAGACATCAGAAGTGTGATTGAGTTACCTAGACTATTGAAAGACATTAGAACTGTGATTGAGTTACCTGGACTATTGAGAGACATCAGAAGTGTGATTGAGTTACCTGGACTATTGAGAGACATCAGAACTGTGATTGAGTTACCTGGACTATTGAGAGACATCAGAACTGTTATTGGGTTACCTGGACTATTGAGAGACATCAGAACTGTTACTGAGTTACCTGGACTATTGAGAGACATCAGAACTGTTACTGAGTTACCTGGACTATTGAGAGACATCAGAACTGTTATTGGGTTACCTGGACTATTGAGAGACATCAGAACTGTGATTGAGTTACCTGGACTATTGAGAGACATCAGAACTGTGATTGAGTTACCTGGACTATTGAGAGACATCAGAACTGTGATTGAGTTACCCGGACTATTGAGAGACATCAGAAGTGTGATTGAGTTACCTGGATTATTGAGAGACATCAGAACTGTTACTGAGTTACCTGGACTATTGAGAGTCATCAGAACTGTGATTGAGTTACCTGGACTATTGAGAGACATTAGAAGTGTGATTGAGTTACCTGGACTATTGAGAGACATCAGAACTGTGATTGAGTTACCTGGACTATTGAGAGTCATCAGAACTGTGATTGAGTTACCTGGACTATTGAGAGACATCAGAACTGTTGTTGAGTTACCTGGACTATTGAGAGACATCAGAAGTGTGATTTAGTTACCTGGACTATTGAGAGACATCAGAACTGTGATTGAGTTACCTGGATGACTGAGAGACATCAGAAGTGTGATTGAGTTACCTGGACTATTGAGAGACATCAGAACTGTTATTGGGTTACCTGGACTATTGAGAGACATCAGAACTGTTACTGAGTTACCTGGACTATTGAGAGACATCAGAACTGTGATTGAGTTACCTGGACTATTGAGAGACATCAGAACTGTGATTGAGTTACCTGGATGACTGAGAGACATACGAAGTGTGATTGAGTTACCTGGACTATTGAGAGACATCAGAACTGTTATTGGGTTACCTGGACTATTGAGAGACATCAGAACTGTGATTGAGTTAACTGGACTATTGAGAGACATCAGAACTGTGATTGAGTTACCTGGACTATTGAGAGACATCAGAACTGTGATTGAGTTACCCGGACTATTGAGAGACATCAGAAGTGTGATTGAGTTACCTGGACTATTGAGAGTCATCAGAACTGTGATTGAGTTACCTGGATTATTGAGAGACATCAGAAGTGTGATTGAGTTACCTGGACTATTGAGAGTCATCAGAACTGTGATTGAGTTACCTGGACTATTAAGAGACATCAGAACTGTGATTGAGTTACCTAGACTATTGAGAGACATTAGAAGTGTGATTGAGTTACCTGGACTATTGAGAGACATCAGAAGTGTGATTGAGTTACCTAGACTATTGAGAGACATCAGAAGTGTGATTGAGTTACCTGGACTATTGAGAGACATCAGAACTGTTGTTTAGTTACCCGGACTATTGAGAGACATCAGAACTGTGATTGAGTTACCTGGACGACTGAGAGACATCAGAACTGTGATTGAGTTACCTGGATGACTGAGAGACATCAGAAGTGTGATTGAGTTACCTAGACTATTGAAAGACATTAGAACTGTGATTGAGTTACCTGGACTATTGAGAGACATCAGAAGTGTGATTGAGTTACCTGGACTATTGAGAGACATCAGAACTGTGATTGAGTTACCTGGACTATTGAGAGACATCAGAACTGTTATTGGGTTACCTGGACTATTGAGAGACATCAGAACTGTTACTGAGTTACCTGGACTATTGAGAGACATCAGAACTGTTACTGAGTTACCTGGACTATTGAGAGACATCAGAACTGTTATTGGGTTACCTGGACTATTGAGAGACATCAGAACTGTGATTGAGTTACCTGGATTATTGAGAGACATCAGAACTGTGATTGAGTTAACTGGACTATTGAGAGACATCAGAACTGTGATTGAGTTACCCGGACTATTGAGAGACATCAGAAGTGTGATTGAGTTACCTGGATTATTGAGAGACATCAGAACTGTGATTGAGTTACCTAGACTATTGAGAGACATCAGAACTGTGATTGAGTTACCTGGACTATTGAGAGACATCAGAAGTGTGATTGAGTTACCTGGACTATTGAGAGTCATCAGAACTGTGATTGAGTTACCTGGACTATTGAGAGACATCAGAACTGTGATTGAGTTACCTAGACTATTGAGAGACATTAGAAGTGTGATTGAGTTACCTGGACTATTGAAAGACATTAGAACTGTGATTGAGTTACCTGGACTATTGAGAGACATCAGAAGTGTGATTGAGTTACCTGGACTATTGAGAGACATCAGAACTGTGATTGAGTTACCTGGACTATTGAGAGACATCAGAACTGTTATTGGGTTACCTGGACTATTGAGAGACATCAGAACTGTTACTGAGTTACCTGGACTATTGAGAGACATCAGAACTGTTACTGAGTTACCTGGACTATTGAGAGACATCAGAACTGTTATTGGGTTACCTGGACTATTGAGAGACATCAGAACTGTGATTGAGTTACCTGGACTATTGAGAGACATCAGAACTGTGATTGAGTTAACTGGACTATTGAGAGACATCAGAACTGTGATTGAGTTACCCGGACTATTGAGAGACATCAGAAGTGTGATTGAGTTACCTGGATTATTGAGAGACATCAGAACTGTGATTGAGTTACCTAGACTATTGAGAGACATCAGAACTGTGATTGAGTTACCTGGACTATTGAGAGACATCAGAAGTGTGATTGAGTTACCTGGACTATTGAGAGTCATCAGAACTGTGATTGAGTTACCTGGACTATTGAGAGACATCAGAACTGTGATTGAGTTACCTAGACTATTGAGAGACATTAGAAGTGTGATTGAGTTACCTGGACTATTGAGAGTCATCAGAAGTGTGATTGAGTTACCTGGACTATTGAGAGTCATCAGAACTGTGATTGAGTTACCTGGACTATTGAGAGACATCAGAACTGTGATTGAGTTACCTAGACTATTGAGAGACATTAGAAGTGTGATTGAGTTACCTGGACTATTGAGAGACATCAGAACTGTTATTGAGTTACCTGGACTATTGAGAGACATCAGAACTGTGATTGAGTTACCCGGACTACTGAGAGACATCAGAAGTGTGATTGAGTTACCTGGACTATTGAGAGTCATCAGAACTGTGATTGAGTTACCTGGACTATTGAGAGACATCAGAAGTGTGATTGAGTTACCTGGACTATTGAGAGTCATCAGAACTGTGATTGAGTTACCTGGACTATTAAGAGACATCAGAACTGTGATTGAGTTACCTAGACTATTGAGAGACATTAGAAGTGTGATTGAGTTACCTGGACTATTGAGAGACATCAGAACTGTTATTGAGTTACCTGGACTATTGAGAGACATCAGAAGTGTGATTGAGTTACCTGGACTATTGAGAGTCATCAGAACTGTGATTGAGTTACCTGGACTATTGAGAGACATTAGAAGTGTGATTTGAGTTACCTGGACTATTGAGAGACATCAGAACTGTGATTGAGTTACCTGGACTATTGAGAGTCATCAGAACTGTGATTGAGTTACCTGGACTATTGAGAGACATCAGAACTGTTGTTGAGTTACCTGGACTATTGAGAGACATCAGAACTGTGATTGAGTTACCTGGACTATTGAGAGACATCAGAACTGTGATTGAGTTACCTGGATGACTGAGAGACATACGAAGTGTGATTGAGTTACCTGGACTATTGAGAGACATCAGAACTGTTATTGGGTTACCTGGACTATTGAGAGACATCAGAACTGTGATTGAGTTAACTGGACTATTGAGAGACATCAGAACTGTGATTGAGTTACCTGGACTATTGAGAGACATCAGAACTGTGATTGAGTTACCCGGACTATTGAGAGACATCAGAAGTGTGATTGAGTTACCTGGACTATTGAGAGTCATCAGAACTGTGATTGAGTTACCTGGACTATTGAGAGACATCAGAAGTGTGATTGAGTTACCTGGACTATTGAGAGTCATCAGAACTGTGATTGAGTTACCTGGACTATTAAGAGACATCAGAACTGTGATTGAGTTACCTAGACTATTGAGAGACATTAGAAGTGTGATTGAGTTACCTGGACTATTGAGAGACATCAGAAGTGTGATTGAGTTACCTAGACTATTGAGAGACATCAGAAGTGTGATTGAGTTACCTGGACTATTGAGAGACATCAGAACTGTTGTTTAGTTACCCGGACTATTGAGAGACATCAGAACTGTGATTGAGTTACCTGGACGACTGAGAGACATCAGAACTGTGATTGAGTTACCTGGATGACTGAGAGACATCAGAAGTGTGATTGAGTTACCTAGACTATTGAAAGACATTAGAACTGTGATTGAGTTACCTGGACTATTGAGAGACATCAGAAGTGTGATTGAGTTACCTGGACTATTGAGAGACATCAGAACTGTGATTGAGTTACCTGGACTATTGAGAGACATCAGAACTGTTATTGGGTTACCTGGACTATTGAGAGACATCAGAACTGTTACTGAGTTACCTGGACTATTGAGAGACATCAGAACTGTTACTGAGTTACCTGGACTATTGAGAGACATCAGAACTGTTATTGGGTTACCTGGACTATTGAGAGACATCAGAACTGTGATTGAGTTACCTGGACTATTGAGAGACATCAGAACTGTGATTGAGTTACCTGGACTATTGAGAGACATCAGAACTGTGATTGAGTTACCCGGACTATTGAGAGACATCAGAAGTGTGATTGAGTTACCTGGATTATTGAGAGACATCAGAACTGTGATTGAGTTACCTAGACTATTGAGAGACATTAGAAGTGTGATTGAGTTACCTGGACTATTGAGAGACATCAGAAGTGTGATTGAGTTACCTGGACTATTGAGAGTCATCAGAAGTGTGATTGAGTTACCTGGACTATTGAGAGTCATCAGAACTGTGATTGAGTTACCTGGACTATTGAGAGACATCAGAACTGTGATTGAGTTACCTAGACTATTGAGAGACATTAGAAGTGTGATTGAGTTACCTGGACTATTGAAAGACATTAGAACTGTGATTGAGTTACGTGGACTATTGAGAGACATCAGAAGTGTGATTGAGTTACCTAGACTATTGAGAGTCATCAGAACTGTGATTGAGTTACCTGGACTATTGAGAGACATCAGAAGTGTGATTGAGTTACCTGGACTATTGAAAGACATTAGAACTGTGATTGAGTTACGTGGACTATTGAGAGACATCAGAACTGTTATTGGGTTACCTGGACTATTGAGAGACATCAGAACTGTTACTGAGTTACCTGGACTATTGAGAGACATCAGAACTGTTACTGAGTTACCTGGACTATTGAGAGACATCAGAACTGTTATTGGGTTACCTGGACTATTGAGAGACATCAGAACTGTGATTGAGTTACCTGGACTATTGAGAGACATCAGAACTGTGATTGAGTTACCTGGACTATTGAGAGACATCAGAACTGTGATTGAGTTACCCGGACTATTGAGAGACATCAGAAGTGTGATTGAGTTACCTGGACTATTGAGAGTCATCAGAACTGTGATTGAGTTACCTGGATTATTGAGAGACATCAGAAGTGTGATTGAGTTACCTAGACTATTGAGAGACATTAGAAGTGTGATTGAGTTACCTGGACTATTGAGAGACATCAGAAGTGTGATTGAGTTACCTGGACTATTGAGAGTCATCAGAAGTGTGATTGAGTTACCTGGACTATTGAGAGTCATCAGAACTGTGATTGAGTTACCTGGACTATTGAGAGACATCAGAACTGTGATTGAGTTACCTAGACTATTGAGAGACATTAGAAGTGTGATTGAGTTACCTGGACTATTGAGAGACATCAGAACTGTTATTGAGTTACCTGGACTATTGAGAGACATCAGAACTGTGATTGAGTTACCCGGACTACTGAGAGACATCAGAAGTGTGATTGAGTTACCTGGACTATTGAGAGTCATCAGAACTGTGATTGAGTTACCTGGACTATTGAGAGACATCAGAAGTGTGATTGAGTTACCTGGACTATTGAGAGTCATCAGAACTGTGATTGAGTTACCTGGACTATTAAGAGACATCAGAACTGTGATTGAGTTACCT
Organism: Lampris megalopsis; assembly: GCA_022114975.2. Classification (NCBI taxonomy): domain Eukaryota; kingdom Metazoa; phylum Chordata; class Actinopteri; order Lampriformes; family Lampridae; genus Lampris; species Lampris megalopsis. The sequence continues at coordinate 1,133,094 of JAJHIY020001516.1, forward strand.
AGACTATTGAGAGACATTAGAAGTGTGATTGAGTTACCTGGACTATTGAGAGACATCAGAACTGTTATTGAGTTACCTGGACTATTGAGAGACATCAGAAGTGTGATTGAGTTACCTGGACTATTGAGAGTCATCAGAACTGTGATTGAGTTACCTGGACTATTGAGAGACATTAGAAGTGTGATTTGAGTTACCTGGACTATTGAGAGACATCAGAACTGTGATTGAGTTACCTGGACTATTGAGAGTCATCAGAACTGTGATTGAGTTACCTGGACTATTGAGAGACATCAGAACTGTTGTTGAGTTACCTGGACTATTGAGAGACATCAGAACTGTGATTGAGTTACCTGGACTATTGAGAGACATCAGAACTGTGATTGAGTTACCTGGATGACTGAGAGACATACGAAGTGTGATTGAGTTACCTGGACTATTGAGAGACATCAGAACTGTTATTGGGTTACCTGGACTATTGAGAGACATCAGAACTGTGATTGAGTTAACTGGACTATTGAGAGACATCAGAACTGTGATTGAGTTACCTGGACTATTGAGAGACATCAGAACTGTGATTGAGTTACCCGGACTATTGAGAGACATCAGAAGTGTGATTGAGTTACCTGGACTATTGAGAGTCATCAGAAGTGTGATTGAGTTACCTGGACTATTGAGAGACATCAGAAGTGTGATTGAGTTACCTGGACTATTGAGAGTCATCAGAACTGTGATTGAGTTACCTGGACTATTAAGAGACATCAGAACTGTGATTGAGTTACCTAGACTATTGAGAGACATTAGAAGTGTGATTGAGTTACCTGGACTATTGAGAGACATCAGAAGTGTGATTGAGTTACCTAGACTATTGAGAGACATCAGAAGTGTGATTGAGTTACCTGGACTATTGAGAGACATCAGAACTGTTGTTTAGTTACCCGGACTATTGAGAGACATCAGAACTGTGATTGAGTTACCTGGACGACTGAGAGACATCAGAACTGTGATTGAGTTACCTGGATGACTGAGAGACATCAGAAGTGTGATTGAGTTACCTAGACTATTGAAAGACATTAGAACTGTGATTGAGTTACCTGGACTATTGAGAGACATCAGAAGTGTGATTGAGTTACCTGGACTATTGAGAGACATCAGAACTGTGATTGAGTTACCTGGACTATTGAGAGACATCAGAACTGTTATTGGGTTACCTGGACTATTGAGAGACATCAGAACTGTTACTGAGTTACCTGGACTATTGAGAGACATCAGAACTGTTACTGAGTTACCTGGACTATTGAGAGACATCAGAACTGTTATTGGGTTACCTGGACTATTGAGAGACATCAGAACTGTGATTGAGTTACCTGGACTATTGAGAGACATCAGAACTGTGATTGAGTTACCTGGACTATTGAGAGACATCAGAACTGTGATTGAGTTACCCGGACTATTGAGAGACATCAGAAGTGTGATTGAGTTACCTGGATTATTGAGAGACATCAGAACTGTTACTGAGTTACCTGGACTATTGAGAGTCATCAGAACTGTGATTGAGTTACCTGGACTATTGAGAGACATTAGAAGTGTGATTGAGTTACCTGGACTATTGAGAGACATCAGAACTGTGATTGAGTTACCTGGACTATTGAGAGTCATCAGAACTGTGATTGAGTTACCTGGACTATTGAGAGACATCAGAACTGTTGTTGAGTTACCTGGACTATTGAGAGACATCAGAAGTGTGATTTAGTTACCTGGACTATTGAGAGACATCAGAACTGTGATTGAGTTACCTGGATGACTGAGAGACATCAGAAGTGTGATTGAGTTACCTGGACTATTGAGAGACATCAGAACTGTTATTGGGTTACCTGGACTATTGAGAGACATCAGAACTGTTACTGAGTTACCTGGACTATTGAGAGACATCAGAAGTGTGATTGAGTTACCTGGACTATTGTGAGACATCAGAACTGTGATTGAGTTACCTGGACTATTGAGAGACATCAGAACTGTTATTGAGTTACCTGGACTATTGAGAGACATCAGAACTGTGATTGAGTTACCTAGACTATTGAGAGACATTAGAAGTGTGATTGAGTTACCTGGACTATTGAAAGACATTAGAACTGTGATTGAGTTACGTGGACTATTGAGAGACATCAGAAGTGTGATTGAGTTACCTAGACTATTGAGAGTCATCAGAACTGTGATTGAGTTACCTGGACTATTGAGAGACATCAGAAGTGTGATTGAGTTACCTGGACTATTGAAAGACATTAGAACTGTGATTGAGTTACGTGGACTATTGAGAGACATCAGAACTGTTATTGGGTTACCTGGACTATTGAGAGACATCAGAACTGTTACTGAGTTACCTGGACTATTGAGAGACATCAGAACTGTTACTGAGTTACCTGGACTATTGAGAGACATCAGAACTGTTATTGGGTTACCTGGACTATTGAGAGACATCAGAACTGTGATTGAGTTACCTGGACTATTGAGAGACATCAGAACTGTGATTGAGTTACCTGGACTATTGAGAGACATCAGAACTGTGATTGAGTTACCCGGACTATTGAGAGACATCAGAAGTGTGATTGAGTTACCTGGACTATTGAGAGTCATCAGAACTGTGATTGAGTTACCTGGATTATTGAGAGACATCAGAAGTGTGATTGAGTTACCTAGACTATTGAGAGACATTAGAAGTGTGATTGAGTTACCTGGACTATTGAGAGACATCAGAAGTGTGATTGAGTTACCTGGACTATTGAGAGTCATCAGAAGTGTGATTGAGTTACCTGGACTATTGAGAGTCATCAGAACTGTGATTGAGTTACCTGGACTATTGAGAGACATCAGAACTGTGATTGAGTTACCTAGACTATTGAGAGACATTAGAAGTGTGATTGAGTTACCTGGACTATTGAGAGACATCAGAACTGTTATTGAGTTACCTGGACTATTGAGAGACATCAGAACTGTGATTGAGTTACCCGGACTACTGAGAGACATCAGAAGTGTGATTGAGTTACCTGGACTATTGAGAGTCATCAGAACTGTGATTGAGTTACCTGGACTATTGAGAGACATCAGAAGTGTGATTGAGTTACCTGGACTATTGAGAGTCATCAGAACTGTGATTGAGTTACCTGGACTATTAAGAGACATCAGAACTGTGATTGAGTTACCTAGACTATTGAGAGACATTAGAAGTGTGATTGAGTTACCTGGACTATTGAGAGACATCAGAACTGTTATTGAGTTACCTGGACTATTGAGAGACATCAGAAGTGTGATTGAGTTACCTGGACTATTGAGAGTCATCAGAACTGTGATTGAGTTACCTGGACTATTGAGAGACATTAGAAGTGTGATTTGAGTTACCTGGACTATTGAGAGACATCAGAACTGTGATTGAGTTACCTGGACTATTGAGAGTCATCAGAACTGTGATTGAGTTACCTGGACTATTGAGAGACATCAGAACTGTTGTTGAGTTACCTGGACTATTGAGAGACATCAGAACTGTGATTGAGTTACCTGGACTATTGAGAGACATCAGAACTGTGATTGAGTTACCTGGATGACTGAGAGACATACGAAGTGTGATTGAGTTACCTGGACTATTGAGAGACATCAGAACTGTTATTGGGTTACCTGGACTATTGAGAGACATCAGAACTGTGATTGAGTTAACTGGACTATTGAGAGACATCAGAACTGTGATTGAGTTACCTGGACTATTGAGAGACATCAGAACTGTGATTGAGTTACCCGGACTATTGAGAGACATCAGAAGTGTGATTGAGTTACCTGGACTATTGAGAGTCATCAGAAGTGTGATTGAGTTACCTGGACTATTGAGAGACATCAGAAGTGTGATTGAGTTACCTGGACTATTGAGAGTCATCAGAACTGTGATTGAGTTACCTGGACTATTAAGAGACATCAGAACTGTGATTGAGTTACCTAGACTATTGAGAGACATTAGAAGTGTGATTGAGTTACCTGGACTATTGAGAGACATCAGAAGTGTGATTGAGTTACCTAGACTATTGAGAGACATCAGAAGTGTGATTGAGTTACCTGGACTATTGAGAGACATCAGAACTGTTGTTTAGTTACCCGGACTATTGAGAGACATCAGAACTGTGATTGAGTTACCTGGACGACTGAGAGACATCAGAACTGTGATTGAGTTACCTGGATGACTGAGAGACATCAGAAGTGTGATTGAGTTACCTAGACTATTGAAAGACATTAGAACTGTGATTGAGTTACCTGGACTATTGAGAGACATCAGAAGTGTGATTGAGTTACCTGGACTATTGAGAGACATCAGAACTGTGATTGAGTTACCTGGACTATTGAGAGACATCAGAACTGTTATTGGGTTACCTGGACTATTGAGAGACATCAGAACTGTTACTGAGTTACCTGGACTATTGAGAGACATCAGAACTGTTACTGAGTTACCTGGACTATTGAGAGACATCAGAACTGTTATTGGGTTACCTGGACTATTGAGAGACATCAGAACTGTGATTGAGTTACCTGGACTATTGAGAGACATCAGAACTGTGATTGAGTTACCTGGACTATTGAGAGACATCAGAACTGTGATTGAGTTACCCGGACTATTGAGAGACATCAGAAGTGTGATTGAGTTACCTGGATTATTGAGAGACATCAGAACTGTGATTGAGTTACCTAGACTATTGAGAGACATTAGAAGTGTGATTGAGTTACCTGGACTATTGAGAGACATCAGAAGTGTGATTGAGTTACCTGGACTATTGAGAGTCATCAGAAGTGTGATTGAGTTACCTGGACTATTGAGAGTCATCAGAACTGTGATTGAGTTACCTGGACTATTGAGAGACATCAGAACTGTGATTGAGTTACCTAGACTATTGAGAGACATTAGAAGTGTGATTGAGTTACCTGGACTATTGAGAGACATCAGAACTGTTATTGAGTTACCTGGACTATTGAGAGACATCAGAACTGTGATTGAGTTACCTAGACTATTGAGAGACATTAGAAGTGTGATTGAGTTACCTGGACTATTGAGAGTCATCAGAACTGTGATTGAGTTACCTGGACTATTGAGAGACATTAGAAGTGTGATTGAGTTACCTGGACTATTGAGAGACATCAGAACTGTGATTGAGTTACCTGGACTATTGAGAGTCATCAGAACTGTGATTGAGTTACCTGGACTATTGAGAGACATCAGAACTGTTGTTGAGTTACCTGGACTATTGAGAGACATCAGAAGTGTGATTTAGTTACCTGGACTATTGAGAGACATCAGAACTGTGATTGAGTTACCTGGATGACTGAGAGACATCAGAAGTGTGATTGAGTTACCTGGACTATTGAGAGACATCAGAACTGTTATTGGGTTACCTGGACTATTGAGAGACATCAGAACTGTTACTGAGTTACCTGGACTATTGAGAGACATCAGAAGTGTGATTGAGTTACCTGGACTATTGAGAGACATCAGAACTGTGATTGAGTTACCTGGACTATTGAGAGACATCAGAACTGTTATTGAGTTACCTGGACTATTGAGAGACATCAGAACTGTGATTGAGTTACCTAGACTATTGAGAGACATTAGAAGTGTGATTGAGTTACCTGGACTATTGAGAGTCATCAGAACTGTGATTGAGTTACCTGGACTATTGAGAGACATTAGAAGTGTGATTGAGTTACCTGGACTATTGAGAGACATCAGAACTGTGATTGAGTTACCTGGACTATTGAGAGTCATCAGAACTGTGATTGAGTTACCTGGACTATTGAGAGACATCAGAACTGTTGTTGAGTTACCTGGACTATTGAGAGACATCAGAACTGTGATTTAGTTACCTGGACTATTGAGAGACATCAGAACTGTGATTGAGTTACCTGGATGACTGAGAGACATCAGAAGTGTGATTGAGTTACCTGGACTATTGAGAGACATCAGAACTGTTATTGGGTTACCTGGACTATTGAGAGACATCAGAACTGTTACTGAGTTACCTGGACTATTGAGAGACATCAGAAGTGTGATTGAGTTACCTGGACTATTGAGAGACATCAGAACTGTGATTGAGTTACCTGGACTATTGAGAGACATCAGAACTGTGATTGAGTTACCCGGACTATTGAGAGACATCAGAAGTGTGATTGAGTTACCTGGACTATTGAGAGTCATCAGAACTGTGATTGAGTTACCTGGACTATTGAGAGACATCAGAACTGTGATTGAGTTACCTAGACTATTGAGAGACATTAGAAGTGTGATTGAGTTACCTGGACTATTGAGAGACATCAGAACTGTGATTGAGTTACCTGGACTATTGAGAGTCATCAGAACTGTGATTGAGTTACCTGGACTATTGAGAGACATCAGAAGTGTGATTGAGTTACCTGGACTATTGAGAGTCATCAGAACTGTGATTGAGTTACCTGGACTATTAAGAGACATCAGAACTGTGATTGAGTTACCTAGACTATTGAGAGACATTAGAAGTGTGATTGAGTTACCTGGACTATTGAGAGACATCAGAACTGTGATTGAGTTACCTGGACTATTGAGAGACATCAGAACTGTGATTGAGTTACCTGGACTATTGAGAGACATCATAACTGTGATTGAGTTACCTAGACTATTGAGAGACATCAGAACTGTGGTTGAGTTACCTGGACTATTGAGAGACATCAGAACTGTGATTGAGTTACCTAGACTATTGAGAGACATCAGAAGTGTGATTGAGTTACCTGGACTATTGAGAGACATCAGAACTGTTGTTTAGTTACCTGGACTATTGAGAGACATCAGAACTGTGATTGAGTTACCTGGACGACTGAGAGACATCAGAACTGTGATTGAGTTACCTGGACTACTGAGAGACATCAGAACTGTGATTGAGTTACCTGGACTATTGAGAGACATCAGAACTGTGATTTAGTTACCTGGACTACTGAGAGACATCAGAACTGTGATTGAGTTACCTGGACTATTGAGAGACATCAGAAGTGTGATTGAGTTACCTGGACTATTGAGAGTCATCAGAACTGTGATTGAGTTACCTGGACTATTGAGAGACATCAGAACTGTGATTGAGTTACCTGGACTATTGAGAGTCATCAGAACTGTGATTGAGTTACCTGGACTACTGAGAGACATCAGAACTGTGCTTGAGTTACCTGGACTACTGAGAGACATCAGAACTGTGATTGAGTTACCTGGACTATTGAGAGACATCAGAACTGTGATTGAGTTACCTGGACTACTGAGAGACATCAGAACTGTGATTGAGTTACCTGGACTACTGAGAGACATCAGAACTGTGATTGAGTTACCTGGACTACTGAGAGACATCAGAACTCTGATTGAGTTACCTGGACTATTGAGAGTCGTCAGAACTGTGATTTCTTCACATTCAGAACTTTTTGAATGTGTTAAACTGAAATTCTTACACATAGCCCTTTTAAATTAAAACATCAATGTACAGCTCCTTAAAAAATAACTACAGAACACATGAGAAGGGCATATTCAAAATAGAATTCTCTTCTACTCTTCTGTTTTTTTCTCGGGGATTCAGTCTTTGGAAAAGTAATTTAAAGCTACTATCAGCACACAACATACTTCATTATTCTGCTGACATACATTAATCCACAAACATCAACATCCTACAGACTGTAGCAGGATGTGATGTGGATGGTTGGTGTGTGGTAGGACTTCACCAGTATAAATGACAGGGTGCAGTGTTTTCATCTTCATCTTAGCAGCCAGATGAGGAAGAAGAAGCCAGGTAGTGTTGAGTGTGAAGAAGAAGTGAAGGTGTTGTGTCTAACCAGCAGATATGACAGAACAAGCTGGTAGAAGATCTTTACCAACACATAGTACGGCATCAATAAGTACAACTCAGGTTCCACCAGGTTTTACAGCAGATATGACAGAACAAGCTGGTAGAAGACCTTTACCAACACATAGTACTACATCAATAAGTACAACTCAGGTTCCACCAGGTTTTATGTTTGTTTCCAACACAACAGCCCTGCTGACTCATTCATTCTGAATGGAGCTCAGATACTCACCTCACCACCACCTACATAGGACACACACTGGTCCAGTAACACCAGGAGATTCACCTCACCACCACCTACATAGGACACACACTGGTCCAGCAACACCAAGAGATTCACCTCACCACCACCTACATAGGACACACACTGGTCCAGCAACACCAAGAGATTCACCTCACCACCACCTACATAGGACACACACTGTTCCAGCAACACCAGGATATTCACCTCACCACCACCTACATAGCACACACTGGTCCAGCAACACCAGGAGATTCACCTCACCACCACCTACTACATAGGACACATACTGGTCCAGCAACACCAGGAGATTCACCTCACCACCACCTACTACATAGGACACACACTGGTCCAGTAACACCAGGAGATTCACCTCACCACCACCTACATAGGACACACACTAGTCCAGTAACACCAGGAGATTCACCTCACCACCATCTACATAGGACACACACTGGTCCAGTAACACCAGGAGATTCACCTCACCACCATCTACATAGGACACATACTGGTCCAGCAACACCAGGAGATTCACCCACCACCTACATAGGAGACACACTGGTCCAGTAACACCAGGAGATTCACCTCACCACCACCTACATAGGACACATACTGGTCCAGTAACACCAGGAGATTTAGGACTGCAGCTAAGTGTTGAAAAGTGTGTATTCTGGTGTTTTCTGACTCAAGTGACATCATCAGTATTTGGCAGATAGAACATGGTCTTCCAGGTTTACATATGTAGCTTGGGTATAGCATGTAGTACTAGTATGAAAGTATGTCAGGTGCTGATGATCCCTGATGGTATGTTGTTAGTAGGGCTTCGTGTTGTCTTGCAGGCTGCTGTAGTGTTGTCTGCTTAATAACTTCTGTGTTCAGGCTGTTGCTGGACTGCTGGCTGACGCTCGCTCACTTGCTGAGGTGGCCAGAGAGGAGGCGTCCAACTTCAGATCAAACTACGGACACGACATCCCCCTAAAGGTACAACACACGCACACCCATACTTGGACACAGAGCCACACAGAGACAGTATGATTGTGTAGCTGTGTGTGTGTACATTATGGGTACATATTGCTGCGTGATAAATAAACAGTGGCTGTGTTTTTTTAATCTGAATGAACTCTGACCTCTTGGACGTCCTTTCTGTTTTGTAGCACCTGTCAGACAGAGTGGCCATGTACGTCCATGCTTACACCCTGTACAGTGCCGTCCGGCCGTTTGGCTGCAGGTCAGTCTCTCCACACTTTACCTCTTAAGATTTAAAATGGAGTTTCTCGCTTCCTGTCTTCACATGTAATTATCATAAAATATTAAATCCAGAGGATCTAGTCTTGGAAAGTTCGTATTATTTTAACGACTACCCCTTAAAAATATGGTTTTTGGCTTAATGCTGAGCTTACCATTGGACTTTCTTCTATTTTAGGAAGAAATGTTTTCTTTTTCACAACTTTATTTTAAAAATGTCCTGCAATGGTGGAGTCTAATGGAGTCAGCTGCGGTAATGGGAAGATTTCAGTTCATTTTAAATTGTTACAAAAGCACCTTGATTGTGCAGTAATGGGTTTTAATCTGTATTTTTACTGAATAAATTCATTATCACCAGTTTCACCTTGTGTAGTCATAGTCTCCAAAGTGTAGGCGTGTCTTATTTTGATTGACAGGTTGAAGGATCGTCTGACTTACGGGGTGAACAGATATCGATGTAATGCCCAGAGCTTCTTGCATACACTGTACATAAACATGGCTCTCTTGTGTGGCGGGGTCACTACGGCTAACAGCTGTCTTATGTGTCCTGTGCCAACAAACCGCTATAGAGGACAGTAGCTCTACGCTGCTCCCTGCTGGTGTGTTGCTAGATTCAAAGTGAAGTGACAGAATGAAGTGTTGGTGTCTTACTGGTCGTACCTCATGAGCATCAGAGTTGATTTGAGGAATACCATCACATGTCAGGTGTACAGTATTGAGATGAAGATGGACTTGGTATATAGTACAGACAGATATATATATATATAGTATATATAGTATATATATATATAGTAGTGAATTCGGGGGCAGCTCGGCCAGACCGTCGCAGCCGGGACGCGAACTAGTGTTCTCCGGCACCGCAGGCGACAACGTTAACCAGTCGACTAAGGGGTCCGACCTGTTAGCCAAGGGCTAAGCGAGTCTATTTATCTGTGCACGTTACACTACCCCCCTCTTTCAGGAATTGCGTTCCCATACTTCAGCATATCAGCTCCCTTACACCTCTGGGCACACGCGCTTCTGACGACCTCACTGTCTCACCATCCCACTTCTGACACCAATGTAGCAAATTCGGGGGGCAACCGGACCGTCACGACCGGGACCAGTCGACTAAAGGGTCCGACCCATTAGCCAAGGGCTAACGTGTCTAAAAAACGTTACACTACCCCCCCCCTTCGGGAGTAGTGTAACCCGCACGGATAAATAGACCTTTTAGTCGACTGATTAACATTGTGGCCCGCGGGGCTGGAAAACACGAGTTTGTGTGCCGCAGTGCCAGAAAACACGAGTTTGATGGTCCGGCCGAGCTGCCCCTGAATTTGCTACATTGGTGTCAGAAGTGGGATACACGAGTTCGCGCCCTGACTGGTGGTCTGGCCGGGGACCCCTTTCCCGAAGGAAGGGGGCAATGTAACGATCACGGATGAATAGGCTCTGTAGCCCTTGGCCAGTGGGTCGGCCCTTTAGTCGACTGGTTAACGTTGTCGCCCGCAGTGCGGGAAATCCGAGTTCGCGTCCCAGCTGTGACGGTCTGGCCGAGCTGCCCCCCGAATTCGCTACATTCATGTCAGAAGTAGGACGCCCAAGTTCACGCCTCGGCTGTGACAGTCTGGCCGGGGACGCCTTTCCCGAAGGAAGGGGGCAATGTAACGATCACGGATGAATAGGCTCTGTAGCCCTTGGCCAACGGGTCGGACCCTTTAATAGACTGGTTAACGTCGCCTGTGGTGCGGGAAATACAGGTTCGCGTCCCGGCTTTGGCGATGGTTCCCGGGTTGCCCCCCCCCCCGCTGCAATATATATATATATATATATATATATATATATATATATATATATATATATATCTTTGATTTCTAATGAAAGTAGTGCTGTAAATTTTCTTCTTTGGGAATGAAGCGGAAACTGACTTCTGAGGCATGTTACACCCAGGTCTCACACATGGCTGACGTCCAGCCATGTGTGAGCTAGCTGCATTTTAGCCAACTAGCCAGTGTTGGCTAATTGCATATTGTAAACAACTAGTAGTAAACAGTTAGTGGCTAGGTTTAACTAAGAAGGATGAGACAAAACAATTCACACCAATGATGTAACCCCTGTCAGGAGGTGATGTGTCTCCATGGAGACTGAATTAACGTTGGTCTGGTTTCTCTTCTCAGCTTCATACTGGGCTCCTATGACCAAGACGACGGGCCTCAGCTTTACATGGTCGACCCTTCAGGGATCTCATACGTAAGTCATCTGTCAGTCACTGTTACTCTCACATCCATCATACAGTGTATTGGTTCTGAGAGGAAAATGGGCGGAACCAGTGGTCAGTAATCTGGCTGTGTGTGTGTGCACATGTGCACATTCCTTTGTCTGATGTGCAGAGTATGAGGGAGCGGTAAAGCGACACATGGGGAGTATGAGGGAGTGGTAAAGCGAGACATGCGGAGTATGAGGGAGTGGTAAAGCGACACATGGGGAGTATGAGGGAGAGGTAAAGCGTCACATATGGAGTATGAGGGAGCGGTAAAGCAACACGTGGAGTATGAGGGAGCGGTAAAGTGTCACATGCGGAGTATGAGGGAGTGGTAAAGCGCCACATACAGAGTATGAGGGAGCGGTAAAGCGACACATGTCGAGTATGAGGGAGCGGTAAAGCGACACATGTCGAGTATGAGGGAGCGGTAAAGCGACACATGTCGAGTATGAGGGAGCGGTAAAGCGACACATGGGGAGTATGAGGGAGCGGTAAAGCGACACAGGGAGTATGAGGGAGCGGTAAAGCGACACAGGGAGTATGAGGGAGCGGTAAAGTGAGACATGCGGAGTATGAGGGAGTGGTAAAGCGACACGGGGAGTATGAGGGAGCGGTAAAGCGACATGCGGAGTATGAGGGAGCGGTAAAGCGACACGGGGAGTATGAGGGAGCGGTAAAGCGAGACATGCGGAGTATGAGGGAGACACGGGGAGTATGAGGGAGCGGTAAAGCGACATGCGGAGTATGAGGGAGCGGTAAAGCGACACGGGGAGTATGAGGGAGCGGTAAAGCGAGACACGCGGAGTATGAGGGAGCGGTAAAGCGACACGGGGAGTATGAGGGAGCGGTAAAGCGAGACATGCGGAGTATGAGGGAGTGGTAAAGCGAGACATGTGGAGTATGAGGGAGAGGTAAAGCGACACGGAGTATGAGGGAGCGGTAAAGCGACACAGGGAGTGTGAGGGAGCGGTAAAGCGACACATGGGGAGTATGAGGGAGCGGTAAAGCGACACATGTCGAGTATGAGGGAGCGGTAAAGCGACACATGGGGAGTATGAGGGAGTGGTAAAGCGAGACATGCGGAGTATGAGGGAGTGGTAAAGCGAGACATGCGGAGTATGAGGGAGTGGTAAAGCGAGACATGCGGAGTATGAGGGAGTGGTAAAGCGAGACATGCGGAGTATGAGGGAGTGGTAAAGCGAGACATGCGGAGTATGAGGGAGTGGTAAAGCGACACATGGAGTATGAGGGAGTGGTCAAGTGACATGCGGAGTATGAGGGAATGGTAAAGCGACATGCGGAGTATGAGGGAGCGGTAAAGCGACACGGAGTATGAGGGAGCGGTAAAGCGAGACGTGGAGTATGAGGGAGCGGTAAAGCGACACATGGGGAGTATGAGGGAGCGGTAAAGCGACACATGGGGAGTATGAGGGAGCAGTAAAGCGACACATGGGGAGTATGAGGGAGTGGTAAAGCGACACATGGAGAGTATGAGGGAGTGGTAAAGCGACACATGGGGAGTATGAGGGAGCAGTAAAGCGACACATGGGGAGTATGAGGGAGTGGTAAAGCGACACATGGGGAGTATGAGGGAGTGGTAAAGCGAGACATGCGGAGTATGAGGGAGTGGTAAAGCGACACATATGGAGTATGAGGGAGTGGTCAAGTGACATGCCGAGTATGAGGGAGTGGTAAAGCGACATGCGGAGTATGAGGGAGCGGTAAAGTGACACGGAGTATGAGGGAGCGGTAAAGCGAGATGTGGAGTATGAGGGAGCGGTAAAGCGACACATGGGGAGTATGAGGGAGCGGTAAAGCGACACATGGGGAGTATGAGGGAGCAGTAAAGCGACACATGGGGAGTATGAGGGAGTGGTAAAGCGACATGCGGACTATGAGGGAGCGGTAAAGCGAGACATGCGGAGTATGAGGGAGCGGTAAAGCGAGACATGCGGAGTATGAGGGAGTGGTAAAGTGACACATGAGGAGTATGAGGGAGCGGTAAAGTGACATGCGGAGTATGAGGGAGCGGTAAAGTGACTCATGCAGAGTATGAGGGAGCAGTAAAGCGAGACATGCGGAGTATGAGGGAGCGGTAATGTGACACATGCGGAGTATGAGGGAGCAGTAAAGCAAGACATGCGGAGTCTGAGGGAGCGGTAAAGTGACACATGCGGAGTATGAGGGAGTGGTAAAGCAAGACATGCGGAGTATGAGGGAGTGGTAAAGCAAGACATGCGGAGTATGAGGGAGTGGTAAAGCGACACATACGGAGTATGAGGGAGCGGTAAAGTGACATGCGGAGTATGAGGGAGCGGTAAAGTGACACATGCGGAGTATGAGGGAGCAGTAAAGCGAGACATGTCGAGTATGAGGGAGCGGTAAAGCGACACATGCGGAGTATGAGGGAGCGGTAAAGCAAGACATGCGGAGTATGAGGGAGTGGTAAAGTGACATGCGGAGTATGAGGGAGCGGTAAAGTGTCACATGCGGAGTATGAGGGAGCGGTGAAGCGACACATGCGGCGTATGAGGGAGCAGTAAACCGACACATGCGGAGTATGAGGGAGCGGTAAAGCGACACATGGGGAGTATGAGGGAGCAGTAAAGCGACACATGGCGAGTATGAGGGAGCGGTAAAGCGAGACATGCGGAGTCTGAGGGAGTGGTAAAGCAACACGTAGAGTATGAGGGAGTTGTAAAGCGACACATACGGAGTATGAGGGAGCGGTAAAGCGACACATGCGGAGTATGAGGGAGCGGTGAAGCGACACATACGGAGTATGAGGGAGCGGTAAAGCGACACATGCAGAGTATGAGGGAGCGGTAAAGCGACACATGCGGAGTATGAGGGAGCAGTAAAGCGAGACATGTCGAGTATGAGGGAGCAGTAAAGCGACACATGCGGAGTATGAGGGAGTGGTAAAGCAAGACATGCGGAGTATGAGGGAGTGGTAAAGCAAGACATGCGGAGTATGAGGGAGTGGTAAAGTGACATGCGGAGTATGAGGGAGCGGTGAAGGGACACATGCGGCGTATGAGGGAGCAGTAAAGCGAGACATGCGGAGTCTGAGGGAGTGGTAAAGCAACATGTAGAGTATGAGGGAGCGGTGAAGCGACACATACGGAGTATGAGGGAGCGGTAAAGCGACACATACGGAGTATGAGGGAGCGGTAAAGCGACACATGTCGAGTATGAGGGAGTGGTAAAGCGACACATGGGGAGTATGAGGGAGTGGTAAAGCGAGACATGCGGAGTATGAGGGAGTGGTAAAGCGAGACATGCGGAGTATGAGGGAGTGGTAAAGCGAGACATGCGGAGTATGAGGGAGTGGTAAAGCGAGACATGCGGAGTATGAGGGAGTGGTAAAGCGAGACATGCGGAGTATGAGGGAGTGGTAAAGCGACACATGGAGTATGAGGGAGTGGTCAAGTGACATGCGGAGTATGAGGGAATGGTAAAGCGACATGCGGAGTATGAGGGAGTGGTAAAGCGACACGGAGTATGGGGGAGCGGTAAAGCGAGACGTGGAGTATGAGGGAGCGGTAAAGCGACACATGGGGAGTATGAGGGAGCAGTAAAGCGACACATGGGGAGTATGAGGGAGCAGTAAAGCGACACATGGGGAGTATGAGGGAGTGGTAAAGCGACACATGGGGAGTATGAGGGAGCAGTAAAGCGACACATGGGGAGTATGAGGGAGTGGTAAAGCGACACATGCAGAGTATGAGGGAGTGGTAAAGCGACACATGGGGAGTATGAGGGAGCAGTAAAGCGACACATGGGGAGTATGAGGGAGTGGTAAAGCGACACATGGGGAGTATGAGGGAGTGGTAAAGCGAGACATGCGGAGTATGAGGGAGTGGTAAAGCGACACATATGGAGTATGAGGGAGTGGTCAAGTGACATGCCGAGTATGAGGGAGTGGTAAAGCGACATGCGGAGTATGAGGGAGCGGTAAAGTGACACGGAGTATGAGGGAGCGGTAAAGCGAGATGTGGAGTATGAGGGAGCGGTAAAGCGACACATGGGGAGTATGAGGGAGCGGTAAAGCGACACATGGGGAGTATGAGGGAGCAGTAAAGCGACACATGGGGAGTATGAGGGAGTGGTAAAGCGACATGCGGACTATGAGGGAGCGGTAAAGCGAGACATGCGGAGTATGAGGGAGCAGTAAAGCGAGACATGCGGAGTATGAGGGAGTGGTAAAGTGACACATGCGGAGTATGAGGGAGCGGTAAAGTGACATGCGGAGTATGAGGGAGCGGTAAAGTGACACATGCGGAGTATGAGGGAGCAGTAAAGCGAGACATGCGGAGTATGAGGGAGCGGTAAAGTGACACATGCGGAGTATGAGGGAGCAGTAAAGCAAGACATGCGGAGTCTGAGGGAGCGGTAAAGTGACACATGCGGAGTATGAGGGAGTGGTAAAGCAAGACATGCGGAGTATGAGGGAGTGGTAAAGCAAGACATGCGGAGTATGAGGGAGTGGTAAAGCGACACATACGGAGTATGAGGGAGCGGTAAAGTGACATGCGGAGTATGAGGGAGCGGCAAAGTGACACATGCGGAGTATGAGGGAGCAGTAAAGCGAGACATGTCGAGTATGAGGGAGCGGTAAAGCGACACATGCGGAGTATGAGGGAGCGGTAAAGCAAGACATGCGGAGTATGAGGGAGTGGTAAAGTGACATGCGGAGTATGAGGGAGCGGTAAAGTGTCACATGCGGAGTATGAGGGAGCGGTGAAGCGACACATGCGGCGTATGAGGGAGCAGTAAACCGACACATGCGGAGTATGAGGGAGCGGTAAAGCAACACATGGGGAGTATGAGGGAGCAGTAAAGCGACACATGGCAAGTATGAGGGAGCGGTAAAGCGAGACATGCGGAGTCTGAGGGAGTGGTAAAGCAACACGTAGAGTATGAGGGAGTGGTAAAGCGACACATACGGAGTACGAGGGAGCGGTAAAGCGACACATGCAGAGTATGAGGGAGCGGTGAAGCGACACATACGGAGTATGAGGGAGCGGTAAAGCGACACATGCAGAGTATGAGGGAGCGGTAAAGCGACACATGCGGAGTATGAGGGAGCAGTAAAGCGAGACATGTCGAGTATGAGGGAGCAGTAAAGCGACACATGCGGAGTATGAGGGAGTGGTAAAACAAGACATGCGGAGTATGAGGGAGTGGTAAAGCAAGACATGCGGAGTATGAGGGAGTGGTAAAGTGACATGCGGAGTATGAGGGAGCGGTGAAGGGACACATGCGGCGTATGAGGGAGCAGTAAAGCGAGACATGCGGAGTCTGAGGGAGTGGTAAAGCAACATGTAGAGTATGAGGGAGCGGTGAAGCGACACATACGGAGTATGAGGGAGCGGTGAAGCGACACATACGGAGTATGAGGGAGCGGTGAAGCGACACATACGGAGTATGAGGGAGCGGTGAAGCGACACATACGGAGTATGAGGGAGCGGTGAAGCGACACATACGGAGTATGAGGGAGCGGTGAAGCGACACATACGGAGTATGAGGGAGCGGTGAAGCGACACATACGGAGTATGAGGGAGCGGTAAAGCGACACATACGGAGTATGAGGGAGCGGTAAAGCGACACATACGGAGTATGAGGGAGCGGTAAAGCGACACATACGGAGTATGAGGGAGCGGTAAAGCGACACATGCGGAGTATGAGGGAGCGGTAAAGCGACACATGCGGAGTATGAGGGAGCGGTAAAGCGACACATGCGGAGTATGAGGGAGCGGTGAAGCGACACATGGGGAGTATGAGGGAGCGGTAAAGCAACACATGCGGAGTATGAGGTAGCGGTAAAGCGACACATGCGGAGTATGAGGGAGCGGTAAAGCGACACATGCGGAGTATGAGGGAGCGGTGAAGCGACACATGGGGAGTATGAGGGAGCGGTAAAGCAACACATGCGGAGTATGAGGTAGCGGTAAAGCGATATGCGGAGTATGAGGGAGCGGTAAAGCGACACATACGGAGTATGAGGGAGCGGTGAAGCGACACATGCGGAGTATGAGGGAGCGGTGAAGCGACACATGCGGAGTATGAGGGAGCGGTAAAGCAAGACATGCGGAGTATGAGGGAGCGGTAAAGCGATATGCGGAGTATGAGGGAGCAGTAAAGCGACACATACGGAGTATGAGGGAGCGGTAAAGCAACACATGCAGAGTATGAGAGAGCGGTGAAGCGACACATACGGAGTATGAGGGAGCGGTAAAGCGACACATGCGGAGTATGAGGGAGCGGTAAAGCGACACATGGGGAGTATGAGGGAGCGGTAAAGCGACACATGGGGAGTATGAGGGAGCGGTAAAGTGACACATGCGGAGTATGAGGGAGCAGTAAAGCAAGACATGCGGAGTCTGAGGGAGCGGTAAAGTGACACATAAGGAGTATGAGGGAGTGGTAAAGCAAGACATGCGGAGTATGAGGGAGTGGTAAAGCAAGACATGCGGAGTATGAGGGAGTGGTAAAGCGACACATACAGAGTATGAGGGAGCGGTAAAGTGACATGCGGAGTATGAGGGAGCGGTAAAGTGACACATGCGGAGTATGAGGGAGCGGCAAAGTGACACATGCGGAGTATGAGGGAGCAGTAAAGCGAGACATGTCGAGTATGAGGGAGCGGTGAAGCGACACATGCGGAGTATGAGGGAGCGGTAAAGCGACACATGCGGAGTATGAGGGAGCGGTGAAGCGACACATGCGGAGTATGAGGGAGCGGTGAAGCGACACATGCGGAGTATGAGGGAGCGGTAAAGCGACACATGCGGAGTATGAGGGAGCGGTGAAGCGACACATGCGGAGTATGAGGGAGCGGTAAAGCGACATGCAGAGTATGAGGGAGTGGTAAAGCGACACATGCGGAGCATGAGGGAGCGGTAAAGCGACATGCGGAGTATGAGGGAGCAGTAAAGCGACATGCAGAGTATGAGGGAGTGGTAAAGCGACACATGCGGAGCATGAGGGAGTGGTAAAGCGACATGCGGAGTATGAGGGAGCGGTAAAGCGACATGCAGAGTATGAGGGAGCGGTGAAGCGACACATACGGAGTATGAGGGAGCGGTAAAGCGACATGCAGAGTATGAGGGAGTGGTAAAGCGACACATGCGGAGCATGAGGGAGCGGTAAAGCGACACATGCGGAGTATGAGGGAGCGGTAAAGCGACACATGCGGAGTATGAGGGAGCGGTAAAGCGACACATGGGGAGTATGAGGGAGCGGTAAAGCGACACATGCGGAGCATGAGGGAGTGGTAAAGCGACATGCGGAGTGTGAGGGAGCGGTAAAGCGACATGCAGAGTATGAGGGAGCGGTAAAGCGACATGCAGAGTATGAGGGAGCGGTAAAGCGACATGCAGAGTATGAGGGAGCGGTAAAGCGACATGCAGAGTATGAGGGAGCGGTAAAGCGACACATGCGGAGTATGAGGGAGCGGTGAAGCGACACATGCGGAGTGTGAGGGAGCGGTAAAGCGACATGCGGAGTATGAGGGAGCGGTAAAGCGACACATGCGGAGTATGAGGGAGCGGTAAAGCGACACATGCGGAGTTTGAGGGAGCGGTAAAGCGAGCAGAGAAGGCCTCCCCTCTAGTAAATCCATGGCAGATTGTGTTGTTTTCTTGGACATTGAAGATAAATAGAATAGTTTGAAAGTTGTTTGTTAGAGGTATAGTACCACAGTACATACTGATACACATGGTACACAGACAACAGTACCTCTAACAGACTAACATAATACCACATTAATCCAGTTACATGTTGAAATTAGGCTACATGGATGGCTCCCTCTAAATATAATAATAAAAGTGTACAAGTGTAAAAATAATGATATAGGTGTATAAATGTAAATATAATGATAAAGTTGTGTATAAATATATAAGCCACACAGGAGGTTCAGCTGGTGTAAATATAATGATATAGATGTGTATAAATGTACTAGCCACACAGCAGGTTCAGCTGGTGTAAATATAATGATATAGGTGTGTATAAATGTACTAGCCACACAGCAGGCTCAGCTGGTGTAAATATAATGATATAGGTGTGTATAAGTGTAAACATAATCATGTAGGTATGTATAAGTGTAAATGTAATGATATAGGTGTATATATGTGTAAATATGGTGATATAGGTGTGTATAAATGTAAATATGTTGATATAGGTGCGTATAAGTGTAAATATAATGATATAGGTGTGTATAAGTTTAAATTTCATGATATAGTGTATATTAGTGTCAATGTAATGATATACACTCACCGCCCACTTTATTAGGCACACCTGTCCAACTGCTCATTAACGCAAATTTCTAATCAGCCAATCACATGGCAGCAACTCAATGCATTTAGGCATGTAGACATGGTCAAGACGATCTGCTGCAGTTCAAACCGAGCATCAGAATGGGGAAGAAAGGTGATTTAAGTGACTTTGAACGTGGCATGATTGTTGGTGCCAGACGGGCTGGTCTGAGTATTTCAGAAACTGCTGATCTACTGGGATTTTCACGCACAACCATCTCTAGGGTTTACAGAGAATGGTCCGAAAAAGAGAAAATATCCAGTGAGCGGCAGTTCTGTGGGCGAAAATGCCTTGTTGATGCCAGAGGTCAGAGGAGAATGGCCAGACTGGTTCGAGCTGATAGAAAGGCAACAGTAACTCAAATAACCACTCGTTACAACCGAGGTATGCAGAAGAGCATCTCTGAACGCACAACACGTCGAACCTTGAGGCAGATGGGCTACAGCAGCAGAAGACCACACCGGGTGCCACTCCTGTCAGCTAAGAACAGGAAACTGAGGCTACAATTCGCACAGGCTCACCAAAATTGGACAATAGAAGATTGGAAAAACGTTGCCTGGTCTGATGAGTCTCGATTTCTGCTGCAACATTCGGATGGTAGGGTCAGAATTTGGCGCCAACAACATGAAAGCATGGATCCATCCTGCCTTGTATCAACGGTTCAGGCTGGTGGTGGTGGTGTAATGGTGTGGGGGATGTTTTCTTGGCACACTTTGGGCCCCTTAGTACCAACTGAGCATGGTGTCAACGCCACAGCCTACCTGAGTATTGTTGCTGACCATGTCCATCCCTTTATGACCACAGTGTTCCCATCTTCTGATGGCTACTTCCAGCAGGATAACGTGCCATGTCATAAAGCTCGAATCATCTCAGACTGGTTTCTTGAACATGACAATGAGTTCACTGTACTCAAATGGCCTCCACAGTCACCAGATCTCAATCCAATAGAGCACCTTTGGGATGTGGTGGACCGGGAGATTCGCATCATGGATGTGCAGCCGACAAATCTGCAGCAACTGCGTGATGCTATCATGTCAATATGGACCAAACTCTCTGAGGAATGTTTGCAGTACCTTGTTGAATCTATGCCACGAAGGATTAAGGCAGTTCTGAAGGCAAAAGGGGGTCCAACCCGGTACTAGCAAGGTGTACCTAATAAAGTGGCCAATGAGTGTAGGTGTATATAAGTGTAAATGTACTGATACAGGTGTGTATAAGTGTAAATGCAGTGATATAGGTGCATATAAGTGTAAATATGATGACATAGTGTGTAAATGGGATGATACAGGTGTGTATATGTGTAAATGTAATGATATAGCTGTGTATAAGCCACACAGCAGGTTCAGCGGGTGTAAACTCTTCGTATGACTTTGCTCTTTCAGGGTTATTGGGGTTGTGCAATTGGGAAAGCCAAGCAAGCTGCCAAGACAGAGATCGAGAAGCTCCAGGTGAGGACGTTCTTCATTCACTGTTCACATGCAGTCAGACATCTGGTCAGAGTGAATAACTGAATGCAGGTCATAGTTTAATGAAGGTGTCTATATGTGTACGTGATGATATGATGTCTGCAATGGTCTGAATTTACAAGATATGTTGGATTGTCTAATTCTGAAACAGAAGTTGTGTTGCCTTCCACCTGCCTCCAACTTTAGGTTCAAGACTTTTCAAAAAATGTCTGTTGTTTTTCCACCCATCCCAAAATGTCAGACATTAATCTCCTTCATTGTGCTGAGCATGAGCGTTGTTTCAGACACGTGTGTGTCTGCTGGACAACACACAGCTGTGTGGTTGAGCTGCTAGCTAATGGCATCAGTATGCTCAGATGAGGAACAGGAAGCTGCACACCTGTTGTAACCTGAAGAAGACAGCTCAGCCTGACCAAACCTCCACTGATACACATGTGTCCTGCAGTTATGAGCGTGCAGCTTCCTTTTCTTAATCTGTGTTTCCTGTTGCTCACCCTGTTGTTTGTCTGTTGTTTCCGGGTGAGATGTCGGTAACACAACCAATTCTCTGGAAAACAAATTGATTAAGGTGAATACAAATCACAGTACATCCAGCGACGGAGGAAAACTCGAGCTTTGTTAATCAGTTTAATGGTTTAAGATGTTCACAAAAGAATCAAATCGTTACTGTAATCTGATTAAAATGCAAATGTTCACTTGGATGTAAACACAGTGTGTGCCTGGCTCCTAAAGGTTTTCTGTCTGGCTCTTTCATCAGATGAAGGAGATGACGTGCAGAGAGCTGGTTAAAGAAGTAGCGAAGATGTAAGTTTTAACAAGACAACCATGTACTGAAGGAGCTGCTAAGCACTGGCTTGGTCCGTGTTAATGGTGAAATGTTTGTCTGATATTTTCCAGAATTTACATCGTCCATGATGAGGTGAAGGACAAAGCATTTGAGCTGGAGCTCAGCTGGGTGGGAGAAGGTAAGAAAACTCTTAGTCCTTCTGAACCCGACAGGCTGTCCATGAAACAAGGCTGTCTCACAGCGACCTGCTGACAACATCTGTCTGCTGCTGCTTCAGTCAGACTGGAGAGTAATTAGCCAGGCCAAGAAGCAGTTTGTTTAATAACAGTGTTTGGTTCCTGCTGGAAATGCATAAATGTGTTGTGAATAGGTTCTGTGGGAGCTCTTGAAGAAGGTCTGGACTTGTTCAGAAGCTCAGAATAACATCCAGTCTAATGATGAGTGAAAGTTCACACACAGAAAACAATGAAGGCTCGCACCTGACTGGCAGAGCTGCAGTTGTCTCGTGATGCTGATGTTTGTCATGGTGACATCGTTGTTATTAGAATTCAGAAAGCTGGATCTGTTTCAGTCTCTTGGGTGGATCACAGTCCGACGTTTGAATCCACATTCAGAACTGACCTGATCTGGACTGTTGTATTGCTAAGAGTGTGTATCTTTGTGCTTTTGAGCATCTAAGGCTGGAATAATTTCTCTGACACTTCCCAGACTTCTTTTGAGACCTTCAGTAGAATAAACTTTATTCATAACTCACATTCAAGAGGTCAAAGGTCAGAGCCACTGCACCCACTTAATGGCTGGTGTCCCTACAGGCTAGGGTTAGTGAGTTACGGACGAAAAACGGAAGAGGGTGAATAAGTCAGAACCATGTTTCTTGGCCATATAGGTTTGCACACACATAGAATGTGACTCCGGTGTTGTGGTTCTCTCAGTGTACTTAACATAGAATAACAACACTACAACACAACAACCTTCACACATATACACAAGGACTGACTTCTACAGGAGAAATAAGAGGTGGTAAGGTGCAGTGGTGCAGAGAACATATCAGAGATGCTGAAACACATGTTAGCAGAATGCTACATGACACATGAGGACAGGGGAGGTGTGATGATACTGAGAATGGTTTCGCATGCTGGACTGAAAACATGTGATGTCATGACTCTCTTGGCTATCTGACCTATTCCTGTTTCCATAACAACCCTTTGCTGAGATGGAGACGCTTGTCTTATTTGGCCAAATCAGACATGGAACAGGCATCACACATGCACCACGTAACGTCCTTCTGTTGATACCGAGTCATGTCTCCTGTCTTTGTCTGTCAGTAACAAATGGACGACACGAGCTGGTCCCCAGAGACATCAGAGAGGAAGCGGAGAAGTACGCCAAAGTGAGCACTACACACAAACACACACATGCTTACCCACATGCTTACCCAACTAAGTTAAATCTTTTCTATCCAATCATAAACATCTCAGTCAGGTCTTACATTTGCACGTGTCCCCCTCATGTATTCAGAGTATGACAGAAGACAATTAAGGAATATGAGGGACACATGTATGAAAATGATGAGAGAGACAAACAGTACGACAGCAGATGGAAGTATTTCTCCACAGTAGCTTTCCAGCACAATGTTGAGTTTTTCATGTTTTCATCATGGAAAACCAGCCATTTCATGAGTTGAGCTGAGCGCAGCGTACGCCAAATAAGATGTGGAAAACCTGTCTGTTTTCAGATTCCCCGTCAGTCCAGTCTGAGTCTGTTCGGATTTGACTGTGTCCTACAGGCTCCAGCACCACACGGCTCATCTAACACACGACTTAAGGGAAATTTCACTGAGTTTCAAATTGATTTCCATGTGATAATCGTCTTGGTGGCATCCTGTAACATGCGCAGTACCTGTCAGTGATGTCTGTATCGCCATAGCCCGCTATAGCTAAGGGCGCTCACGTAGTCTGTAAGTACGGGGGGTGTACACTGTGTGGACGGACCACATCTTTTCATAGTCTTTTATAGTCCAGTCGTACCAACGCATACCTATTTCCCACAATCTGTGCGCATCGTTTTCCTTTTCCGCCGGAAGTTACAGACCATAAACAACATGGCGCTGACAAGGAAGTTACAGACCGTAAACAACATGGCGCTGACGGGAAAGTTACAGACCATAAACAACATGGCGCTGACGGGAAAGTTACAGACCATAAACAACATGGCGCTGACGGGGAAGTTACAGACCATAAACAACATGGCGCTGACGGGGAAGTTACAGACCATAAACAACATGGCGCTGACGGGAAAGTTACAGACCATAAACAACATGGCGCTGAGGGGGAAGTTACAGACCATAAACAACATGGTGCTGACGGGGAAGTTACAGACCATAAACAACATGGCGCTGACGGGGAAGTTACAGACCATAAACAACATGGTGCTGTCCTCGGATGAGGAAGTTACAGACTGTAAACAACATGGCGCTGACGAGGAAGTTACAGACCATAAACAACATTGCGCTGTCCTCGGATGAGGAAGAAGAGCTGCTCTGTTGCCAGGCTGTGTTGGAAAGAAAAACCCGGCGAAGGTGGTCTGTTTGACCACTTTACAAAGGGAGGGGTAGAGAGGGGCAGTTCAGCATGGTGGTTAGGGATATGAGGAAAAACATTGTCTCCATGCTGCATAAAAGTTGTAAAGCCACGAAGAAGAAACTAAAGAAGGTTTCCGGTGCCACACCAAATGCATGTCGATGTGAAACAGTTTCATGCCGAGCCGTGTTTTGTGTGACACCGGTACACGTACGCTAGGTACGTGCGGTCACAAAACTTGAGCTTCGCGTGGACGTGGGCAGGCAGACGTACGCTGAGGTCCACTATTGCGTCATTTTAGTCCACGTGGACCCCAGTGGAGTACGGTCCATGTATGGTACGTCAAGAGTATGAACTGGCCTTAACTGGTTTATTTCCACCATCCGTTGATGCCAGTGCATGACAGAAGATGTACAAGTGTGATTGGCTGAGAGGTTCATCATCTCCACCAATGAGAACGTCTGTTGTGGTGCTTCCTGGCACATGCAGTCAGTGCAGAACAGCTTTCTTGGCAGCACAATATCCGTTTCTCTGTCAAAACCAGTTGAACAGCCGTTCGAATGTTAAAGACTAGACTGACAACGGTACTTCCTGGTCATGTAGGTTATTAGCATCAATACTTCCTTTTAACAGTATCATAGATCACACTGACGTCTTTTCTGTACTTTTCTATACAACAGTGTGTGACACTTCCGTTACTTAGTACAGGAAACCAGACTTTACATGAAGTAAATCCAGGCAGGAGACTTGCAGGCTGTTGACAGGCTGCTTGTGTCCACTAGGCTGCCATGGTACAAAATCATCATCATCATCTCATCTAGGTCGTCTGTCAGGACGCCCCTTTAGGGTTTCAGTTGCACATGTTTGTTTAAAGCATGGGGCGCTACTCCACATGCAAAAATACAAAAATCACTCCTTCAGTAATTTTTTATTTCTTGTTCCTCTGAATAATATTTCAGTTAAAACTTTCAAAATGTATTATAAATGATTTGTAATGTTGTGTTTTGTGTCAGACTGAGGGGACAGAGTGATCTAACTGCCTGGGACTAGCTCTTTAGCCCTGCCTCACGCCAACACTGAACGTGTGTTAGCGAAGCTGCTTGGTTAAACAGGTCTGAGAGCCAGTCGGGTTCACTGTGTGTAAAAGAGGGAAGACAAGCCGCTGGCTGGCTGCCGGGGGTTTCCTGTTGGTCACAACACTGGCTGTCAAATCAGTCCGTAAAAACTTCACTGATCAATTTAGTTTTGAGAAATTACTGAATCTCCTTGCTGGGCTTCAGCATAGTCCAGTGGGAAGTCAGTGGTTCTCAGTTCACCACCATCTCAGTGGGTTATTTTGGAGCTGAGTCAACGGATGAACATAATGAACTGAATGGGAGAATAGAAACCAACAGTACTGGCTGTCCTGAGGAGCCAACACAGAACCACTAGTGATGCCTTCAAACCAACTGTACTGGCTGTCCTGAGGAGCCAACACAGAACCACCAGTGACGCCTTCAAACCAACAGTATTGGCTTTGCTGAGGAGCCAACACAGGACCACTAGTGATGCCTTCAAACCAACTGCATTGGCTGTCCTGAGGAGCCAACAAAGAACCACTAGTGACGCCTTCAAACCAACTGTACTGGCTTTCCTGAGGAGCCAACACAGAACCACCAGTGACGCCTTCAAACCAACAGTATTGGCTTTGCTGAGGAGCCAACACAGGACCACTAGTGATGCCTTCAAACCAACTGTACTGGCTGTCCTGAGGAGCCAACACAGAACCACCAGTGACGCCTTCAAACCAACTGCACTGGCTGTCCTGAGGAGCCAACACAGAACCACTAGTGACGCCTTCAAACCAACTGCACTGGCTGTCCTGAGGAGCCAACACAGAACCACTAGTGACGCCTTCAAACCAACTGTACTGGCTGTCCTGAGGAGCCAACACAGAACCACCAGTGACGCCTTCAAACCAACAGTATTGGCTTTGCTGAGGAGCCAACACAGGACCACTAGTGATGCCTTCAAACCAACAGTATTGGCTTTGCTGAGGAGCCAACACAGGACCACTAGTGATGCCTTCAAACCAACTGCACTGGCTGTCCTGAGGAACCAACAGAGAACCACTAGTGACGCCTTCAAACCAACAGCACTGGCTTTCCTGAGGAGCCAACACAGAACCACTAGTGACGCCTTCAAACCAACAGCACTGGCTAGCCTGAGGAGCCAACACAGAACCACCAGTGACGCCTTCAAACCAACAGTATTGGCTTTGCTGAGGAGCCAACACAGAACCACTAGTGACGTCTTCAAAGATCAAGATGTGGGTCAGTACAGTCAGACATACTGCTGCAGACTACAGTTTTTCAGATAACGATACCAGTACCAGAAATGTCTCCGATACTGCCTAAAATGATGAATCTTGTATTGGCAAGTACGTGAGTCGGTGCACCGATGGGATATCATGTAACTTATGTCCCGAAATGGGATCAACTTTAAAGTAGTTTCACCCAGACAAACGGTTGGTTTCGTGTAATTTAGTGTAACGCTAGCAAAATGTCAGCAATTTGGGAATATTTTACACTGCAAAATCCCACCAGTAAACATGTCTGTGAATGTTCTCATTCATCCAGGTCATGGTTATGCAAAGGAATTGAATCGAGTGCAACTGGACTTAGTATATATCCGTGAAGATGTTTCGCTTCTCATCCAAGAGGCTTAGCTTGGTCTAGTCAGAAAGGCACGAACTGAGGAAGCCTCTTGGATGAGAGGCGAAACGTCTTCACGGATATATACTAAGTCCAGTTGCACTCGATTCAATTCCTTTGGAGACCCACCAGTAAAACGCCAACGTGTACAGTATGCAAGGCTTTAGTTTGGAGGGGTGGCACTAGTGTCGCCAGTTTCAACGCCAGCAGTCTTACAAAGCATGTGAAGACACATCATGAGAAAGAGCACGATGAGTTCAACAAGGCGAAGGGGAGGAAAGCACCAACTGCAGCAGCAAACGTCGGAAACCGCATTCCAACGACGTGATAAATTCCACAGACAGCCCAAACATGACAGAGATAACTGACAAACTTGTCAGATTCATTGTTCTGGACGATCAACTCCTGTTGGTCGTCAAAAACGTGGGATTTTGCCGCTTAATGGATTGTTTGGA
Source organism: Lampris megalopsis (assembly GCA_022114975.2). NCBI lineage: Eukaryota > Metazoa > Chordata > Actinopteri > Lampriformes > Lampridae > Lampris > Lampris megalopsis. Next base: position 1,161,001 of record JAJHIY020001516.1, read on the forward strand.
GCCAAGGTACAGTTTGCCAAGTCGCAAACACACCTGCGAAGCTGCCCACCCCAAACTCTACGGGACAGTGAGGAACACACTTCATGTAGGCTGCAAGATGTGCAGGCCATTAGCTTTACAGCTGACATTTGGAGTGCCGATGTATGCCCAACGTCTTTGCTGTGTGTGTGTGTGTGTGTGTGTGTGTGTGCGTGTGTGCGTGTGTGTGCGTGTGTGCAAGGGATTAATTAGTTATAAAGTGCTTTGAGTGGCTGCTGGAAGTAGAAAAGTGCTGTAGAAGATGCAGTCTGTTCATCTTCACGTGTCCCAGTCTAGAAGTAGTCCCACACCAGGTTTTCTACCAAGTCAAGAGACTCCCTGTTGCTCTTCTGCAGTACGTTTTCCTCGCCGTGTTTGTGCGTTAGTGGTCATACTGCAGTTTGTAAGTGGAATACATGACCGTAACTACCAGCACACCACTTGTCACGTGTTTACAGTTTGGATGTACTGTGTCAAATGTCAAAAGTTCTTCCAGGAGCATCTGGGTGGCGTGGCGGTCTATGCCGTTGCCTACCAACACGGGGATCGCCGGTTCAAATCCTTGTGCACAATTGGCCATGTCTGCGGGTGGGAAGCTGGATGTGGGTATGTGTCCTGGTCACTGCACTAGCGCCTCCTCTGGTCAGTCAGGGCACCCGTTTGGGGGGGGGACTGGGGGGGAATAGCGTGATCCTCCCACGTGCTACGTCCCCCTGGTGAAACGCCTCACTGTCAGGTGAAAAGAAGCAGCTGGTGACTCCACATGTATGGGAGGAGGCATGTGGTAGTCTGCAGCCTTCCCCGGATCAGCAGAGGGGGTGGAGCAGCGACTGGGATGGCTCGGAAGAATGGGGTAATTGGCCGAATACAATTGGGGAGAAAAAGGAGGACCCCCCCCCCCCCAAAAAAAAATGTTCTTCCAAATCAAACGTGATTTTGCTCCTGTCCAGCACATGTGGTGAGTAAACATGGAGTCCATGCAGGTGTCTGACTGGACCTGCGGCTCCCTGCTCCTAGGAGGAGAGAGATGCTGTTTTATGAAGGCTTGTCCACTGGACTGTTGGAGTCCAGACAAAAGATCCAGTCACACCAACATGACCAGCCTGGCTTTACTTTGCTGTGTTAGGATGTGGAACGATGTCTTGTGTCTTAATGACATGTGGAAGGGGACACCAACTTGTGAGCTTTAATGTCTGCAGTGGAATGTTGTTGACTTGAAGTCAGCCAGACTACATCCTGTCTCTCTTCTTTCACTTCCCAGGATTCTTTGGAAGAAGAGGATGACTCTGATGAAGACAACATGTAGACTGGCCCTGCAGACCATTTCTACCGACAAACTCCCTCTGACCCACACACACACACACACACACACACACACACACACACACACACACACACAAACGGCTCGGTCTGTGCTGACGGCTCTGACACATGGATTTTTGTATGTTTTATAGTCATGGACCATTTAATGTTGATCGTTTTGCTTTTGTTTGACAACTTTCAGTCTGGACAATAAAAGAGATCGTTTCCTTTCACACTTTACTTGACCTCTTATTTCTTAACACGGACATGACCCTGGTACCTCTAACCACAGGTGGACACCCTGGCTACAGAAACACTTTAGTTTACCTCTTATTTCTTAACACGGACATGACCCTGGTACCACTAACCACAGGTGGACACCCTGGCTACAGAAACACTTTAGTTTACCTCTTATTTCTTAACACGGACATGACCCTGGTACCTCTAACCACAGGTGGACACCCTGGCTACAGAAACACTTTAGTTTACCTCTTATTTCTTAACACGGACATGACCCTGGTACCACTAACCACAGGTGGACACCCTGGCTACAGAAACACTTTAGTTTACCTCTTATTTCTTAACACGGACATGACCCTGGTACCTCTAACCACAGGTGGACACCCTGGCTACAGAAACACTTTAGTTTACCTCTTATTTCTTAACACGGACATGACCCTGGTACCTCTAACCACAGGTGGACACCCTGGCTACAGAAACACTTTAGTTTACCTCTTATTTCTTAACACGGACATGACCCTGGTACCTCTAACCACAGGTGGACACCCTGGCTACAGAAACACTTTAGTTTACCTCTTATTTCTTAACACGGACATGACCCTGGTACCTCTAACCACAGGTGGACACCCTGGCTACAGAAACACTTTAGTTTACCTCTTATTTCTTAACACGGAGATGACCCTGGTACCTCTAACCACAGGTGGACACCCTGGCTACAGAAACACTTTAGTTTACCTCTTATTTCTTAACACGGACATGACCCTGGTACCACTAACCACAGGTGGACACCCTGGCTACAGAAACACTTTAGTTTACCTCTTATTTCTTAACACGGACATGACCCTGGTACCTCTAACCACAGGTGGACACCCTGGCTACAGAAACACTTTAGTTTACCTCTTATTTCTTAACACGGACATGACCCTGGTACCACTAACCACAGGTGGACAGCCTGGTTACAGAAACACTTTAGTTTACCTCTTTATTTCTTAACACGGACATGACCCTGGTACCACTAACCACAGGTGGACACCCTGGCTACAGAAACACTTTAGTTTACCTCTTATTTCTTAACATGGACATGACCCTGGTACCTCTAACCACAGGTGGACACCCTGGCTACAGAAACACTTTAGTTTACCTCTTATTTCTTAACACGGACATGACCCTGGTACCACTAACCACAGGTGGACACCCTGGCTACAGAAACACTTTAGTTTACCTCTTATTTCTTAACACGGACATGACCCTGGTACCACTAACCACAGGTGGACACCCTGGCTACAGAAACACTTTAGTTTACCTCTTATTTCTTAACACGGACATGACCCTGGTACCTCTAACCACAGGTGGACACCCTGGCTACAGAAACACTTTAGTTTACCTCTTATTTCTTAACACGGACATGACCCTGGTACCTCTAACCACAGGTGGACACCCTGGCTACAGAAACACTTTAGTTTACCTCTTATTTCTTAACACGGACATGACCCTGGTACCTCTAACCACAGGTGGACACCCTGGCTACAGAAACACTTTAGTTTACCTCTTATTTCTTAACACGGACATGACCCTGGTACCTCTAACCACAGGTGGACACCCTGGCTACAGAAACACTTTAGTTTACCTCTTATTTCTTAACACGGAGATGACCCTGGTACCTCTAACCACAGGTGGACACCCTGGCTACAGAAACACTTTAGTTTACCTCTTATTTCTTAACACGGACATGACCCTGGTACCACTAACCACAGGTGGACACCCTGGCTACAGAAACACTTTAGTTTACCTCTTATTTCTTAACACGGACATGACCCTGGTACCTCTAACCACAGGTGGACACCCTGGCTACAGAAACACTTTAGTTTACCTCTTATTTCTTAACACGGACATGACCCTGGTACCACTAACCACAGGTGGACAGCCTGGTTACAGAAACACTTTAGTTTACCTCTTTATTTCTTAACACGGACATGACCCTGGTACCACTAACCACAGGTGGACACCCTGGCTACAGAAACACTTTAGTTTACCTCTTATTTCTTAACACGGACATGACCCTGGTACCACTAACCACAGGTGGACACCCTGGCTACAGAAACACTTTAGTTTACCTCTTATTTCTTAACACGGACATGACCCTGGTACCACTAACCACAGGTGGACACCCTGGCTACAGAAACACTTTAGTTTACCTCTTATTTCTTAACACGGACATGACCCTGGTACCACTAACCACAGGTGGACACCCTGGCTACAGAAACACTTTAGTTTACCTCTTATTTCTTAACACGGACATGACCCTGGTACCTCTAACCACAGGTGGACACCCTGGCTACAGAAACACTTTAGTTTACCTCTTATTTCTTAACACGGACATGACCCTGGTACCACTAACCACAGGTGGACACCCTGGCTACAGAAACACTTTAGTTTACCTCTTTATTTCTTAACACGGACATGACCCTGGTACCACTAACCACAGGTGGACACCCTGGCTACAGAAACACTTTAGTTTACCTCTTATTTCTTAACACGGACATGACCCTGGTACCTCTAACCACAGGTGGACACCCCGGCTACAGAAACACTTTAGTTTACCTCTTATTTCTTAACACGGACATGACCCTGGTACCTCTAACCACAGGTGGACACCCTGGCTACAGAAACACTTTAGTTTACCTCTTATTTCTTAACACGGACATGACCCTGGTACCTCTAACCACAGGTGGACACCCTGGCTACAGAAACACTTTAGTTTACCTCTTATTTCTTAACATGGACATGACCCTGGTACCACTAACCACAGGTGGACACCCTGGCTACAGAAACACTTTAGTTTACCTCTTATTTCTTAACACGGACATGACCCTGGTACCTCTAACCACAGGTGGACACCCTGGCTACAGAAACACTTTAGTTTACCTCTTATTTCTTAACACGGACATGACCCTGATACCACTAACCACAGGTGGACACCCTGGCTACAGAAACACTTTAGTTTACCTCTTATTTCTTAACACGGACATGACCCTGGTACCTCTAACCACAGGTGGACACCCTGGCTACAGAAACACTTTAGTTTACCTCTTATTTCTTAACACGGACATGACCCTGGTACCTCTAACCACAGGTGGACACCCTGGTTACAGAAACACTTTAGTTTACCTCTTATTTCTTAACACGGACATGACCCTGGTACCACTAACCACAGGTGGACACCCTGGCTACAGAAACACTTTAGTTTACCTCTTATTTCTTAACACGGACATGACCCTGGTACCACTAACCACAGGTGGACACCCTGGCTACAGAAACACTTTAGTTTACCTCTTATTTCTTAACACGGACATGACCCTGGTACCTCTAACCACAGGTGGACACCCTGGTTACAGAAACACTTTAGTTTACCTCTTATTTCTTAACACGGACATGACCCTGGTACCACTAACCACAGGTGGACACCCTGGCTACAGAAACACTTTAGTTTACCTCTTATTTCTTAACACGGACATGACCCTGGTACCACTAACCACAGGTGGACACCCTGGCTACAGAAACACTTTAGTTTACCTCTTATTTCTTAACACGGACATGACCCTGGTACCACTAACCACAGGTGGACACCCTGGTTACAGAAACACTTTAGTTTACCTCTTATTTCTTAACACGGACATGACCCTGATACCACTAACCACAGGTGGACACCCTGGCTACAGAAACACTTTAGTTTACCTCTTATTTCTTAACACGGACATGACCCCGGTACCTCTAACCACAGGTGGACAGCCTGGCTACAGAAACACTTTAGTTTACCTCTTATTTCTTAACACGGACATGACCCTGGTACCTCTAACCACAGGTGGACACCCTGGCTACAGAAACACTTTAGTTTACCTCTTATTTCTTAACACGGACATGACCCTGGTACCTCTAACCACAGGTGGACACCCTGGCTACAGAAACACTTTAGTTTACCTCTTATTTCTTAACACGGACATGACCCTGGTACCACTAACCACAGGTGGACAACCTGGTTACAGAAACACTTTAGTTTACCTCTTATTTCTTAACACGGACATGACCCTGGTACCTCTAACCACAGGTGGACACCCTGGCTACAGAAACACTTTAGTTTACCTCTTATTTCTTAACACGGACATGACCCTGGTACCTCTAACCACAGGTGGACACCCTGGCTACAGAAACACTTTAGTTTACCTCTTATTTCTTAACATGGACATGACCCTGGTACCTCTAACCACAGGTGGACACCCTGGCTACAGAAACACTTTAGTTTACCTCTTATTTCTTAACACGGACATGACCCTGGTACCACTAACCACAGGTGGACACCCTGGCTACAGAAACACTTTAGTTTACCTCTTATTTCTTAACACGGACATGACCCTGGTACCACTAACCACAGGTGGACACCCTGGCTACAGAAACACTTTAGTTTACCTCTTATTTCTTAACACGGACATGACCCTGGTACCACTAACCACAGGTGGACACCCTGGTTACAGAAACACTTTAGTTTACCTCTTATTTCTTAACACGGACATGACCCTGATACCACTAACCACAGGTGGACACCCTGGCTACAGAAACACTTTAGTTTACCTCTTATTTCTTAACACGGACATGACCCCGGTACCTCTAACCACAGGTGGACAGCCTGGCTACAGAAACACTTTAGTTTACCTCTTATTTCTTAACACGGACATGACCCTGGTACCTCTAACCACAGGTGGACACCCTGGCTACAGAAACACTTTAGTTTACCTCTTATTTCTTAACACGGAGATGACCCTGGTACCTCTAACCACAGGTGGACACCCTGGCTACAGAAACACTTTAGTTTACCTCTTTTTTCATAACACGGACATGACCCTGGTACCACTAACCACAGGTGGACACCCTGGTTACAGAAACACTTTAGTTTACCTCTTATTTCTTAACACGGACATGACCCTGGTACCTCTAACCACAGGTGGACACCCTGGCTACAGAAACACTTTAGTTTACCTCTTATTTCTTAACACGGACATGACCCTGGTACCTCTAACCACAGGTGGACACCCTGGTTACAGAAACACTTTAGTTTACCTCTTATTTCTTAACACGGACATGACCCTGGTACCTCTAACCACAGGTGGACACCCTGGCTACAGAAACACTTTAGTTTACCTCTTATTCTTAACACGGACATGACCCTGGTACCTCTAACCACAGGTGGACAGCCTGGCTACAGAAACACTTTAGTTTACCTCTTATTTCTTAACACGGACATGACCCTGGTACCACTAACCACAGGTGGACACCCTGGCTACAGAAACACTTTAGTTTACCTCTTATTTCTTAACACGGACATGACCCTGGTACCACTAACCACAGGTGGACACCCTGGCTACAGAAACACTTTAGTTTACCTCTTATTTCTTAACACGGACATGACCCTGGTACCTCTAACCACAGGTGGACACCCTGGCTACAGAAACACTTTAGTTTACCTCTTATTTCTTAACACGGACATGACCCTGGTACCACTAACCACAGGTGGACACCCTGGCTACAGAAACACTTTAGTTTACCTCTTATTTCTTAACACGGACATGACCCTGGTACCTCTAACCACAGGTGGACACCCTGGTTACAGAAACACTTTAGTTTACCTCTTATTTCTTAACACGGACATGACCCTGGTACCTCTAACCACAGGTGGACACCCTGGCTACAGAAACACTTTAGTTTACCTCTTATTCTTAACACGGACATGACCCTGGTACCTCTAACCACAGGTGGACAGCCTGGCTACAGAAACACTTTAGTTTACCTCTTATTTCTTAACATGGACATGACCCTGGTACCTCTAACCACAGGTGGACACCCTGGCTACAGAAACACTTTAGTTTACCTCTTATTTCTTAACACGGACATGACCCTGGTACCTCTAACCACAGGTGGACACCCTGGCTGCAGAAACACTTTAGTTTACCTCTTATTTCTTAACACGGACATGACCCTGGTACCACTAACCACAGGTGGACACCCTGGCTACAGAAACACTTTAGTTTACCTCTTATTTCTTAACACGGACATGACCCTGGTACCTCTAACCACAGGTGGACACCCTGGCTACAGAAACACTTTAGTTTACCTCTTATTTCTTAACACGGACATGACCCTGGTACCTCTAACCACAGGTGGACAGCCTGGCTACAGAAACACTTTAGTTTACCTCTTATTTCTTAACACGGACATGACCCTGGTACCACTAACCACAGGTGGACACCCTGGCTACAGAAACACTTTAGTTTACCTCTTATTTCTTAACACGGACATGACCCTGGTACCACTAACCACAGGTGGACAGCCTGGCTACAGAAACACTTTAGTTTACCTCTTATTTCTTAACACGGACATGACCCTGGTACCCCTAACCACAGGTGGACACCCTGGTTACAGAAACACTTTAGTTTACCTCTTATTTCTTAACACGGACATGACCCTGGTACCTCTAACCACAGGTGGACAGCCTGGCTACAGAAACACTTTAGTTTACCTCTTATTTCTTAACACGGACATGACCCTGGTACCACTAACCACAGGTGGACACCCTGGCTACAGAAACACTTTAGTTTACCTCTTATTTCTTAACACGGACATGACCCTGGTACCTCTAACCACAGGTGGACACCCTGGCTACAGAAACACTTTAGTTTACCTCTTATTTCTTAACACGGACATGACCCTGGTACCTCTAACCACAGGTGGACACCCTGGCTACAGAAACACTTTAGTTTACCTCTTATTTCTTAACACGGACATGACCCTGGTACCACTAACCACAGGTGGACACCCTGGCTACAGAAACACTTTAGTTTACCTCTTATTTCTTAACACGGACATGACCCTGGTACCTCTAACCACAGGTGGACACCCTGGCTACAGAAACACTTTAGTTTACCTCTTATTTCTTAACACGGACATGACCCTGGTACCTCTAACCACAGGTGGACACCCTGGCTACAGAAACACTTTAGTTTACCTCTTATTTCTTAACACGGACATGACCCTGGTACCACTAACCACAGGTGGACACCCTGGCTACAGAAACACTTTAGTTTACCTCTTATTTCTTAACACGGACATGACCCTGGTACCACTAACCACAGGTGGACAGCCTGGCTACAGAAACACTTTAGTTTACCTCTTATTTCTTAACACGGACATGACCCTGGTACCTCTAACCACAGGTGGACACCCTGGCTACAGAAACACTTTAGTTTACCTCTTATTTCTTAACACGGACATGACCCTGGTACCACTAACCACAGGTGGACACCCTGGCTACAGAAACACTTTAGTTTACCTCTTATTTCTTAACACGGACATGACCCCGGTACCTCTAACCACAGGTGGACACCCTGGCTGCAGAAACACTTTAGTTTACCTCTTATTTCTTAACACGGACATGACCCTGATACCACTAACCACAGGTGGACACCCCGGCTACAGAAACACTTTAGTTTACCTCTTATTTCTTAACACGGACATGACCCTGGTACCTCTAACCACAGGTGGACACCCTGGCTACAGAAACACTTTAGTTTACCTCTTATTTCTTAACACGGACATGACCCTGGTACCTCTAACCACAGGTGGACACCCGGCTGCAGAAAGGAGAAGTGCTACCATGTATTAGTTCCAGCCATTCACTGGACGAGGTGAGTTCACGATACCTGGCTGAAGAGCTGTGCTGCCTCCATTCAGCTGGTGTAGTGCACGGGTGGAACAAATACGAGGCAGGACTTTTACTTTCTGAGGCTGGTTTGTCCAACTCTGCCTCTAACAGACTAACATCAGATCACGTCTTTATTTACATCTAGAACATGCAAGTACAAGAGAACGTGAGCAAGCATGAATAAAACAGCAACAAATAAAAATAAAAGCAGAATTCAGCAAGAATCATAGGTAGGGAAAGGAGTAGGAGGAAGTTCCTACTTAGAGTTTCCTGCCCCTCTCTAACGCTCAGTCCCATCCGTCCTTCATCGGAGCCGCTTGTCCTGCTCCCAGGGGCGCGGGGGCGCAGGAGTCTGTCCCACCAGTCACTGGGCGGCAGGCGGGGAGACACCCTCAAGATTCAAGATCAAGAGTTTGATTTGTCACGCACACACAAGCACAAGTCCCGAGTGCAGTGAAGTGAAAAAAAGGCACGAGCTCCAAGATGTGCAAATAACAAAGTACAACAGGTACACACACATTCCAATTTGCAATATACAATTTACAATCAACAAGTCAGCCTGGACTACTGCTCAGTGCTGGATTAATAAAGCTAGAAAATAAACTTAGTTGTTACACATCACAGTACGTCATTCTCAACAACTATCTCACAGTGACTCAGTAAAAATAATAAAAACACAACAAAACAACAACGATTTCCAAGAAACAACAACAACAGCACCCACCATGCGTGTCAAGTCACGAGAGGAGCAAAACGTCTTCCTCATCCTTGTACCTCTTTTTGAACTGATGTAGACTTGTGTTTCCTTGGGTTCCCGGCGGGGGACGGTCCTATCCAGAGCGGGCCGGTGTGGGTGCAGGTTTTTCTTCCAGGTAAGCAGTTACACACTTGCGTCTCCTCATCAAGAAGTTCCTCAGCCAAGATTCTACTGGTTGATTAGTGGGATCAGGTGTGTAACTGCTTGGTTGGAACAAAAACCTGCAGTTTTCCTCTTACCTTGCCCCCCACCCCCCCATCTGAGAACAGTTGTTGTATGCTGCCAGGAAGTAGATTATATCTGCTGTGTGCAACGGTTGTGCAGTCCTGAATTCTACCAGGCCCATGAACTCCATAGCCCGTGAGTTTAAAAACAGTCTGGGAGTGTGTTCCCTATAGCCTACGTTGTTTACTGTCCTTGTTGCTCTTTTTCTGTAGTACACATAACGATTGTAGGTTGCTTTTGTAGGTGTTCCCCCACACCCCCACACCCTAACTCACATATGGCAACACAAGTCAACAGTACACAATGTACCATGCTTTATGATCCACCATGTGCCTTGCCTTCCCCACAGCTCCAGTGCTCCTCGCCATAGTACAAAGTATACACTGATACACATGCTACACAAACAAAGTACCTCTAACAGCGCTAACATAGTACCACAGTACACACTGATACACATGCTACACAGACAACAGTACCTCTAACAGTACTAACATAGAACATAGTACCACAGTACACACGGTACACAGACAACAGTACCTCTAACAGACCAACATAGTACACAGTACACACTGATACACATGGTACACAGACAACAGTACCTCTAACAGCACTAACATAGTACCACAGTACACACTGATACACATGGTACACAGACAACAGTACCTCTAACAGACCAACATAGTACACAGTACACACTGATACACATGGTACACAGACAACAGTACCTCTAACAGACCAACATAGTACACAGTACACACTGATACACATGGTACACAGACAACAGTACCTCTAACAGTACTAACATAGTACACAGTACACACTGATACACATGGTACACAGACAACAGTACCTCTAACAGACTAACAGTACTGTAGTACACACTGTGTTAGATGAGGACATTGGGGAGATGACATAAATGTAATGTTGGCATCATGAACATGTGATGGGCACAACGATCACAGACGGGGCATATAGTTAAGCTTGGAACAACGACTGGGTGACATATATACATATATATATATATATATATATATATATATATATATATATATATATATATATATATATATATATATATATATATACTATATATACATATATACATATATATATATATATACTATATATACATATATATATACGTATGTGTGTGTGTGTGTGTCACCATCATCTACTTGAGTCCTCGGTGTCACGCCTGCTTCACAACTGAGAAGGTGAACTTCCGGTCAGAGAGATTTTTTTGGAGAGTTTAATGCAAGACGATTTGAGAGAAAATCCCATTTATGGCTTCAGCCTCACACTCTTCCGGTTACGTAATACAGTGACGCGCTGCCCGCCTGGACTCTACACACGATGTGCGACACAACTCCATCATCCTCAAAGCAGCTCGACCAGGACGGCTCGCTCAAGCTTGTGGCCTCGTCTCTGTGGTCTGGTCAGCGGCTTACCAGCCAGTCTGTGGTCTGGTCAGCTGCTTACCAGCCAGTCTGTGGTCTGGTCAGCTGCTTACCAGCCAGTCTGTGGTCTGGTCAGCTGCTTACCAGCCAGTCGGTGGTCTGGTCAGCTGCTTACCAGCCAGTCTGGTTAGCTGCTTACCAGCCAGTCTGTGGTCTGGTCAGCTGCTTACCAGCCAGTCTGGTTAGCTGCTTACCAGCCAGTCTGTGGTCTGGTCAGCGGCTTACCAGCCAGTCTGTGGTCTGGTCAGCGGCTTACCAGCCAGTCTGGTTAGCTGCTTACCAGCCAGTCTGTGGTCTGGTCAGCGGCTTACCAGCCAGTCTGTGGTCTGGTCAGCGGCTTACCAGCCAGTCTGGTCAGCTGCTTACCAGCCAGTCTGTGGTCTGGTCAGCTGCTTACCAGCCAGTCTGTGATCTGGTCAGCTGCTTACCAGCCAGTCTGTGGTCTGGTCAGCGGCTTACCAGCCAGTCTGTGGTCTGGTCAGCTGCTTACCAGCCAGTCGGTGGTCTGGTCAGCGGCTTACCAGCCAGTCGGTGGTCTGGTCAGCGGCTTACCAGCCAGTCTGTGGTCTGGTCAGCGGCTTACCAGCCAGTCGGTGGTCTGGTCAGCGGCTTACCAGCCAGTCTGTGGTCTGGTCAGCGGCTTACCAGCCAGTCGGTGGTCTGGTCAGCGGCTTACCAGCCAGTCTGTGGTCTGGTCAGCTGCTTACCAGCCAGTCTGGTTAGCTGCTTACCAGCCAGTCTGTGGTCTGGTCAGCGGCTTACCAGCCAGTCTGTGGTCTGGTTAGCTGCTTACCAGCCAGTCTGTGGTCTGGTCAGCTGCTTACCAGCCAGTCTGGTTAGCTGCTTACCAGCCAGTCTGTGGTCTGGTCAGCGGCTTACCAGCCAGTCTGTGGTCTGGTCAGCTGCTTACCAGCCAGTCTGTGGTCTGGTCAGCTGCTTACCAGCCAGTCTGGTTAGCTGCTTACCAGCCAGTCTGTGGTCTGGTCAGTGGCTTACAATTCAGTCTGTGATCTGGTTAGCGGCTTACCAGCCAGTCTGTGGTCTGGTCAGCTGCTTACCAGCCAGTCTGGTCAGCTGCTTACCAGCCAGTCTGTGGTCTGGTCAGCGGCTTACCAGCCAGTCTGTGGTCTGGTCAGCTGCTTACCAGCCAGTCTGGTTAGCTGCTTACCAGCCAGTCTGTGGTCTGGTCAGCGGCTTACCAGCCAGTCTGTGGTCTGGTCAGCTGCTTACCAGCCAGTCTGGTTAGCTGCTTACCAGCCAGTCTGTGGTCTGGTCAGCGGCTTACAATTCAGTCTGTGATCTGGTTAGCGGCTTACCAGCCAGTCTGTGGTCTGGTCAGCGGCTTACCAGCCAGTCTGTGGTCTGGTTAGCGGCTTACCAGCCAGTCTGTGGTCTGGTCAGCGGCTTACCAGCCAGTCTGTGATCTGGTCAGCGGCTAACCCGCCAGTCTGGTTAGCTGCTTACCAGCCAGTCTGTGGTCTGGTCAGCGGCTTACCAGCCAGTCTGTGATCTGGTTAGCGGCTTACCAGCCAGTCTGTGGTCTGGTCAGTGGCTTACCAGCCAGTCTGGTTAGCTGCTTACCAGCCAGTCTGTGGTCTGGTCAGCTGCTTACCAGCCAGTCTGGTCAGCCGCTTACCAGCCAGTCTGTGATCTGGTTAGCGGCTTACCAGCCAGTCTGTGGTCTGGTCAGCGGCTTACCAGCCAGTCTGTGGTCTGGTCAGCTGCTTACCAGCCAGTCTGTGGTCTGGTCAGCGGCTTACCAGCCAGTCTGTGATCTGGTTAGCGGCTTACCAGCCAGTCTGTGGTCTGGTCAGCGGCTTACCAGCCAGTCTGGTTAGTGGCTTACCAGCCAGTCTGTGGTCTGGTCAGCTGCTTACCAGCCAGTCTGTGGTCTGGTCAGCTGCTTACCAGCCAGTCTGGTCAGCTGCTTACCAGCCTGTCGGTGGTCTGGTCAGCGGCTTACCAGCCAGTCGGTGGTCTGGTCAGCGGCTTACCAGCCAGTCCGTGGTCTGGTCGGCTGCTTACCAGCCAGTCTGGTTGGCTGCTTACCAGCCAGTCGGTGGTCTGGTCAGCGGCTTACCAGCCAGTCTGGTCAGCGGCTTACCAGCCAGTCGGTGGTCTGGTCAGCGGCTTACCAGCCAGTCTGGTTAGTGGCTTACCAGCCAGTCTGTGGTCTGGTCAGCGGCTTACCAGCCAGTCGGTGGTCTGGTCGGCTGCTTACCAGCCAGTCGGTGGTCTGGTCAGCTGCTTACCAGCCAGTCTGGTTAGCTGCTTACCAGCCAGTCTGTGGTCTGGTCAGCGGCTTACCAGCCAGTCTGTGGTCTGGTCAGCTGCTTACCAGCCAGTCTGTGGTCTGGTCAGCTGCTTACCAGCCAGTCTGGTTAGCTGCTTACCAGCCAGTCTGTGGTCTGGTCAGTGGCTTACAATTCAGTCTGTGATCTGGTTAGCGGCTTACCAGCCAGTCTGTGATCTGGTCAGCTGCTTACCAGCCAGTCTGTGGTCTGGTCAGCTGCTTACCAGCCAGTCTGGTTAGTGGCTTACCAGCCAGTCTGTGGTCTGGTCAGCGGCTTACCAGCCAGTCTGGTCAGCGGCTTACCAGCCAGTCGGTGGTCTGGTCAGCGGCTTACCAGCCAGTCTGGTCAGCTGCTTACCAGCCAGTCGGTGGTCTGGTCAGCGGCTTACCAGCCAGTCTGGTTATTGGCTTACCAGCCAGTCTGTGGTCTGGTCAGCGGCTTACCAGCCAGTCGGTGGTCTGGTCGGCTGCTTACCAGCCAGTCGGTGGTCTGGTCAGCTGCTTACCAGCCAGTCTGTGGTCTGGTCAGCGGCTTACCAGCCAGTCTGGTCGGCTGCTTACCAGCCAGTCTGTGGTCTGGTCGGCTGCTTACCAGCCAGTCTGGTCGGCTGCTTACCAGCCAGTCGGTGGTCTGGTCAGCGGCTTACCAGCCAGTCTGGTCAGCGGCTTACCAGCCAGTCGGTGGTCTGGTCAGCGGCTTACCAGCCAGTCTGGTTAGTGGCTTACCAGCCAGTCGGTGGTCTGGTCGGCTGCTTACCAGCCAGTCGGTGGTCTGGTCAGCTGCTTACCAGCCAGTCTGTGGTCTGGTCAGCGGCTTACCAGCCAGTCGGTGGTCTGGTCGGCTGCTTACCAGCCAGTCTGTGGTCTGGTCAGCTGCTTACCAGCCAGTCGGTGGTCTGGTCAGCTGCTTACCAGCCAGTCTGGTTAGCTGCTTACCAGCCAGTCTGTGGTCTGGTCAGCGGCTTACCAGCCAGTCGGTGGTCTGGTCGGCTGCTTACCAGCCAGTCGGTGGTCTGGTCAGCGGCTTACCAGCCAGTCTGGTTAGTGGCTTACCAGCCAGTCGGTGGTCTGGTCGGCTGCTTACCAGCCAGTCGGTGGTCTGGTCAGCTGCTTACCAGCCAGTCTGGTCGAACTGCTGAACGGTAAACGGAGGGAAGAGCGGCTTGTTGTTGAGTCTGCTCGCTGCAGGAAACCAGCACACAAGGAAGTCCGCTCAGCCAATGGCAGCCCGCTGCTCCTCGGCACGAACCACACTGGACCAGTCGCTTCCAGGTTGGAGGGCGGGACTAAGGAACACGAATGTGATTCGAAGAACTGACAGCAAATTGCGTCTTTTGTCGCGAGGCGCCGCGTTTGTATCCTCCAATAGCGACACGGAACGACATGTGGCCTATGACAACTGAGGGATATTTCGGCAAATCGTATTTCTCCATTTTGACCCGTGCCGTTGCCGCAGCCAATCCGGTGTCGGGTAACACAGCCAGGGTCCACGGCTTGTTTTTCGTGTATTGCTTTGCAGGGAAGCGGTCGCGGCGTTAACGTGAGTACAGAAAGACAAGAAAATATAGAAACGTTCATGTTTTAGCTGAAAATCCAGACCAGACGTGTGGCAGGGCCGTCACGGCAGCACAGGGCACAAGCCCGGCGAGCGGACGAGGTGGCCGCGGTTCCTCGGTAGAGACGAGGTTTTACTAGAGAGGGCAGAAATGTCTGCGTCTTTTGTGGAACATGAAATAAATAAATTAGTCCAGAGACTTTTTGTTTAAATTTTTATCATTTATTTTGATCCTCACTAGAAACCCGACTAGTTCATTTTAACGGGAGATAACGTTGCGGTTATTTCGTTAGCTCTTGACCCCTCAGACGGGTTAAATCGCCCTATGATCACAAAGTAGCTAGCTAGCTAGCCAGCCAGCCAGCTAGCTAGCTAGCTAGCCAGCTAAATTTAGCTCCTCCTTCACAGGAACCTTCCGTCGTTTTCTTCCTTATTCCCAGAAGAATAGCTTTTTACACCTAGTTGCGGTTTTTACACGTTTTCATAGCGATGACTCGTACGGGTTTGCGAGGAGCTGTCTGGACGGAGGTTCGGTTCGGGTTAGTCGAAGCAGACTAAGCTAAATTAGCCTGTCTGACATGGAGCACCACGGCCGTGATGGCGACGTGACACGGCGGAGTGCGAGCCGAGCGGGAAGGAAACACGGACTGCTCCGTCCTGCCGCCTCTCTGCCTCCACCCTGTCAAATATACTCCAGCCTAATGTTCTGGCGTCGTCCCGACGCCATGGGATAAACCCTGTAGTGGGACCAGCTGCTAGCTGTCTGGTTTTAAGGGAGGAAAGGCGGTCATGGTGAGCTTTGTCTGTCCCATATGTGAAGGGAGGGGGCTGGCTGCATCAGAACAGAATGTCTGAGCCACAACTGGCTGGCTGGCTGGCTGGCTGGCTGCTTCTTCAGCTGCCCACCGTCGGCGTTACAAAAAGGAGGAAAACGTCTCGTTTGGCAGCCGCATTCATGGACTAACGGGTTTCTCATGTCTTCTCTTTCAGCAATATAAATCTGGACTCCCTCAAATAGCCGAAAAGATGAAGGTAAGTGAGTGAGTGAGCTGGTAAAGCCAAGAATGGACAGCTGTGTTCAGGCGACGCCTCTGAAATACACCGGGCAGGTTTTTGATGGTTTCAGGGGAGAATTTGCTGGGAACTTGGGTTTGTGTTTGTAGTAGTCTGTCGAACAACGACATACTTTAAAGACAGTCTAGTATTCTGTCGTTCATATTTCCTTTGTGTCATTATGTCTGAATGTTTGGACATAGTGTTGTTGAGCTGTAAACCTCTTGATTCAGTAGTCTGTAATGATACTATTAGTGTTCTGTATGCCACGGTGGCCCAGTGGTCAGCACTGTTGCCTCATATCAAGACGGTCCTGGGTTCGAACCCAGGCCATCCCAAGTCCTTTCCATGTGGAGTTTGCATGTTCTCCCTGTGTCTGCGTGGGTTTCCTCCAGGTGCTCCGGTTTCCCCCCCACCATCAAAAAGACATGCATGTTAGGGTTAATGCTCCTGTCTGTGCCGCTGAGCAAGGCATAGCAAGACGAACTCGAGTTGGTCCCCGGGCGCTGCTGCTGCCCAGTGCTCCTATACAATAGGATGGTTACATGCAGAGAACAAATTCGTTGTAAGAATACAATTTATTGTAAGAGTACAATGACAAAATAAAGTGGCTTTCTTCTTCTTCTTCTTTCTGTATCTCGACACTCAAACACAGCCATGCATGCTCAGCTAGCATTAGAACAGCTATACTTTATTATGTCCTATCAAGAATGGTGTGTATTTGTTCCAGGCAGTGGATGAGCCTGCCTATCTCACTGTGGGGACTGATGTGAGTGCCAAATACAGAGGTGCCTTCTGTGAGGCCAAAATCAAGACTGTAAAGCGCTTGGTTAAGGTCAAGGTAAGACACACACACAAGACTGTACCATTCCCACTTCTCCTGCTCAAGCTGCTTAAACATGCTAAACTTTAAGTTAATGTTAATTTTGGGATCAGTGCTTAATGTTTAAATCCATTAAACATTTATTTTAGAGAAGGATCTGATATAAAATCACAAAATGAAGGGACTGCTGTGAGTTTGATACATATTTGCTTTAACAGTCAGATTTTGATGTTTTGGAAGTTCCTCACGACTGGATTGTTGGGTTTTAGCACTGTCTAATATTTTAAACTATTAGTTGTGTGTGACATATGCACATAAACACACACACAAGCAGGCAAGACTGAAGGTTAGACTGAAACGAGCTCAACAGTAATGGAGGGATGATGACCAATACTATTGGTCATCATATTCATCATATGACCCATGGGGTGGCACGGTGGCGCAGTGGTTAGCACTGTCACCTCACAACAAGAAGGTCCTGGGTTCGAACCCCGGGGTTGTCCAACCTTGGGGGTCATCCCAGGTCGTCCTCTGTGTGGAGTATGCATGTTCTCTGTGTTTGTGGTGGGTTTTCTCCAGGTGCTCCGGTTTCCCCCACCATCAAAAAGATATGCATGTTACGGTCAGTACTCCTGTCTGTGCCCCTGACTGAGGCATGGCAAGGCGAACTGGAGTTGCTCCCCGGTGCTGCACGGTGGCTGCCCACTGCTCCTAGCTACACAGCTAGGATGGGTTAAATGCAGAGCGTAATTTCACTACGGGGACCAGTAGAGTATATCAAAATTAAAACAAAAAAGATACTGACAGTTTGGCAGGTGTTGATGAGTCTACGCCAGACAATCCAAAACTTTTGCCATAATCAGAGTAATAACTTTTCTTCAGTTTACTGTCTGTTGTATGGAGGCCCAGGCTTTTCCTCTGACAGTGAGCCGAAAATATAGAAACGTGGTTTTGTATCAAAATGATCAGCACACAGGATGTGATGGAGTATCTATGGAGACTCCTTAGTGGCCATTTGAAGGTTTGAGGAGTGGGTGGTGTTAAAATGCGGTACCTGTCGGCTGTAGTGTACCCGGTGAGGGTGAATGTTCTCTGTGTGAGATATTGCCGTCGACCGGAGACGGGGATCAAGTGTGGGCTTGTTTGATGAACTGTAAGGACCAGGAAGGGGCGGGTTCTTTAACAGCCTGTTTTGTGCCAAGCAAATGTTACAGCAACCGAGATAGTTCTCTTTTCGGTGACTTTTCCTCTCTGCCGCTCCTTAGTGTCAGTAGCTAATGTTGGTTTTTAGCCCCCCCCCCAAAAAAAAAGAAAAGAAAAAGAAAAATCTGTTACATGAAGGCAAAACTGAAAGGACAGTCCAAGGGAAGACAGAAGGTGGGTGGGTTCCTTGCATTACTGTGCAGTAGTTGTCAGTCAGTGTCGGTCTTCTGGACGTTGTGGACGACAGTGGGGACTTAGCGCCCCAGAAACACACAGGACTTGCAGACAGTGGTGGGCAGGTGCTCGCTTACTTACAGCCAGTGTTATTGGTGACTCTGTGGAGGTTTAGGTCCAGTTATTGTACCATTAGATAACGTGTCCATGAGAGACTTTGTGTCTGTTATACTAGCAGACAGGAAGTAAGAGTTAAAACAGACAACTGACCTCTAAACTGTTGGTTAGTTTAGAATCACTTTAATTACTGTATCCAGTAATGACCAGGAGATAATCTAGAATACTCTGGAATCACTCCTACCCAAAACAACAGGACGTCTAACAGACTAACATAATACACAGTACCTCTAACATAATACACAGTACACACTGATACACATGGTACACACACACAACAGTACCTCTAACAGACTAACATAGTACACAGTACCTCTAACATAGTGGTGGTAGTACTTGTAGTGGTACAAACTGACACTCTGGATATCTGCTGAATGTTCAGTCTCAGTAGTGGTAGTGGTGGTGGTAGTAGCAGTAGTAGTGGTAGTGGTAGTAGTAGTAGTATGGGTGGTTGTAGTAGTAGTAGTATGGGTGGTAGTAGTAGTTGTGGTAGTGGCAGTAGTGGTGATAGTAGTAGTGGTAGTGGTGGTAGTAGTAGCAGTAGTGGTAGTGTTACTGGTGGTAGTAGTAGTAATAGTGGTATTAGTGGTAGTAGTAGTGGTGTTAGTAGTAATAGTGGTAGTGGTGGCAGTAATTGTAGTGGTGGTAGTAGTAGTAGTAGTAGTGGTGGTAGTAGTAGTAGTGGTGGTAGTGGTAGTAGTGGTAATAGTGTTAGTGGTGGTAGTAGCAGTAGTGGTAGTGGTACTGGTGGCAGTAGTAGTAATAGTGGTAGTAGTGGTAGTAGTAGTGGTGTTAGTAGTAATAGTGGTAGTGTTAGTAGTAATTGTAGTGGTGGTAGTAGTAGTAGTAGTGGTGGTAGTAGTAGTGGTAGTGGTGGTAGTAATAGTGGTTGTGGTAGTAATAGTGGTAGTGGTGGTAGTACTTATAGTTGTAGTGATAGTGGTAGTAGTACTTGTAGTGGTGGTGGTGGTGGTAGTAGTAGTAGTAGTAATAGTAGTAGTGGTGGTAGTGGTAGTGGTGGTGTTGATAGTAATTGTAATAGTTGTAGTGGTGGTAGTAGTTGTAGTGGTAGTGGTAGTAATAGTAGTGGTAGTGGTGGTAGTAATAGTGATTGTGGTGGTAGTAGTGATAGTGGTGGTAGTAGTTGTAGTGGTAGTGGTGGTGGTGGTAGTAGCAGTGATAGTTGTAGTAGTAGTTGTGGTAGTAGTAGTAGTGGTGGTAGTAGTAGTAGTAGTGGTTGTAGTAGTAGTAGTAGTAGTGGTAGTAGTTGTAGTGGTAGGAGTAGTTGTGGTAGTGGTGGTAGTAGTGATAGTGGTAGTAGTAGTGGTAGTAGTAGTTGTGGTGGTAGTAGTTGTAGGGTAGTAGTAGTAGTAGTGGTAGTGGTGGTAGTAGTAGTGGTGTAGTAGTAGTAGTGGTAGTGGTGGTAGTAGTTGTAGTGGTAGTTGTGGTAGTGGTAGTAGTTATAGTTGTAGTGGTGGTGGTAGTAGTAGTAGTAGTAGTAGTAGTAGTAGTAGTGATAGTGGTGGTAGTTTGTGTAGGTGAGGAAAAACAAAAGGACTTTTAAAACCATCTTCTGTTTTTGAGTTTTGGTATTCAGAGGACAGATTCCAGTGCACTTCATCGCCTCTTATTTCACCTGTACATGTCAGTCCTTGTGTATATGTCTGAAGATTGTTGTGTTGTTATTCTGTGTGAAGTACACTGTGAGAGCCACAAAACTGTCAGTCCTTGTGTATATACACTCACCGGCCACTTTATTAGGCACACCTGTCCAACTGCTCGTTAACGCAAATTTCTAATCAGCCAATCACATGGCAGCAACTCAATGCATTTAGGCATGTAGACATGGTCAAGACGATCTGCTGCAGTTCAAACCGAGCATCAGAATGGGGAAGAAAGGTGATTTAAGTGACTTTGAACGTGGCATGGTTGTTGGTGCCAGACGGGCTGGTCTGAGTATTTCAGAAACTGCTGATCTACTGGGATTTTCACGCACAACCATCTCTAAGGTTTACAGAGAATGGTCCGAAAAAGAGAAAATATCCAGTGAGCGGCAGGTCTGTGGGCGAAAATGCCTTGTTGATGCCAGAGGTCAGAGGAGAATGGCCAGACTGGTTCGAGCTGATAGAAAGGCAACAGTAACTCAAATAACCACTCATTACAACTGAGGTATGCAGAAGAGCATCTCTGAACGCACAACACGTCGAACCTTGAGGCAGATGGGCTACAGCAGCAGAAGACCACACCGGGTGCCACTCCTGTCAGCTAAGAACAGGAAACTGAGGCTACAATTCGCACAGGCTCACCAAAATTGGACAATAGAAGATTGGAAAAACGTTGCCTGGTCTGATGAGTCTCGATTTCTGCTGCGACATTCGGATGGTAGGGTCAGAATTTGGCGTCAACAAGATGAAAGCATGGATCCATCCTGCCTTGTATCAACGGTTCAGGCTGGTGGTGGTGGTGTAATGGTGTGGGGGATGTTTTCTTGGCACACTTTGGGCCCCTTAGTACCAACTGAGCATGGTGTCAACGCCACAGCCTACCTGAGTATTGTTGCTGACCATGTCCATCCCTTTATGACCACAGTGTTCCCATCTTCTGATGGCTACTTCCAGCAGGATAACGCGCCATGTCATAAAGCTCGAATCATCTCAGACTGGTTTCTTGAACATGACAATGAGTTCACTGTACTCAAATGGCCTCCACAGTCACCAGATCTCAATCCAATAGAGCACCTTTGGGATGTGGTGGACCGGGAGATTCACATCATGGATGTGCAGCCGACAAATCTGCAGCAACTGCGTGATGCTATCATGTCAATATGGACCAAACTCTCTGAGGAATGTTTCCAGTACCTTGTTGAATCTATGCCACGAAGGATTAAGGCAGTTCTGAAGGCAAAAGGGGGTCCAACCCGGTACTAGCAAGGTGTACCTAATAAAGTGGCCAGTGAGTGTATATCTGAAGATTGTTGTGTGGTTATTCTGTGTGAAGTACACTGTGAGAGCCACAAAACCAGAGGCACCTTCCTGTGTGTGCAAGGCTACGTGGCCAGTAAACATGACTGGAAGAGCCAGAGTCTGGAGGAGAGGATGGCGGTCGTCACAGTGGCGCCATGTTCCACCATCCAAACATGTTGTCACTGAGGCGCTCACGTGTCAGAAGTGAATAAGTGTTGTTTTTTTATCTTGTATTTCATGTGCAGCTTGTAGTATGACGTTAAGTTCCAGGATCAGTCTCACATGCTAGCCTGGCATGGGCCCATGTCAGCTGCCAGAACTGGTACCGGTGCTTTCCTCAGCATCCCCAGCCTGCAGCCAGGAGAACCGACTTTGGTTTGTGGAGCTGCCATGAAGGACACAAGAAATATCAGTAACCCAGCTGGTTATGTGGGGTCTTCCTTCATTGCAGTGTGTGTTGTAATGATGGACCTGGTCTAGGTCACCTTCCTTGTCCATTTCCTGGTTCCTCTCTGGTTTAGTCAAGACAAGAACTTACAAAATACTAGTGGTTGAGTAATCTCCACATTCAGCAGCCACATCAGGTTTTGTATAGGAGCAGGACCTCCTGGTGGGGTGTCTGTTTAGATGTATTGGAGCAGGACCTCCTGATGGGGTGTCTGTTTAGATGGCCGGCTAATTGAGCAGACTAACTTAGTGTCGTGCTGGGCTCATTTCCCTGTGTGTGAAGCCCCGCCCCCATCCCCCTACAACTTCCTGTCACTCTTCACATCGATGTCAACATGAAGGGTCAGCTGGCATGTCTGTTAGTACTGACCGACTGTGTGTGTGTGCGTGTGCGTGTGTGTGCGTGCGTGCGCCTTGAAGTCCATCTTGAAATGAGCAGGATTTTGATCTGTCTACTCCCGCTCATCTTTTTTGGATTGTCTTTCTCTCCAGGTGACTTTGAAAGGGGAGAGCACATCACAGGTCGTGCAGGATGACCAGGTCAAAGGGCCACTGAGGGTAAGACCCCCACCCCTCCAAGTTTTTTTTTTTTTTTAGTTTTTTGGAGAAGGAGTTGGAGCACTACTTCTGTGGACTGAAGTGTTCTGCATACTTGAAATTAAGTAATTTGTGTGAACCATTGTCCAACCATTTTGGGCAGCAAAGCCCCTCAAACCTTTTGTGCACAGCTAAAATCCGAGGCTGGGTGGGATACTTTGTGTCGTAGGTGGGTGGGATTAAAAACAGTGTTTGTAATTGTGTTGCAGAGAGTCAGAGTAATTTGGATAAGGAAGAACACTCAGTATGCTTTTTGTTGATGCTGTACATGTTGAACAATGAGCAGTCAACAAAGCAACACAAGTAGTTGTCAAGTCAGTTTTATTTGTATAGCCCAATATCACAAATTACAAATGTGTTCAGAGGGCTTTACAGCAACACAACATCCTGTCCTTAGACCCTCACATCAGATAAGGAACAACTCCCTAAAAACCTTTAACAGGGAGAAACAATAGGAAGAAAGCTCAGGGAGAGCAACAGAGGAGGATCTCTCCCCGAAGATGGACCACGTGCAATGATGTTGTGTTTACACAATTTACACAATACAACATTGAAGGGGGATAACACAATTATAATGGAATTAGAACATATATGAATTTATGAATGAATTGTGTGAAGAATGAACAGGCTTGTAGACTGTTTGAAACTAACAATTTTCAGACTGCTGCTCACCTGGCTGGCTGGCCAGTAGATGCAGTAAGTGAATGTGTCCTTCAGACTGTCAGTTTTGACATGTTCTAAATGAAAGAGTTGGCCCCCTCCCCCGAATCCAAACAATATGTAAGGAGCCAACTGACCTTATGAAGCTATTTGACTATTCAAATAGCACCTCGTTGGAAATATGCAGCAGCTTATATAATAACCATGAATGATAAAGAAGTGAGAGAGATAGAGTGATGATGGATGATAGAGAAGTGATAGAGATAGAATGATGGATGATAGAGAAGTGATAGAGATAGTGTGGTTGGATGATAGAGAAGTGACAGAAAGAGTGATGATGAATGATAGAGAGGTGATAAGAGACAGAATGATGATGGATGATAGAAAGGTGATGGATAGAGTGATGATGGATGATAGAGAGGTGACAGAGAAAGAGTGATGATGAATGATAGAGAGGTGATAGAGACAGAATGATGATGGATGATAGAAAGGTGACGGATAGAGTGATGATGGGTGATAGAGAGGTGACAGAGAAAGAGTGATGATGGATGATAGAGAGGTGATAGAGACAGAATGATGATGGATGATAGAAAGGTGGCGGATAGAGTGGTGATGGGTGATAGAGAGGTGACAGAGAAAGAGTGATGATGGATGATACTGGATGATACAGAAGGGACAGACAGAATGACGATAGATGATAGAAAGGTTACAGAGATAGAATGATGATGGATGATAGAGAGGTGACAGAGAGAGTGATGATGGATGATAGAGAGGTGACAGACAGAATGATGATGGATGATAGAGAAGTGACAGAGAGAGTGATGATGGATGATAGAGAGGTGACAGGGAAAGAGTGATGATGGATTATAAAGGTGACAGAGATCGAGTGATGATGGATGATAGAGCGCTGACACTACACAGAATGATGATGGACGATAGAGAGTTGACAGACACGATGATGGATGATAGAAAAGTGATAGAGATAGAATGATGATGGATGATGGAGAGGTGACGGATAAAGTGATGATGAATGATAGAGAGGTGATAGACAGAATGATGATGGATGATAGAGAGGTAACAGATAGAGTGATGATGGATGATAGAGAGGTGACAGAGTAATGATGGATGATAGAGAGGTGACTCTACACAATGATAATAGACTATAGAGAGGTGACAGAGACACAGAATGATGATGGATGATAGAAAGTTGACAGAGATGGTGATGATGGATGATAGAGAGGTGATAGACAATGATGATGGATGATAGGGAAATGAGAGAGTGCGTTATGATGGACGATAGAGAGGCGACAGAGGCAATGATGCTGGATGATAGAAAGGTGACAGAGTGATGATGGATGATGGAGAAATGACAGATTGATGATGGAGACGTGACAGTGATGATGGATGGTAGAGAGGTGACAGATAGAAAGATGACAGAGATAGAGTAATGATGGGTGATAGAGAGGTGACAGAATGATGATGGATGGTAGAGAGGTGACAGATTTATGATGGATGATAGAGAGGTGACATAGAGTGACGATGGATGATAGAGAGGTGACAGAGTGAAGATGGATGATAGAGAGGCGACAGAGTGATGATGGATGATAGAGAGGTGACAGAGTAATGATGGATGATAGAGGGGTGACAGAGTGATGATGGATGATAGAGAGGTGACAGAGTAATGATGGATGATAGAGAGGTGACAGAGTGATGATGGATGATAGAGAGGTGACAGAGTGATGATGGATGATAGAGAGGTGACAGAGAGTGATGATGGATGATAGAGAGGTGACAGATAGAGTGATGATGGATGATAGAGAGGTGACAGAGTAATGATGGATGATAGAGAGGTGACAGAGTGATGATGGATGATAGAGAGGTGACAGAGTGATGATGGATGATAGAGGTGACAGATAGCGTGATGATGGATGATAGAGAAGTGATAGAGATAGAGTAATGATGGATGATATAGAAGTGACAGGCACAGAATGATGATGGATGATGGAGAGGTGACAGAGTAATGATGGATGATAGAGAGATGACAGAGTAATGATGGATGATAGAGAGATGACAGAGTAATGATGGATGATAGAGAGGTGACAGAGTAATGATGGATGATAGAGAGATGACAGAGTAATGATGGATGATAGAGAGATGACAGAGTAATGATGGATGATAGAGAGATGACAGAGTGATGATGGATGATAGCGAGTTGACAGAGTGATGATGGGTAATAGAGAGGTGACAGATAGAGTAATGATGGACGGTAGAGAGGTGACAGAGTAATGATGGACGATAAGAGAGGTGACAGAGTAATGTTGGATGATAGAAAGGTGACAGATAAAATTATGATGGGTGATAGAGAGGTGACAGTGATAGAGTGATGATGGATGATAGAGAGGTGACAGAGATAGAGTGATGATGGATGATAGAGAGGTGATAGAGATAGAGTAATGATGGATGATAGAGAAGTGACACACAGAAAGATGATGGATGATGGAGAGGTGACACACAGAAAGATGATGGATGATAGAGAGGTGACAGAGTAATGATGGATGATAGAGAGGTGACAGAAAGAGTGATGATGGATTATAGAGAGGTGACAGTGATAGAGTGATGATGGATGATAGAGAGGTGACAGAGATAGAGTGATGATCGATGATAGAGAAGTGATAGAGATAGAGTAATGATGGCTGATAGAGAAGTGACAGACACAGAAAGATGATGGATGATAGAGAGGTGACATGGAGTGATGATGGACGATAGAGAGGTGACAGAGTAATGATGGACGATAAGAGGTGACAGAGTAATGTTGGATGATAGAAAGGTGACAGATAGAATGATAGAGAGGTGACAGAGTGATGATTAATTGATAGAGAGGTGACAGAGTGATGATGGATGATAGAGAGATAACAGAGTAATGATGGACAATAGAGAGGTGACAGAGTACTGATGGATGATAGAGAGGTGACAGATGGAGTAAGGTTGGACGATAGAGATGTGACAGAGTAATGGTGGACGATAGAGAGGTGACAGAGTAATGATGGATGATAGAGATTTACAGTGAACAGTAAGAACAGTGAGTGGAGATCTACAATGTTGTTTTTGATTTTTTTTTTTCCTCCATGTGAACTGTCTTCTGTGTCTCTGCAGGTTGGCTCTACTGTCGAGGTGAAGACCAATGAGGGACTCTCCAGTGAGGCAGTCATCAGCAAGCTGACAGATGCCAGCCTCTACACAGTGGGTGAGTCTCTTTTCTCACAGTTGGGCACCAAACAGGAGCCACCAGGATGTTTTCCACAAAGACCTGCGAGCCGGGTTGTGACATGATGGGAGACCAGACGAGTTTGCAATTTTGCCCAAGCACATTTATTTACAAAACGACAGACAGCAATGAAAAAACGTGGTAGTCCACACTCAGCTCATGAGCAAAAATGGATGAGCCTCCGCCCCTCACCAAGATTATGACGAGCCTCCGCCCCTCACCAGGATCCTGCAAGACAAAGAAGAACACAAAAATCACAGGCACGCCTAATGAGGCGGAGGGGTCATCACAACATGAAAACTACTGACACATGGTACACAGACAACAGTACCTCTAACAGACTAACATAGTACTGCAGTACATACTGATACACATGGTACACAGACAACAGTACCTCTAACAGACTGACATAGTACCCCACAGTACATACTGATACACATGGTACACAGACAACAGTACCTCTAACAGTACTAACATAGTACCACAGTACATACTGATACACATGGTACACAGACAACAGTACCTCTAACAGACTGACATAGTACCCCACAGTACACACTGATACACATGGTACACGGACAACAGTACCTCTAACAGTACTAACATAGTACCACAGTACATACTGATACACATGGTACACAAACAACAGTACCTATAACAGTACTAACATAGTACCACAGTACACACTGATACACATGGTACACAGACAAGAGTACCTCTAACAGTACTAACATAATACCACAGTACACACTGATACACATGGTACACAGACAACAGTACCTCTAACAGTACTAACATAGTACCACAGTACACACTGATACACATAGTACACAGACAACAGTACCTCTAACAGAAGTGACTTTGTATTGATTGAAGACAGTAAGCAGGGCAATATTTGAGGAAGGAACATGAAATCAAAAAAGTTGAGTCAGTTCATCTGGACACTGTTTATTGAGAGAAACGTGTCATCATCATCTAAGTGACTTCTTCAGTCTCACCCGACTGCAGGTGTCCCATCCTTATAAACAATACAGTGACTGCAGGTGTCCCACCCTTATAAACAATACAGTGGCATAACGACCCAAACCAGCGATCAGTTTCATATGCAAATATGGGTGTGACCATTAAATAGAGTTTTGTTGGCCATGTGTAGTTTTCCCAGAGGATTGGGGAATAGTTGCGATCACAGCATTGTAAGATGGTGACAGATGTACTCTTAGCCCCCCCCCCCCCAAGTTCAGGGATGGTTGTTCCCTCTTCACAAAGATGGCCTCTTTGACACCCTGTTCAAACCAGCTTTCCTCCCTATCAAGGATGTGCACATTCTCATCCCTGCAAGAGTGGCCACTGGTCTGTAGATGGTGCAGACTGTGGAGTCCTGGTCTGACGTGTTAGCTCTCCTGTGTTGTGCCAGCGTCTGTTTAGTTCCCCCAATGTACAAGTCACTGCAGTCCTCCTGGCTCTTAACAGCTACACTATATTGCTGTTTGTGCCAGGGGACGCAATCCTTGGGGTGGCCCAACTTCTGGCGCAGTGTGTTTTGGGGTTCTTGTAGACTGTTTCATGCTGGAGTTACTACAGGAAACTACAGGAAAACAAGGCAACAATGGCGTTAATCTCTTACAACTCACAGCCTATTTTCATTTGATGTATAAACATATATATGAAATTAATCCTACTGACCAGTTCCATTCTTAAAAAGAGAAGGAGCTAGACTTGATTGCTGGTTCACTGGTAGAGTGATACCCTTAATACTGACCAAGTGTGTCTGCTCCTGAAGCTGTGTCTTCAGTCCATGTACTTCACATAGAGGGGGCAGTACTATAGGCAGAGGCATGGGGGCGCTATGGGTTCCCCAGTCTCACCTGTAGTGGCCAGCTTGTACATGGAGGAAGTGGAAAAGAGGCTCTGATGTCCTATCCAGGGACACCACCTAGCCACTGGTTCAGATTTGTGGACGACACCAGGGTTAAAATTAAATCTCAGGATGTAGCACATTTCACCCACCACATGAACTATGGACACCACATCAAGTTCACCAGGGAGGATGTGGAACATGACAGGGTAGCCTTACACTGTGAAACTGCAGTTGGTGATGGGGGACATGTGATTGTTGATTACCATAAACCAACACATACTGAGCAGTACTTAAGGTTTGACTCTCATCATCCACTGGAGCACAAACTAGGAGTCATCAGGACGCTGGACCACCGAGCTGACAGCGTCCCCACCGACACAGCGGCCGGGGAAGAGGAGAAGTCCCACATTAAACAGACCCTGGTTAAGTGTGGTTATCCTAACTGGGTGTTTGTCAAACCAGGAAGATGCCCAACAGTGCACCAACCGATCGAAGAGAGGAGAAGGACCACAGCTGGCTAAGAGTAAACCAGTGGTGATTCTGTATGTGGTGGGAGTGTCGGAAAAGCCGAGACGCGTATTTTCCAAACGCCACGTCTCAGCTGCTTTCAACTCCAGCTTGTCCTGGTTGTGCTTGGCGGGCCTGAGGAGGTCTGTGATCAGAAGGTTTGGATTTCAGTCTGGGAACAAGGTGAGGAGAAAGGAGTCGATGAGTTGAGAGTCTTTTTTGCAATCAATCATCTCCTTGACTTGTCTGTCGTCTGGAACAGAATGTTGTTTGGGCTGTTTTGGACAGGATCTACTGGGATTTGACCAGTCCGTGTATTGATAAACTTTTTTGTTTTTTTGTTTGTAATTTTTTTTGTTTTTGTTTTTGTTTTGTTTGTGGCTGGTAAATTAATCTGCACTCCCAGTCTCTTAGACCGGTAACTGGGGTTGGGTGTCATGGATTTTATCAATTCCAGTTTCGCATATGGAATCCAGATCGCATTGACTCCTGGTTACGATTCCTGTCGTAGTTCTTGTGAAGAAGCCAAAATGTTTCAGAAGATGTCAGGACAGTACTTGTGTTTAGGAAGTTGTGGAGCTCCCTGTAAAAAGTTTTGTTTTTTTTGGCCCCATTTGTATCCGGCCAATTACCCCACTCTTCCGAGCCGTCCTGGTCTCTGCTCCACCCCATCTGCTGAGGGCTGCAGACTACCACATGTCTCCTCCAATACATGTGGAGTCACCAGCCGCTTCTTTTCACCTGACAGTGAGGAGTTTCACCAGGGGGACGTAGCGCGTGGGAGGATCACGCTATTCCTCCCAGTTCCCCCCCCCAACAGGTGCCCCGACCAACCAGAGGAGGCGCTAGTGCAGCAACCAGGACACATACCTACATCTGGCTTCCCACCCGCAGACACGGCCAATTGTGTCTGTAGGGACACCCGACCAAGCCAGAGGTAACACGGGGATTTGAACCGGCAATCCCCATGTTGGTAGGCAATGGAATAGACCGCCACACCACTCGGACGCCCGGCAAATGCTTTTGAAACTGCTTTTAGGATTCAATAAGTGGCTTGGAAATGTATGCTTCTTTTACATTACAGGAAATTGGTACCGATTCCGGTTCAGAATTGGCTCTTGAAACTGAATCCATAATCCTATGGTACTATGTTAGTACTGTTAGAGGTACTGTTGTCTGTGTACCATGTGTATCAGCATGTACTGTGGTACTATGTTAGTACTGTTAGAGGTACTGTTGTCTGTGTACAATTTGTATCAGTATGTACTGTGGTATTATGTTAGTACTGTTAGAAGTACTGTTGTGATTGTACCATGTGTATCAGTGTGCACTGTCTCTGTGTGTCTACACCTTTGGAAATTCTATTTCTAATCTATTTCATGTTGTTAACAAACAAAAGGTACAGGACACAGATGTATTTCTGGACATTGACTGCAGTCTAAGAGATAAAGGATTCTGAAAAAGAATATTGTGGTTCTGTTTAAACAGCTCAATGAGAACCCCAGTTGAGGATCTGGTCTGAGATGTGGTGTCCTTGGGGTTAGTTTGGGTTTAATATGTGTAATAGGGAGGAGTGATGATACTGAGAATGGTTTCGCATGCTTGACTGAAGTCATGTGATGTCATAATTCTCTTGGCTATCTGACCAATCCCTGATCTTAAAACGTGTTTCTATACATCAGGCTGTCAATCATAGATGATCTACACTCCTGACTAAGGTATTACTGTATAGCTAGTGGTCTGTGTTGTCAGCTGGTAACACCCACATGTATTTGCTAACTTCTGACTCCTGTAAGTCGCTCTGGGTAACAGTATCTGCTTGATGAGTAAATGTAAATCTTTTAGCATTCTTTCAAACCCATAATGATAATTCTTGAATTGTGGACATGCCCCTACTGACACGTCTTCATGTCCTGATGTCCTGACTATGTCCTGACACTTCTTCATGTCCTGATGTCCTGACTGTGTCCTGACACATCTTCATGTCCTGGTGTCCTGACTATGTCCTGACACGTCTTCATGTCCTGACACATCTTCATAACCTGACTATGTCCTGACACGTCTTCATGTCCTGACTATGTCCTGACACATCTTCATGTCCTGATGTCCTGACTATGTCCTGACACGTCTTCATGTCCTGACTATGCCCTGACACATCTTTCTGTCCTGATGTCCTGACACGTCGTCATGTCCTGACTATGTCTTGACGCATCTTCATGTCCTGACTATGTCCTGGCACATCTTCATATCCTGACTATGTCCTGATGCATCTTCATGTCCTGACTATGTCCAGACACATCTTCATGTCTTGATGTCCTGACTGTGTCCTGACACATCTTCATGTCCTGACTATGTCCGGACACATCTTCAGATCCTGATGTCCTGACACGTCTTCATGTCCTGATGTCGTGACTATGTCCTGACACATCTTCATGTCCTGACATGTGACCAGCCAGTTGTCTGGCTCCATGTCCCTCCTGGCAGAACCCAGCCATGCTACATGACAGTATGGCTGTAAATCCAAGAGGTTTACCTGGAGAGGGAGAGTTGGCTCTCTGGTCATAGCTGATCACGCAGGATTAAAAAACACTTGAGTGTTGGTAGTATTGCTGGGGACATTATATTTAGTATTTTCCTGAACTTGAACAGTGGGGTTACCTGATTCATGCTTTGTTTATGTATGTTGGAATAAACTTGTGGGGTTACTTCCTTGTTTATCAACTGGGTAATGATGAGAAATGAAGGTCCTCTTTACCAAAGTGAAATGAGTTGAGCTCATCTGGAAGAACAGAAGTGAATGGATTTACTTTGGATTTTGACATGATAGAATCATGAAACACAACTGAAACTGCTGGTTGTGGTAATATACCTGATGTTTATTTTTAATTGTGTTTTGCATTCTGTATTTGGGGATTTTCTAATAATTGATAAAACAACTATTTATGTGAGAAGTTTAACCTGGTGGCAGAAGTTCTTTGTGGGGGTTTGACTAGACTGGCTGGACTTGGCTGGACCACCCCAGTATTTACCTCTGTAGTGATACTCAGCATACTTCACTAGTGACCTGCTTCCTGTCTTTACAGCTACATAAAGCCACTGTGAACCCAGGCTTGTGTGACTTGTGTGTTTGTGTTTTAGTGTTTGATGATGGAGATGAGAAGACTCTGCGGAGGACATCCCTGTGCCTGAAGGGAGAGAGACATTTTGCAGAGAGTGAGGTGAGATTTATTGCAGCTAATGATGAAGCACTCCAGTTCAACATACCTAAGAGGTAAACCAGTGATCTCATGCTCCAACACTTAATGCTCTCTGTCTGTCTGTCTCTCTCTGTCTCTCTCTTTGTCTCTCTGTCTCTGTCTCTGTCTGTCTCTGTCTCTCGCTCTGCCTCTCTCGCTGTCTCTGTCTGTCTCTGTCTTTTGCTCGCTCTGTCTCTTTGTCGCTCTCTCTGTCTCTCTGTCTCGGTCTCTGTCTTTGTCTCTCTCTGTCTCTCGCGCTGTCTCTTTGTCTGACTCTCTCTTTGTCGCTCTCTCTTTGTCTCTCGCTTTGTCTCCCTCTGTCTCTTGCTCTGTCTGTCTCTCTCTTTGTCTCTCTCGCTCTGTCTGTGTCTCTCTGTCTCTCGCTCTGTCTGTCTCTCCGTTTGTTTCTCTCTCTCTCTCTCTCTCTCCCTGTGTCTCTCGCTCTGTCTCTGTCGCTCTCTCTGTGTCTCTCTGTCTCTCTCCCTGTATCTCTGTCTCTTTCTGTCTCAGACGTTGGACCAGTTACCATTGACAAACCCAGAACATTTTGGTACTCCAGTCATTGGCAAGAAGTCCAACCGTGGCGGTCGACGCTCCTCTCAGGCCATGTGAGTTTGTGGGCCGATAAAGCGGGTTAAACTTTTGCCGGTCAAGTGGTCGGGAAGGAAGAACACATTTCCTTTACAGGTGGAAAACCTGAACTCCACTTGCAGAATAAATCTACAAATTCTCTTTGTTCTATGCCAAGCCTGCTGCCAGCACAGATAAAAAAAAGAGAAGAAAAAAAAGTATTTTCCCCCCTCCCTTTTTCTCCTCGATTGTATCCAGCCAATTACCCCACCCTTCTGAGCTTTCCCGGTCACTGCTGCAACCCCTCTGCTGATCCGGGGAGGGCTGCAGACTACCGCATGTCTCCTCCCATACATGTGGAGTCACCAGCCACTTTTCACCTGACAGTGAGGAGTTTCACCAGGGGGATGTAGCGTGTGGGAGGATCACACTATTCCCCCCAGTTCCTCCTCCCCCCTGAACAGGCTTCCCGACCGACCAGAGGAGGCGCTAGTGCAATCACCAGGACACATACCCACATCCAGCTTCCCACCCACAGACATGGCCAGTTGTGTCTGTAGGGACATCCGACCAAGCCGGATGTAACACGGGGGTTCGAACCGGCGATCCCCGCGTTGGTGGGCAACAGAATAGACTGCTATGCTACCCGGACGCCCCACTTGTATTTATTGATTTTACACTTTTATTTATGTTCTGCAACCTCAAAGTCAAATGTAAATGTAGAATTACATTTCAACACTGCTTGTGAGTGCTTCCTACTCTGGCAAGTTTACCCCAACTGGGCAAAATTGGCCAAGATGTCTCTGGTCCTTCCTGTTTCCTGTATGCCAGCCGAGCGGGCATTCTCTCAGAAACATTAAACACGAGGGCAAAGTTACAAGATGGATCAGTTCACCATGTCCGATGTTAGAGCAGCTGCAGACTCGAGCAGGCCGTGGTCCGGTGTGAATCAAATAAAGCCAAATTATTGTGTTCATTCGTTGATGAACCTTTTGTGGTTAGTTGTTTAAGTGTTTGTCGGCCTGTTGCTCCCAGACTTTGAAATCAGTCATCCGGGAGTTTTTTCTTGTCCCAAAGCTGTAACTTCATAGATTTGACATGTGTACTGCTTGTGCTGCTACAAACGCTGAAAGTTTTCCGGGGTTTTACACCAGCTTGTGGAGGTGAAAGTGATACAACACCACAGAGCAAGACTCACGATCCATTGCAAATACTTCAACTCTCCATGTCTTATTGTCTGCTGTGTTGGATCAGGGTTATGTGCTCCTCCATGCTAGGGATCACTACAAGTACTTGTTCAGAGATTTAGAGCGAAAATGGTTGGTGTACTCGCACCGTGTGTGTGTACACCAACGTGTGTGTGTGTGTGTGTGTGTATATATGAGAGTGAGTGAGAGAGATGGCCTGGTGACCTGTTCAGGGTGTCTCCCCACCTGCCGCCCAGTGACTGCTGGGATAGGCTCCAGCATCCCTGCGACTTGCGACTCCGAGAGCAGGATAAGCGGTTTGGATAATGGATTGCTATCTACTGCTATTACTTTTGCTGCTCCCGTTAGGGGGCGCCACAGTGGATCATCCGTTTCCATCTCTTCCTGTCTTCTGCATCTTCCTCTGTCACACCAGCCACCTGCATGTCCTCCCTCACCACATCCATAAACCTCCTTTGTCCTTCCTCTTCTCTTCTCTGGCAGCTCCATATTCAGCATCTCTCCTCCACACATGTCCAAACCATCTCAATCTTGTCTCTTGCTTTGTTTCCACACCGTCCAACCTGAGCTGTCCCTCTAATATACTCATTCCTAATCCTGTCCTTCTTCATCACTCCCAATGAAAATCTTAGCATCTTCAACTCTGCACCTCCAGCTCCACCTCCTGTCTTTTCATCAGTGCCACTGTCTCCAAAGCATATAACATAGCTGGTCTCACAACCATCTTGTAAACTTTCCGTTTAACCCTTGCTGGTACCCTTCTGTCACACATCACTCCTGACACTCTTCTCCACCCACTCCACCCTGCCTACCTATGCCCTGTTTGTGTGTGTGTGTGTGTGTGTGTGTGTGTGTGTATCCACTCATATATTTCCGTAATGTGTGTGTGTGTTAGTTAGTGTAGATAGGGGGACCGAAAACTAAAGCATTTATGATCCAAATTCTTTTTGGAGGTGGTAGGTATTGTCTCAGAGAGTAAGGGAAAAATCCCAGAAAATTAAAATTATGCATAAATATGCAAAATATGCATTTTTCTAAAAATGGCTTAAAACCACTTTTCTCGGCATTTCAGATGATTCTGAGCATCTTTGATTTTTTTTCACCTATATAAAAAAAAATTTCTGGGACTTAATGTTTTGGCGTTATGCAAAATATATGCATTTTTGCAAAAATGCACTTATGATCCTAATTTTTTTTGGAGGTGGTAGGCATTGATCCAGAGAGGACCAGAAAAATAGCAGAAAATTAAAATAATTATAATAATTATGCATTTTCTAAAAATGGCTAAAAACCACTTTTCTCGGTATTTCAGATGATTCTGAGCATTTGGGGGGGGGGAGTGTGTGGGGGGGTAAACCACTTTTCACGGCATTCAGATGATTCTGAGCATTTGGGGGGGGGAGTGTGAGTGGGGGGGTAAACCACTTTTCCCGGCATTTCAGATGATTCTGAGCATTTGGGGGGAGGGAGTTGGAGGTGGGGGGGTGTTTAGGGGCAGGGGGAAGGCGGTTAGCTGGCAGGATGAAGAGGAGGGAGATTTAGACGGGTGGAGAACCAAACTGCTACATTGTAGCGGGGTTCTTCTAGTATATATATATATATATATATATATATATATATATATATATATATATATAACTTTGTTAAAAGAAACAATCAACGATAGGATGATAGGAAAAGTGCTCAACAAATGAGCAAAATTATATATATATATATATATATATATATATATATATGTGTGTGTGTGTGTGTGTGTGTGTGTGTGTGTGTGTGTGTGTGTGTATATATATATATATATATATATATATATATATTCAGATGGGTGCCAAATTACAGGAAAAACCTGAATGCTTATACTGTGGATGGCATTTTCGTGGCATGATTTGGGTCTATTTGTCCCCTAAGAGGGAAGTTCAGAGACTTGTAGAATCTATGACAAGGAGCATAGAAGCTGTTCTGGAGGCTTGTGGTGGCCCAACACCTTACTAAGACACTTAATGTTGGTT
This sequence comes from Lampris megalopsis, assembly GCA_022114975.2. Classification (NCBI taxonomy): domain Eukaryota; kingdom Metazoa; phylum Chordata; class Actinopteri; order Lampriformes; family Lampridae; genus Lampris; species Lampris megalopsis. The sequence continues at coordinate 1,197,345 of JAJHIY020001516.1, forward strand.
TTTCCTGTAATTTGTCACCTGTCTGTATGTGTGTCATACATCCGTTTCATGTGGATTGACTGCTTTGCATCGGTCTGTTTGGAACAACTTAGGCATGCACACATTTTCTAACCGAAACCAAGTCGACAAGTTGCAGGTGGTAAGAATGGAGAAGTGTCCTCTCAGTCGGCTCTCTATAACAATGTCTCACGGCAGTGCAGCACTCCTCTGTCTTATCGGGCCGCATCAGTGACGGAGGGGGGTGATATTTGGTGATGAAGTCATGGCCTGCTTCACTGTGTAGTCAGAGGTTTGGTGTCATCAGCAGAGTGATGACTGGTGGGAACATGTCGTGCTTGGTCATGACGGGGAATGTTTGACGTGGTCTGTGTTGACAATTTACAACCCAGTCTTTTAGATGAAGACTGGCACTTACATGTCTTGATGCATGCTCAGTAATGCAGTTGAGGAAATCCCAGAAAGATGAATCGGTGCATCTGGACACAATCTTTAGTGGGGGAAACGTTTCATCATCATCTAAGTGACCTCTTCAGTCTCAGCTGCCTGCAGGTACTGCCACCCTTTTACACAATACAGTTGCATAATCGACCGAAACTGGCACAGCTGCGTCACAACTGAAACCAGCGATTGCTTTCATATGCAGATTGCCATGACCATTAATTAGAGTTACAATGGTCTCGTGTACTATTTAGAGGATTGGGGATTGGCCTTTTCCGAACACCGTGTCTCTGTTGCTTTCAAGCCCAAAACATGCTGCGCCAGAAGTTGGTCCACCCCCGAAGGATTGGGTCCCCCGGCACAAACAGAGCAATGTAGTGTAGCTGTTAAGTGCCAGGAGGGTTGCTGTGACTTGTACATTGGGGAAACTAAACAGACGCTGGCCAAGAGCATGACAAAACACAGGAGAGCCAACACATCAGGCCAGGACTCCACAGTCTATACCATCTACAGGCCAGGACTCCACAGTCTACACCATCTACAGGCCAGGACTCCACTATCTACACCATCCACAGGCCAGGACTCCACAGTCTACACCAGTGGTTCTCAACCTTTTTGGGGTCCTGGACCCCCTGCGTATTTTTGATCTACCCTGAGGACCCCTCCACCTGATCTTGGGGGAGGGGGGTTGCAATTTGATAGAAACAGTAGAAACTGCATTTTAAATTGCATTATAGCATTTATTCACTCTTTGGGGCAAAAATAAGAGCTTTCAGTTGTAACTTAGATATAGTTAACAAAACAGAATTCTTACGCAGTCACTTTCAGATATATGTAACAAAACAGAATTCTTATGCAGTAACTTTCAGATATATGTAACAAAACAGAATATGTATTCAGTAACTTTCAGATATATGTAACAAAACAGAATTCTTATGCAGTAACTTTCAGATATATGTAACAAAACAGAATATGTATTCAGTAACTTTCAGATATATGTAACAAAACAGAATTCTTATGCAGTAACTTTCAGATATATGTAACAAAACAGAATATGTATTCAGTAACTTTCAGATATATGTAACAAAACAGAATTCTTATGCAGTAACTTTCAGATATATGTAACAAAACAGAATATGTATTCAGTAACTTTCAGATATATGTAACAAAACAGAATTCTTATGCAGTAACTTTCAGATATATGTAACAAAACAGAATATGTATTCAGTAACTTTCAGATATATGTAACAAAACAGAATATGTATTCAGTAACTTTCAGATATATGTAACAAAACAGAATATGTATTCAGTAACTTTCAGATATATGTAACAAAACAGAATTTGTATTCAGTAACTTTCAGATATATGTAACAAAACAGAATTCTTATGCAGTAACTTTCAGATATATGTAACAAAACAGAATATGTATTCAGTAACTTTCAGATATATGTAACAAAACAGAATATGTATTCAGTAACTTTCAGATATATGTAACGACAGAATTTTTATGCAGTAACTTTTAACAATGCAAACGGGAGTGAGATCTCTTATTAAAATACAATAAATGACACTTGTGAAACAGATGTAATTAGAGAAAAAAGTCCTGTTACCCTTTATAGTTTAGGTAGATAAAGGTCTCAGTCACATTTGAGTAAAATAATCCTATTTCTATAAATGTCATAGGATCTTTTTTTTAAAGATATTTTATTTTCACGGACCCCTTACAATTACACCACGGACCCCCGGTTGAGAAACACTGGTCTACACCATCTACAGGCAAGGACTTCACAGTCTACACCATCTGCAGGCCAGTGGCCACTCTTTTTGTGCACGTCCTTGATAGGGAGGAATGCTGGTTTGAATGGGGAGTCAAAGAGGCCATCTCTGTGAAGACGGAATGACCATCCCTGAACCGGGGGGGGCTAAGAGTACATCTGTCACCATCTTAGAATGATGTGATTGCAACTATTCTCCAACCCTCTGTGAATAGTACACATGGCCACTGTAACTCTAGTTAATGGTCATGGTAATTTGCATATGAAACTGATCGCTGGTATTGGTTGTGATGCAGCTGTATTGTTTATAAGGGTGGGACACCTGCATTCACTGTATTGTTTATAAGGGTGAGACACCTGCAGTCACTGTATTGTTTATAAGGGTGGGGACACCTGCAGCCACTGTATTGTTTATAAGGGTGGGGACACCTGCAGCCACTGTATTGTTTATAAGGGTGGGGACACCTGCTGTCACTGTATTGTTTATAAGGGTGGGGACACCTGCAGCCACTGTATTGTTTATAAGGGTGGGGACACCTGCAGTCACTGTGTTGTTTATAAGGGTGGGGACACCTGCAGTCACTGTATTGTTTATAAGGGTGGGGACACCTGCTGTCACTGTATTGTTTATAAGGGTGGGGACACCTGCAGCCACTGTATTGTTTATAAGGGTGGGGACACCTGCAGTCACTGTATTGTTTATAAGGGTGAGACACCTGTAGTCAGGTGAGACTGAAGAGGTCACTTAGATGATGATGAAACTTTTCTGTCAAACGTTGTGTCCAGATGAACTGATTCAACTTTCTGGGCCTGGCACTTGGATCTGTCAGTACTGATGAATGTGATGTCACTGTTGTGTTTTACATTGCGAATCATATGAAGGACCTTTTGAAATCTGGTATGAGTGACCAGACTGAGACGCTTATAGAAAATTTATTTGAATTGCATTTCAAATCACCTATGAATGTGGCTAAAGGCTGATATGCAAAATTTGGTTTCCCTGTGGTTTTTTTGCTGTCTAAATTTGATAAAATCATTGTGATTCAAATTTGGATATGCCAAATCTGATTTGGGCTGCCAATCTGAATTTACTACCACACCAGTGCCAGACATGAGGAGGGGCTTCTCTTCTTCATGGCTGTTCTATCGGACAGGATTTTAAAATGACACGCACGCACACACACACGCATACACAGATACAGAACACACACACTTGTATTTTGTCAGGGGATTGTGTGTGTCACATTGATGAAGGTTCTAGTGGTTGGGTCAGGTCTCCCTCTCACTGATGGAGCACTCTTGCTAATCTGATCTAATCTAGATCTAATGGATCTGCTCTTGTACAACAGGACAGGATTTACTGCATCTCTACTCTGACTCTTCCTCATCTGCTTGTCTCTTTCTCAGTGCTGATGAGGATGACTCTTCATCAAGTGAGGACGAGGAGGAGGACAGGAGGAGGCTGAAGGATGAGCTGCTTGGGAAAGTTTGCTGCATCCAGATGGGAAGTGACCGCAGCAGTTGGTACCTGGCCCTGGTATGCCCCTTGCGTCTCTAAAAACTGTGTTATTGTCGGGGTAGCAGTGATGGTGACTGCTGTATTTGTCCTGGCAGGTTGTGTCTCCCAGTTGTACCGATGAGGTGGCTGTGAAGAAGGACCAGTGTCTGGTCAGATCCTTCTCAGACTCCAAGTTGTAAGTATACAGACAGTTTTAAGTTCACATTACATGTGTCAGACAGGTTAGGGGTTAATAATTTCACATTATAATAATTTCACGATTTGTTAAGGATAAATAATATCACATATGTCACAATATTAAAGGTTAATGACATCACACATATCAGACAAGGTTAAGGGCTAACATCACATTAAATATGTCAGACACAATATTAAGCATTTATAACATCACGTTACATAAGGCAGACACAGTGTGAAACATTAGTAACATCAGATACAACAGTGTTAAGAGTCATTAATGTAAACCCCATTACATGTCAGACAGAGTGCTTATGACTACGTTAGTGTAGCAGTCTACTCTGTTGCCTACCAGCACGGGGCTCATCGGTTTGAATCCCCATGTTACCCCCGGCTTGGTCTGGCGTCCCTACCTACGCAATTGGCTGTGTCTGCGGGCGGGAAGCTGGATGTGGGTATGTGTCCTGGTCGCTTCACTAGCACCTCCTCTGGTCGGTCGGGGGGCCTGTGCGGGGGGGGGGTCTGGGGGGAATATTGTGATCCTCCCACGTGCTACGTCCCCCTGGTGAAACTCCTCACTGTCAGGAGAAAAGAAGCGGCTGGTGACTCCACATATATTGGAGGAGACATGTGATAGTCTGCAGCCCTCCCCGGATCGGCAGAGGGGGTGGAGCAGTGACCAGGACGGCGCAGAAGAGTGGGGTAATTGGCCCGATACAATCGGGAAGGAAAGGGGGGGGCACTTTACATATGTTGCACATTTGGTTTTCCCTGGTTAAGTGCCAATCCAGTAAAATGATCAGATGTAGCTGCAGTGGTAATCAACAGTCCAAGCAGCGTCAAACTGTCAGATTCTGACCCAACTCCAGATGTTATCATATGGAGTGTACCTGCACATGTATTAGGGCTGTCAATGAACATTCCGAATTCAAATGTATAACTGTATTGTAAAAAAAAATGAGCAAATAGACATTCGTGTGTGGAAATTAATATTGGTTTGTGGAAAAAAAGCAGCACTACCACGGCTGTTTGCCTCGGAAATTATCGCGAGGGCCTTGGCCGCTGCACTGAATACACTGCATGACAGACAGGAGTCACACAGCGTCACTTTCACTCTTGCTCAGCAAAGATGGAGTTTTGGGGAAGTTTTAAACTTACCTGCCTAATTTGGTTGCTCTAGGTCTTACATATTTTTAAATCCAGACACATTTAGGGCAGAAAAATAATAACACGGAAGAATAATACCACCGACTACAATAGGGATTCTGCAGCTTCACTGCTTCATTTAGATTGTATTTGTAATTTTTCCACTTCTTAAATGAAAAGGTTTTAATGAACACTGTAGACAACTCAGATTAGACTGCTCTTCTCTGATTGCTTCTCTCATCTTGTTAGTTACACTGTGGCCCGGAAGGACATCACTGTCATCACAGCTGACGGTATCATGAAGCCTGAGTTCATCTGCAGGAAAGGTAAACATTCCAGAATGCACCAACAGCCCACATTATTCTGCTAGTTTATTAGATGTTTAGAATAGAACAGGGCATCCACAGGATGGTTGGTTATCTGATAAAGTTGCTGCTAGTTTGTATTAACTCAAGTTAAAGGCCAAATGTTCCAGCTGAAGTGTAATAGCCTCTCCCACAATTCACCTAAATTCTCAGTTCAAATGGTTAACTCCTTTTCTACCTTTTCTTTCCTCTCCTGATTTCCTCCAGGTCATGAAGGAGCCCAGTGTTTCCTGAGAAGCCAAGAGGTTCCAGAAGTTTGGAAAATGGACATGAGTCAGATCCTTGACTCCTCCTCTAGTGATGAGGAAGAGGAGGATGAAGAAGACAAGGAGAGTGAAGAGGAGGAAGAGGAGGAGGAAGATGAGAAGAAAAAGAAGAAAAGCATTAAAGAAGAGGTGAGATCCTACAGAACAGCACGCTACAGCTAACGGGCCATCCATGCTAGCAGCCTCTATACTTGTTGTTCCACAGGGTACCTTTGTGAGGCGTCCTTACTGGGAACCGTTTGGAGTGAACAAGGCATGGTTGGTTTTTTTCCATTGCATTTTCAGAATTGCAAAAAAGGAAAGTGATGATTAAAAATGTGACTTTAAGCAACTGATATCATAGACACATTAACACTTAATAGTGCACTATCTATCTCTAAACACTATTACACTGTGCACTATAAACACTTACACTTACACCAGAGATGGGGGGTTCGAGTCGCAAATTTGAGGACTTGAGACTTGCTTGACTAACTGATAAAAGACTGGACTTGACTTTGACTTGGTATTCATGACTTGAGACTTGACTTAGACTTGAGACAGATGACTCGGAAGGACTTGATTTTTTTTTAAATTAAATATCTGAATTTTTCTAGATATTGAGAACTTACGTTTTGTTTTTGAAACTTGATTGGGTGATTTCGAGAGCAATGTCCACAAACCTGGCAACCTACTAGGACGCGGCAGAGCAGCAGCGGCCAACACAGAGGCAGCAATCATGGAGGGACCTAGTCCAAAAATAATACAGTTTGGATACAAGGATTATGTTGTGGATGACTGTAGTAAGAAGAGAACAGCGGTATGCAAGATCTGCAGCTCAAAACTCAGTGACACGACCACCACAACATCCAATTTCATCCGTCACTACAAAACCCACAAAGAAAGGTATGTGAATGTGTCTTTTTCGCGAATTTATTGGCTGGTCAAACGAGTCAAATGTTAGCTAGAAAGCTAAAGTATGCTAACGCTAACATCGCTTAAAGTTTAAGCAGGCTTCGAATCGATTATGCATTTTATTGAGAAGACATAAGATACGTTAATGTTATGCTAGATTTATAATGGACTGGAGCTTCCCATGCATTCATTTTTTGCCAGTGCAATGCATTGTAAGTTGCTGTTCACCTCATGTTTCTAGGCAGCAAGATCGCTACCAGTGTAATTCCACTTCCCATGTACGTGCGATACAGGATCTAGAAAGAGATGAATTGACCTTCAAGGTCCGTCAGTTTTGAATGAAAACGTTTGATTTTCTTCATATTTGTTAAAAAGAGAATGATCAGGTGTCCGGGTAGTGTAGCAGTTTTTTCCGTTGCCTAACAACACAGGGATCTCCAGTTCGAATCCCCGTGTTACCTCCGGCTTGGTCGGGCGTCCCTACAAACACAATTGGCCATGTCTGCGTGAGGGAAGCCGGATGTGGGTGTGTCCTGGTTGCTGCACTCTAGTGCCTTGGTCGGGGCACCTGTTCAGGGGGGAGGGGGAACTGGGGGGAATAGCGTGATCCTCCCATGCGCTACGTCCCCCTGGTGAAACTCCTCACTGTCAGGTGAAAAGAAGGGGCTGGCGACTCCACATGTATCGGAGAAGACATGTGGTAGTCTGCAGCCCTCCCCGGATCAGCAGAGGGGGTGGAGCAGTGACCAGGACAGCTCGGAAGAATGGGGTAACTGGCCAAGTACAATTGGGGAGGAAAAGGGGGAGGGGGGAATGAGCTAACTAAGCAGTCTTCTCCATATAGATGTGTGATGTGTTTGGTTTGGGAATATTCACACTAGCTAGCATCTTTGCGACCAAGTTAAAGGGATATATATTTCCATGGAGATGCAAAGAGTGAGCACTTTTGGAAAATTCCTTTGTTCATGTCCTGACGCCATGTGTGGCAGATGATCTTTTATAACATATGTAGGGGCGATTGACTGTTCTTATCCGTTCTCATTTGTATACCGCCACCTAGAGGCTCTGATTTATTCTGTTTATAGGTTTCAGATCCTTATCATGACTTATTCAAACTATTAAAGTATAGTGATTTTAGTATGCCACTAAATACTGACATTACTAAACATTACATCAGGCCATGAAAACTTATTCAAACTATTCAAGTATAATGGTTTTAGTATGCCACAAAATGGCATTCTTCAAGCATTCCTGACTTTTATGGGACATGCTATTCATTTTAGACTTAGGCTGGTTTTATTTGTCATCGCCTTATATGCATGTCTCATACATACAAGGGAAGCAAATTACGTTTCACATGGACCACAGTGCCACATAAAAACAGATAACATGCAATAAATATTAAAAACAAAAAGAACATTAAAAACAAAAATTACTTCACAGACTTTAACATCACAAGCACACCTGACACGGACAGTGAGTAAGATGGTAAAAGTAATTTTATGGAAGGTCTAAGTGTTCAGGCTGTTGAGGAACCTCACAGCCTGAGGAATGAAACTGTTGTATAGTCTGGTGGAGGCAGCACAGGTGCTCCGGTACCTCATGCCAGAGGGTAGAAGGGTGAAGTAGATGTGGGAAGGGTGGGTGGGGTCCTTCACAATGCTGAGAGTCTTCCGGGTGCATCGTGCATCATAGATGGCCTGGATGGATGGGAGAGCAGTTTCTATGATCTTTCCAGCTATCTTCACTATCCGCTGTAGGGAGTTGTGGTCGTAGGCCTTGCAGTTCCCATACTGCTGAGCCTTCTTGGAGAGCAGAGTGACATGTGAGGACCAGGAGAGGTCCTCTGTGATGGGAACTCCCAGGAACTTAACACTGCCAACTCTCGCCACGTACTATGGTGGGCACTTGTCTTTCTAAAGTCAATAATAACCTCCTTAGTTTTTCCTATTTGTTGTTGTTTTGATCTTATTTTGCCCTGTCTATATCCACACTAGCTAGCATCTTTGCCACAACGTTAAAGGGATATTTCACTTTAATATAACTTGTCAAGTTGAAGCAGTCTTGCCTCCATCTAAGTAGTCATTGGCGTCTCTCGTGTCTGAGGATCCATTCCAAGAGATTAAGGTGTGTGCTTGAAACGGAGATGGTTTGACAGTCCAAGACGAGAATAGAAGAGGCTGGAACAGTGTGGACAGGGGATAGTAGGGGGTGGACCCATTCCTGCGGATCTCTGTTCTTGGCGGATTTTTCGGTGGCAGCACTTTTCTTCCGCATGCATTCGTTTGTCAGTTTCAGTCTTGATGGAACCAGCCAGGCAGGCAGCTCTCCAGTGCTATCGATTTTCCCGCTACTTTTTTCCCAGTTCTTAGGGTCAATGTTGAAGGTGCTCAGCGTTCCCTTGATACAGTCCTTGTAGCGTTTTTTGGGAGCTCCTCTTTTTCTTTGACCTTCAGTCAGTTCGGAGTATAAAATTTGTTTCAGGAGTCTGTCGTTTGGCATCCTCTGGATGTGGCCAAGCCACCACAGCTGGTGATGTTCAGTTGTCATCTTGATGGAAAGGAGATCGGCTCTTTCAAGAACTAGATTGTTGGTGACCCGTTCTTGCCAGGAAATTCCCAGAATGCTTCTCAATTTTTGCTGGTGGAAGCGTTCTAGTTTATGAATTTGGTACTTGTAGAGGGTCCAGCCTTCACAACCGTACAGGAGGGTTGAAAGAACCACTGCATGGTAAACCATGATTTCGGTTGATGTCTTGAGATCACAATCATAGAAAACACGGTGAGAAAGTCGGCCAAAGGCAGTGTGGGCAGCTTTCAGTCTGTTGGTGATATCCGGTTCTAGACTGCATGTTTCTTCGAGGATACTTCCAAGGTACTGAAAGGATTGAACTTGTTCTATAGGTTGGCCATGGATGGTGATTTGAAGCGGAACTTCTGGGGGTATCCTGAGGCGCAACAGCAAGTGTTTTGATTTTCTTGATGTTCACAGAAAAGCCAAAAGTTTTGTAGGCCTGAACAAAGGAGTTGGTGATCGACTGAAGACCTTCTGGAGTCATGGCAGGAGCAGCATTATCATCGGCATATTGAAGCTCAATGATGACACTGGAGATTGAACAGGCTGCCATCGAAGCGGTAACGGATGTTTACTTTACCGTCGAGTGACCGACCTGTCTTCTGCAAGAGAGCAACAAGGTATATGGAAAATAACGTAGGTGCTAGAACACAGCCTTGCTTTACTCCACAATCCATGGGGAAAAGCTCGGAAAGGGTTCCAGGAGAGTGCATCTACAAATAAGTTAGCAACCACAGCTGTCCCTGTGATCCGCTGTCCACACCACCATTCCTCCCGGGTGTCAGGTTCCTCATGTCCACACCACCATTCCTCCCAGGTGTCAAGCTCCTCATGTCAACACCACCATTCCTCCCAGGTGTCAGGCTCCTCATGTCAACACCACCATTCCTCCCAAGTGTCAGGCTCCTCATGTCCACACCACCATTCCTCCCAGGTGTCAGGCTCCTCATGTCCACACCACCATTCTCCAAGGTGTCCGGCTCCCCATGACATGGTGTGATGTAATATTTAGTAATGTCAGTATTTAGTGGCATAATAAAATAATTTTTCTTGAATAGTTTGAATAATAAGTTTTCACGTTTTTTGAGTAATGTTTAGTAATGTCAGTAATGTTTACATTTTAGGCTATATATTTTTTTATTTATTTTTATATACTTGTTTTTATTTTATACACTATTCAGTTGTATTTGGCTTTGATGTAATACTTTTTGTGCAGAGAAATGGTTAAGTAAAACAATGACAGTGTCATATAGAAGCGCCTTAGACGGATGCATTAATAGACCAAGGAGAAATGGTGGGACCCTCCTGAAGGGGCTAAGTAAGCAGTAAGCAGGCTGCAATCGTTTTTTTTTTTTGTAATTTATTTCTGATTTTCTCCCAATTTAGTGGCCAATCGATCCCTATTTTAGTTCAAACACCCACCCTCGTACTGCATGCGTTAGCCAACTGCATCTCTCCGGCCGGCAGTCCCGAAAGAGACGCTTCGCCACTTTTGTGACAAGGTGAATCCAGGCCGAACCACTGCTTTTTCCGACACACACAGAGACGCATTCATGTGATAAACACAAGCCGACCCCGCTCCCCTCCCGAAGACAGCGTTGCCAATTATTGCTGCTTCATCGAGTCCGGCCATAGTTGGATCTGACAAGACCGGGACGCGAACCCCTGGTCCCCAGTGGGCAACTGCATCGACACAAAAGCAGGCTGCAATAGTTAAACAGTTCTTGTTAATGTTGAAATAAAACTCAACTTTGCATGACTACTGACTTTTAACTGATTTAAATGTGGAAACTCGGGTAGGTAATCAGAATTTCCTATGACTTGACTTGTGACTTGCTTGACCTGAGCAATGACTTGACTTGTATTACTTGACTTACAGCTCGGACTCCACTTGTCTTGCTTGACTTACAGCTGGGACTCCACTTTACTTGCTTGATTCTCACCACAGTAACTTGGGACTTGCTTGATACTTGAAGGTTAAGACTTGAGACTTGCTTATGACTTGCACATGTGTGACTTACTCCCACCTCTCCTGTACACTATAAACACTGTTACACTGTGCATTATAAACACTATTACATTGTACACACTATGACACTTTAAACTACACTGTGTGCACAATTATTAGGCAAGTGAGTATTTTGACCATATCACCATTTTTATGCATATTTTCCAACTCCAAACTGTATAAACTTGAGTGCTTATTGGATTTGAGCATATCAGGTGATGTGTATTTGTGTAATGAGGGAGGGTGTGGCCTAAGGAGATCAACACCCTATATCAAGGTGTGCATAATTATTAGATTATTTTCCTCAGGCAAAATGGGCCGAAAAAGAGATTTGACTGACTCTGAAAAGTCAAAAATTGTAAAAAAAATCTTTCAGAGGGATGCAGCACGCTTGAAATTGCAAAGATATTCTGTCATGATCACAGAACTATCAAACGTTTTGTTGCAAAAAGTCAACAGGGTCTAAAGAAACGTGTTGAGAAAAAAAGACGCAAATTAACTGCCAAAGATTTACGAAAAATCAAGCGTGAAGCTACTAGGAACCCATTGTCCCCAGTGCTGGCATATTCCAGAACTGTAACCTACTTGGAGTACCCAGAAGTACAAGGTGTTCAGTGCTCAGAGACATGGCCAAGGTAAGGAAGGCTGAAATCTGACCACCATTGAACAAGACACATAAGTGGAAATGTCAAGACTGGGCCAAGAAATACCTGAAGACAGATTTTTCAAAGGTTGTATGGACTGATGAAATGAGAGTGACTCTTGACGGACCAGATGGATGGGCCCGTGGCTGGATCAGTAATGGGCACAAAGCTCCACTTCGATTCAGACGCCAGCAAGGTGGAGGTGGGGTTCTGGTATGGGCTGGTATCATTAAAGATGACCTAGTTGGACCTTTTCGGGTTGAAGATGGACTTAAAATCAACTCCCAGAACTACTGCCAGTTTTTAGAGGACACTTTCTTCAAGCAGTGGTACAGAAAAAAGCTCAAGAAGACCATGATTTTTATGCAGGACAGTGCTCCATCACATGCATCAAAGTACTCCACTGCATGGCTTGCCAGTAAAGGCCTTAAAGATGACAGGAAAATGACATGGCCCCTTCCTCACCTGACTTAAACCCTATTGAGAACTTATGGGCTCTTCTTAAACAGGAGATTTACCATGAAGGAAAACGGTACACCTCTCTGAACAGTGTCTGGGAGGCTGTGGTTGCTGCTGCACAAAAAGTTGATTGTCAACAGATAAAGAAATTGACAGACTCCATGGATGGAAGGCTTGTGACGGTTATTGAAAAGAAGGGTGGCTATATTGGTCACTGATTTTTTTTTTTTTTTTTGTGGAAATGTTAGAAATGTTTATTTGTAAATTTTCAGTTTGTTCATTATTTTCACTTTAACAGATGAAAATAAACAAGTGAGATGGGAAAATATTTGTTTTTCATTTAGTTGCCTAATAATTTTGCGCACCAATATTTGCCAAATAATTGTAAACACTGAGATATTCTCTTAAGAAAGACAAAACCGACTTTTACTTTCTTAAATATTCAGGTTTCAGCTTTATTAACATTTTGGATTGAGCGAGAGCGCTGTAGTTGTTAAGAAACAAAATTAATCGTCAAAAATACAACTTGCCTAATAATTGTGCACGCAGTGTATACACTATAAACATATTACACTGTGTATCAGGGGTGGGAATTAACTTTTTTGTCCACCTGCCACTGTGGCTGGTGGATTCCAAAATCTACCAGCCACTCAATTTTTTTACCAGCCACTTTCTTGTTTTAACCGGCAGTGTGTAACTGCATGTGAAAAATAATAAAACATGTTCTACAATATTCAAGCAATAGGCTATTTTAAATATTTAAACTCTTAAAATACTATTTTCAAAATCTAGTTTACTCTTCTATGGTTTTCAAAATTGTGTACACTACCTTTAAAACATTTAACATATTTGTCAAAAAATAACCAGTGTATCAGTGCCACCAAAATTCCCTTTATTATTACATAAACCAAGACTGTAACAAGTAGAAGGAATTGTGTCAGTATGGGTCTTAATTCAACACTTAATCTAACGTTAGTAAATGATCATTTACTTGCTAACTACACGTAACGTTAGCTAGCTAATGACATTACATAACCGCTATATTCTGACCTTAATTCAACACTTCATCTAACGTTAGCGAATAGATTTCTAAAAAATTACTATTTACTTGCATTGCCACACGTAATCTGTAAATGGCCTTCCTTTTCTGGCGATTGCGTGGGCATTTCTAAACAGTAGGCTCATCTTCTCCAACTGGGACGTGTTCATGGCAGCGGTATCCTGCGGGGTCGATTTCCCCTGTACTATCTTTATTACATGGATGTGGCATTTGGATGATTCATGGTCTTTTATGGCTTCCAATTTTAGGTTTTTAGTCCCTTTAATGAAACTTAGCTTTCTTGTCGGCATCCGAAGCGTGTTGACGACATACCCAACAGAACATTGTCTGGCTTGTCTCCTCGTAAACTAACCAATCACGGGACTCTCTGTCTCCGTTGTCAGTTATTCTCCACTTCTCATTAAAAAAACCTTTTCGTTTCATCTTCGCCTCTTTAACCTGTCTCCTGCTGGTATGTTTTCTCTGCAGACCTCTTAACCCCTGCAATGTAACGCCACATTGTGTTTTCTGGCTCTCTCCTCGTCCTCGAAAGTGTCTGTGTGAATTAGCAGACTCGCAAGACAAGCGTCCCTATACTCTGCCTCTGATTGGCTAACCAACAATGGCAACAAGTACTAGCCAATCAGAGGCCGAGTAGGGCAGGTCATAGGGGGGAAAATAAGGCAGATTCGCGATTCAGTATGTCACAAATTGCTACTTTTCTTTACCCGCCACCGTGGCTGGTAGGTTGAGCAAATTCACCCGCCAATACGCAAATCCACCCGCATTTGGCGTGTAGCGGGTGCTAATTTCCATCCCTGCTGTGTATCATTAAAAACTATTACATTGTACACTGTAAACACTGATACTTTACATTACAAACACTATTACACTGCACTATAAATACTGGATACTATAAACACTATTATACTGCACTATAAATACTGGACACTATAAATGCTATTATACTGTACATTCTAAATATTATTACACTTTCAAGTTAAGTCAATGTTATTTGTATAGCCCAATTTCACAAATGACAAATTTGCCTCAGGAGGCTTTACAGCAGCACAACATCCTGTCCTTAGACCCTCGCATCAGATAAGGAACAACTCCCAAAAAAACTCCTTTAACAGGGAGAAAAAATAGGAAGAAACCTCAAGGAGAGCAACAGAGGAGGCTCTCTCTCCCAAGACAGACAACGTGCAATTGATGTTGCATGTACAGAACATGCATGTACAACAACATCTCATTTCATCATCAGCCGCTTTTCTGGAGTTGGGTCGTGGTGGCAGCAAGCTAAGTAGGGCACTCCAGACGTCCCTGTCCCCAGCAACGCCCTCCAGCTCCTCCTGGGGGATCCCAAGGCGTTCCCAGGTCAGATTGGACATGTAGTCCTTCCAGCGAGTTCTGGGTCTACCCCGGGGTCTCCTCCCAGTTGGATTTACCCGGAAAACCTCCAAAGGAAGGCACCCAGGAGGCATCCTCATCAGATGTTGCACTACCTCAACTCGCTGGCTCAAAATAAAAATAAAAAAAAATTACACTGTGCAATGTAAACACCATATATTAGAAAGACTACTACACTGTGACACTGTGATAAAGGGACAATGCAGGCTGTGCTTGACAGACTCTTTCTGTAATGGTAGAAAAGGCTCCAAATCTTGGGTCACCAATAGTTAGGAGGTTAAAGGTGAGGTAAGGCTCCAACCCACTGACAGTAAATGGAGCAAATATTCCTGTGAGCTTTGAATGGTCATGGATGATGGAACAATGATGGGAGAGTCATAGTATGACCAGTAAATATCATGACAAGTAATTATCATCATATGACTCGTGTAGAACTGGTAAACATGATATGAGCAGAGCATATCATGGTATGACTAGTACATATAGTAGAACTGGTAAATATAATATGAGCAGAGCATATCATGATATGACTAGTACATACACTCACCGGCCACTTTATTAGGCACACCCGTCCAACTGCTCGTTAACGCAAATTTCTAATCAGCCAATCACATGGCAGCAACTCAATGCATTTAGGCATGTAGACATGGTCAAGACGATCTGCTGCAGTTCAAACCGAGCATCAGAATGGGGAAGAAAGGTGATTTAAGTGACTTTGAACGTGGCATGGTTGTTGGTGCCAGACGGGCTGGTCTGAGTATTTCAGAAACTGCTGATCTACTGGGATTTTCACGCACAACCATCTCTAGGGTTTACAGAGAATGGTCCGAAAAAGAGAAAATATCCAGTGAGCGGCAGTTCTGTGGGCGAAAATGCCTTGTTGATGCCAGAGGTCAGAGGAGAATGGCCAGACTGGTTCGAGCTGATAGAAAGGCAACAGTAACTCAAATAACCACTCATTACAACCGAGGTATGCAGAAGAGCATCTCTGAACGCACAACACGTCGAACCTTGAGGCAGATGGGCTACAGCAGCAGAAGACCACGCTGGGTGCCACTCCTGTCAGCTAAGAACAGGAAACTGAGGCTACAATTCGCACAGGCTCACCAAAATTGGACAATAGAAGATTGGAAAAACGTTGCCTGGTCTGATGAGTCTTGATTTCTGCTGCGACATTCGGATGGTAGGGTCAGAATTTGGCGTCAACAACATGAAAGCATGGATCCATCCTGCCTTGTATCAACGGTTCAGGCTGGTGGTGGTGGTGTAATGGTGTGGGGGATATTTTCTTGGCACACTTTGGGCCCCTTAGTACCAATTGAGCATCGTGTCAACGCCACAGCCTACCTGAGTATTGTTGCTGACCATGTCCATCCCCTTATGACCACAGTGTTCCCATCTTCTGATGGCTACTTCCAGCAGGATAACGCACCATGTCATAAAGCTCGAATCATCTCAGACTGGTTTCTTGAACATGACAATGAGTTCACTGTACTCAAATGGCCTCCACAGTCACCAGATCTCAATCCAATAGAGCACCTTTGGGATGTGGTGGACTGGGAGATTCGCATCATGGATGTGCAGCCGACAAATCTGCAGCAACTGCGTGATGCTATCATGTCAATATGGACCAAACTCTCTGAGGAATGTTTGCAGTACCTTGTTGAATCTATGCCACGAAGGATTAAGGCAGTTCTGAAGGCAAAAGGGGGTCCAACCCGGTACTAGCAAAGTGTACCTAATAAAGTGGCCAGTGAGTGTATAGTAGAACTGGTAAATATAATATGAGCAGAGCATATCATGTTATGACTAGTACATACAGTAGAACTGGTAAATATAATATCAGAGCATATCGTGTTATGACTAGCACATATAGTAGAACTGGTAAATATGATATGACCACAGCATTTCATAGTATGACTAGTACATATAGTAGAACTGGTAAATATAATATGAGCAGAGCATATCATGGTATGACTAGTACATATAGTAGAACCGGTAAATATAATATGAGCAGAGCATATCATGCTATGACTAGTACATATAGTAGAACTGGTAAATACAATATGAGCAGAGCATATCATGATATGACTAGTACATACAGTAGAACTGGTAAATATAATATGAGCAGAGCATATCATGGTATGACTAGTACATATAGTAGAACTGGTAAATATAATATGAGCAGAGCATATCATGATATGACTAGTACATATAGAAGAACTGGTAAATATAATATGAGCAGAACATATCATGATATGACTAGTACATATAGTAGAACTGGTAAATATAATATGAGCACAGCATATCATGGTATGACTAGTACATACAGTAGAACTGGTAAATATCAACAGGGATTGCTGATATTAGAAATCAAATTTAATGAATCAATGCCATCTCTATTGCCCCATTTATATACATTCACAAAACATAGGCACTGGTTCTGTTGACTGTTTTATAGGTGGATGTGATGAGATGACTGGATAGACAGATAGACCTTAACCTGTCTGTCTCTCTCCTTTTGTTTCACTTGCAGCCGGAGGAGGAGCCAGACCCAGAGGAGAGAGACCAATTCCTGCAGCAGCTATATAAATTCATGGAAGACAGAGGTGAGACCTGACCCTATTGTTACCCCTAGTCTGTACCCCTAATCTGTACCCGCTAGTCTTTACCCCTAGTCTGTACCCACTACTCTTTACCCCTAGTCTGTACCTGCTTGTCTTTACCCCTAGTCTGTGCCCCTAGTCTGTACTCCCAGATGTTGGTAGGTGGTTTCATAAATGATACTGATTTTATTATCAGAATCAAAATACTTTATTCATCCCCAAGAGGAAATTGGGTAGTACATGTAGAATTGTGGATAAAAAGGGGAAAAAAACAAAAACGGAAGTTTGGGAATCGGAACGATTGAATGTGACCTGCAAGATGTGAAATTCAACTTTTACGTACCCATTGTGCAACAATTGTAAGTCGTGTTAGTTGTGTACCGCTCACTGAGAGTGTGAATCTGTGTTCCTCACTGGTCATGTGGTTTCTGGTAGTGTCTGAGGAGACTCCTGTTCAGTCTGCTTGTTGTGTCTAGATGTTGTGTGTTTGTGTAGCACAATGTTATGGGTCACAGTGCGACTAATCACACTGCCCTGTTAGCACGGATAGGCACGTACAGTGTTCAGACTTGACATGTCCTACTGTATCTGGTGTCATCATTAATAATGCTGATTTTGTTTGCTGATGAATATGTCACTCTGATTTTTAAACCCAACCTGCAGGGACTCCTATTAACAAGCCTCCAGTCCTCGGCTATAAAGACCTCAACCTCTTCAAGCTCTTCAGGCTGGTTTACCATCTGGGAGGCTGTCATAAAGTCAGTATCTGTCCATCTTCTCTTTTCTAGCTAGCCTATGATATTTGTAGATCATTTGAAGGTTAGCTTGCCGAACATAAACACTGTTGGAGTTGGTTATCACATGAAAGTAGAATACTTTATGAACATTAATTTAAACTGCTAAACCTACCTAACATTAAGCCAATGCCATCTTTTGCAGCTGGGTGCTCAGTGTCTTGTGACTCACTGGTGTTGTACTGTTCTTATCTCGCTGTGAGAAAAATATTCTGAGCATACACTCTGGCCATGAGCCACCGCTGTGACCAGACAGCAGTAACAGTCTATGGGGGGATGGTTCATGTGACCAGACATCAGTAACAGTCTATGGAGAGATGGTTCATGTGACCAGACATCAGTAACAGTCTATGGGGAGATGGTTCATGTGACCAGACAGCAGTAACAGTCTATGGAGAGATGGTTCATGTGACCAGACATCAGTAACAGTCTATGGGGAGATGGTTCATGTGACCAGACAGCAGTAACAGTCTATGGGGAGATGGTTCATGTGACCAGACATCAGTAACAGTCTATGGGGAGATGGTTCATGTGACCAGACAGCAGTAACAGTCTATGGAGAGATGGGTCATGTGACCAGACAGCAGTAACAGTCTATGGAGAGATGGGTCATGTGACAGGACAGCAGTAACAGTCTATGGAGAGATGGGTCATGTGACAGGACAGCAGTAACAGTCTATGGGGAGATGGTTCATGTGACCAGACAGCAGTAACAGTCTATGGGGAGATGGTTCATGTGACCAGACAGCAGTAACAGTCTATGGGGAGATGGGTCATGTGACAGGACAGCAGTAACAGTCTATGGGGAGATGGTTCATGTGACCAGACAGCAGTAACAGTCTATGGAGAGATGGGTCATGTGACAGGACAGCAGTAACAGTCTATGGAGAGATGGGTCATGTGACCAGACAGCAGTAACAGTCTATGGAGAGATGGTTCATGTGACAGGACAGCAGTAACAGTCTATGGGGAGATGGTTCATGTGACCAGACAGCAGTAACAGTCTATGGGGAGATGGGTCATGTGACAGGACAGCAGTAACAGTCTATGGGGAGATGGTTCATGTGACCAGACAGCAGTAACAGCCTATGGAGAGATGGGTCATGTGACCAGACAGCAGTAACAGTCTATGGAGAGATGGGTCATGTGACAGGACAGCAGTAACAGTCTATGGGGAGATGGTTCATGTGACCAGACAGCAGTAACAGTCTATGGAGAGATGGGTCATGTGACCAGACAGCAGTAACAGTCTATGGGGACATGGTTCATGTGCAGCAGTTCTTGGCAACATGTTTACATCTCACCGCAGGCCAGTGAAACTTCTACAGCTGCAATACACTGCTGCTGTGTGCACATAGATAAAACACTGAATACATCTGGCCAGTAATTCTGGAGACACTGAGCCCAGTACATTGGAATGTTTCTTACATTAGCCAACAAAGTATATATTTTACCTTGTGCATATGTGCATGTGTCCATCTGGCAGATTGAGAGTGGTACGGTCTGGAAACAGGTTTATATGGACCTTGGAATCCCAGTCCTCAACTCTGCTGCTTCCTACAATGTCAAGACCGCCTACAGGAAGTAGGTTTTCTATATTCATCATGTGTAAACATTATAAACCCCATTCTGGTGGTGTTTCTGTATTCATGTTCAATGTTTAGAGTTAACTGTCACAGAGGGTTGAATCAGTTCATCTGGACACAACGTTTATCAACGGATACGTTTCATCATCATCTAAGTGACCTCTTCAGTCTCACCTGACTGCAGGTACCCCCACCCTTATAAACAATACTGCCTAATGACCGAAACCAATGACTAGTTTCATATGCACATATGGGTGTGACCATTAACTAGAGTTACAATGGCCATGTGTACTGTTCTCAGAGGATTGGGGAATGTTTGCAAGCACAGCATTGTAAGATGGTGACAGATGTACTCTTAGACCTCCCCTCAGTTCAGGGATGGCCGTTTCCTCTTTAGATAGATGGCCTCTGACGCCCCGTTCAAACCACCGTTCCTCCCCTATCAAGGATGTGCACATCCTCATCCTTGAAAGAGTGGCCACTGGCCTGTAGATGGTGTAGACTGTGGAGTCCTGGTCTGACATGTAAGCTCTCCTGTGTTGTGCCATCGTCTTGGCCAGTGTGTTTAGTTTCCCCAACGCACAAGTCACAGCAATCCTGCTGGCACTTAACAGCGTACACTATATTGCTCTGTTTGTGCCGGGGGACCCAATCCTTCGGGTGGCCCAACTTCTGGCGCAGCATGTTTTGGGGTTTGAAACCAACTGAGACGGGGTCTTGGCGGTTTGAACTGGGAGTCAAAGAGGCCATCTGTGTTAAGAGGAAACGACCATCCCTGAACTGAGAGGGGGTCTAAGAGTACATCTGTCACCATCTTACAATGCTGTGATTGCAAACATTCCCAAATCCTCTGTGAATAGTACACATGGCCGTTGTAACTCTAGTTAATGTCACACACATATGTGCATGTGAAACTGGTCGTTGGTGTGGGTCGTTAGGCACTGTATTGTTTATAAGGGGGTGGGGACACCTGCAGTCAGGTGAGACTGACAAAGTCACTTGAATGAGTGATGATGTTTCTTATACACTGTGTCCAGATGACCTGATTCACCTTGTATGGATCCGCACATGGGTTATGGAGCAGCATGAAGACATGGTAACACTGTTGTGGTCAGACCAGTGCAGGGTGACAGCATGAAGACATGGTAACACTGTTGTGGTAAGACCAGTGCAGGGCGACAGCATGAAGACATGGTAACACTGTTGTGGTCAGACCAGTGCAGGGCGACTGCATGAAGACATGGTAACACTGTTGTGGTCAGACCAGTGCAGGGCGACAGCATGAAGACATGGTAACAGTGCTGTGGTCAGACCAGTACAGGGCGACAGCATGAAGACATGGTAACACTGTTGTGGTCAGACCAGTGCAGGGCGACAGCATGAAGACATGGTAACAGTGTTGTGGTCAGACCAGTGCAGGGCTACAGCATGAAGACATGGTAACAGTGCTGTGGTCAGACCAGTGCAGGGCGACAGCATGAAGACATGGTAACAGTGCTGTGGTCAGACCAGTGCAGGGTGACAGCATGAAGACATGGTAACACTGTTGTGGTCAGACCAGTGCAAGGCTACAGCATGAAGACATGGTAACAGTGTTGTGGTCAGACCAGTGCAGGGCGACAGCATGAAGACATGGTAACAGTGCTGTGGTCAGACCAGTGCAGGGCTACAGCATGAAGACATGGTAACAGTGCTGTGGTCAGACCAGTGCAGGGCGACAGCATGAAGACATGGTAACAGTGTTGTGGTCAGACCAGTGCAGGGCGACAGCATGAAGACATGGTAACAGTGCTGTGGTCAGACCAGTGCAGGGCGACAGCATGAAGACATGGTAACACTGTTGTGGTCAGACCAGTGCAGGGTGACAGCATGAAGACATGGTAACAGTGTTGTGGTTAGACCAGTGCAGGGCGGCAGCATGAAGACATGGTAACACTGTTGTGGTCAGACCAGTGCAGGGCTACAGCATGAAGACATGGTAACACTGTTGTGGTTAGACCAGTGCAGGGCGACAGCATGAAGACATGGTAACAGTGCTGTGGTCAGACCAGTGCAGGGCTACAGCATGAAGACATGGTAACAGTGCTGTGGTCAGACCAGTGCAGGGCGACAGCATGAAGACATGGTAACAGTGCTGTGGTCAGACCAGTGCAGGGCGACAGCATGAAGACATGGTAACAGTGCTGTGGTCAGACCAGTGTAGGGCGACAGCATGAAGACATGGTAACAGTGCTGTGGTCAGACCAGTGCAGGGCTACAGCATGAAGACATGGTAACAGTGCTGTGGTCAGACCAGTGCAGGGCGACAGCATGAAGACATGGTAACAGTGCTGTGGTCAGACCAGTGCAGGGCTACAGCATGAAGACATGGTAACAGTGCTGTGGTCAGATGCGTGCAGGGCGACAGCATGAAGACATGGTAACAGTGCTGTGGTCAGACCAGTGCAGGGCGACAGCATGAAGACATGGTAACACTGTTGTGGTCAGACCAGTGCAGGGCGACAGCATGAAGACATGGTAACACTGTTGTGGTCAGACCAGTGCAGGGCGACAGCATGAAGACATGGTAACACTGTTGTGGTCAGACCAGTGCAGGGCGACAGCATGAAGACATGGTAACACTGTTGTGGTCAGACCAGTGCAGGGTGACAGCATGAAGACATGGTAACAGTGTTGTGGTCAGACCAGTGCAGGGCGACAGCATGAAGACATGGTAACACTGTTGTGGTTAGATCAGTGCAGGGCGACAGCATGAAGACATGGTAACAGTGCTGTGGTCAGACCAGTGCAGGGCTACAGCATGAAGACATGGTAACAGTGCTGTGGTCAGACCAGTGCAGGGCGACAGCATGAAGACATGGTAACAGTGCTGTGGTCAGACCAGTGTAGGGCGACAGCATGAAGACATGGTAACAGTGCTGTGGTCAGACCAGTGCAGGGCTACAGCATGAAGACATGGTAACACTGTTGTGGTCAGACCAGTGCAGGGCGACAGCATGAAGACATGGTAACAGTGCTGTGGTCAGACCAGTGCAGGGCGACAGCATGAAGACATGGTAACAGTGCTGTGGTCAGATGCGTGCAGGGCTACAGCATGAAGACATGGTAACAGTGCTGTGGTCAGACCAGTGCAGGGCTACAGCATGAAGACATGGTAACAGTGCTGTGGTCAGATGCGTGCAGGGCGACAGCATGAAGACATGGTAACACTGTTGTGGTCAGACCAGTGCAGGGCGACAGCATGAAGACATGGTAACACTGTTGTGGTCAGACCAGTGCAGGGCGACAGCATGAAGACATGGTAACACTCTTGTGGTCAGACCAGTGCAGGGCGACAGGAGGAGTGATGATACTGAGAATGGTTTCGCATGTTAGGCTGAAGTCATGTGATGTCATGATTCTCTTGGCTATCTGACCAGTCCCTGTAAGAGATAACTGATATTTAAAGTTGGGCTGAAGTGGAATCATTTTTATGTTTTAATTTACTTATTACTTTATGCATTTTGTACATTGTCTGTCTTCTGGAGAAAAAAACATGAAAATTAGAATTTGGTTTTTCTTTTCTCTTTTTAAAAGAGCTCCCCCTAGTTTAATTTCTCTCAGCTGACATTTTCTTCTCGTTCTCATGATGTCATTAGACACTCATTTGCATACAGTTTATCGGATCATATCAAAATATGAATCCCCGCCCACTCTCCCCACCAACAATTAACTGTACCTGTCAGGGGTCAGCTGATGAATATTAATGAATATTAATGAGCTGATGAATAATAATGAGGCCCAGGCCAGTCACAGTTCTTGAAACAACAGGGAACAGTTACGGATGAAGATATAAAAAACACAGAATTAGTGTTTAACAAATGAAAAGTGTTGCTGAATGTGTTATTATGACGCTCCAAGACTTGTAGACGTGACAAGTCAAGTGTGACCACTGGTTCTGGTTTGACTTGAACCAGTTCCATCGTTACTGTGAGAGACCGATGTAACACTTGTTACTTCAACTGGACAAATGGAATAAATACTGTGCGTGTGTGTCTGCGTGTGTGTGTGTGTGTGTGTGTGCGTGTGTGTGTGTGTGCGCGTGTGTGTCTGCGTGTGTGTGTGTGTGTGTGTGTGGGTGGGTGGGTGTTAGGTACCTGTATGGTTTTGAGGAATACTGTCGTTCAGCCGCAATCACCTTCAGAACCATCCATCACAACAACCCTCGCCCTCCCCCAACACCGTCCAATCACAAGACTGCAGGAGTAGAGCTCAAGGACTCTGCACCCATCAAGATGGAGCCTGCTGAGGATAAGGCGAAGGAAGAGGTGGAGTCTGAGTGTGAGAGTGAGAAGGGAGATGTGAAGGAGAGACATGTTTCCTCCAGGGTGAGTAGTTGGCAGAGTGTCTTAATGAGGTTTCATTAGTTCGTCCATCTTCAGTTAAAATCCTTGAAACTCACTAGTTGGTACATGGACACTGTCAGTGAGACACCACATACGTCACCATTTTAAACATCTAGTTGGCTGTGAAATGGTGACATCAACCAGGTAGTGGTCTAAGTGAAATGGATTTGTAATAATGACTGGTAAAGTGGACTAATGAACACACCAACACGTGGTACATTTTATTACTAGAATCACTGACCACAGAATGGTGAATCAGTTCATCTGGACATAACGTTTAGTGCGAGAAACATTTCATCACCTATCCGAGTGACCTGACCTCTTCAGTCTCAGCTGTCTGCAGATATCCCCAACCTTAGGGCCCAGACACACCAAACCAACTAGCGGCGATGAAGGTGGACTGTTGCGTCGCCTCACATCGCCTGCCGTATGGGCCGAAAAGTAGCACTTGAACACACTGCAGATTACAGCGAACGGCCAGCTAGCATGTAGGTTCTGCACTGATTCACTAAGCTGAACAGCCAATCAGAGTGATCTCTCTCACCGACGGAATCCACCAATTCAACATGCTGAATTGGCTGAAAAGCTGCTGACGGGTCCAACTAGTGCCGACTGCGGGACACACTGCAAAAACTAGGGTCACGCGCGCTCACCGACGGCCCGACATTGGCCAACAGCTGACCATCGGCCTGGTGTGTCAGGGTCCTTATAAACAGCACAGATGCATAATGACCAAAACCACGACCAATTTCATATGCAAATATGGTGTGACCATTAACTAGAGTTTCAACGGCCATGTGTACTATTCACAGAGGACTGGGGAATAGTTGCAGTCAATGATGAATCAGTCAGTTAAAGCCTGGACCTTCCTCTGGTATCACTCCATACTAACCTCTTTCTGTCTGTCTGTCTGTCTCTCTCTGCTCAGGGGCGGAGGAGGTGTGTGAGGAGTGAGGGCAGAGGGGAGCGAATGAGGGAGAGACACCTGAAGGAGGAGAACCGGGGTGGAGCTGATGAGACCAGCGGGGAGGAGCAAAAGGATGTTGAGAAAGAGGCTCTGACCAGGAGGCGCGGTAATCGGCGCATTGATGACTCAGATAAGGAATCTGATGAGGAGGAGGAGGAGGAAGAAGAAGATGAGGAGGAAGAGGAGGAAGAAGACGAGGAGGAAGAGGAGGAAGAAGATGGAAGGGGAGAGAGGTAAGGAGTAGTTCATTCAGGCATAGAGTCCTCATTACAACCCAGTTTTTTGGGGGTTTTTTTGTAGTTAGTCTTAATCAGAGCCAGGTGTGAAGACATACACTCAACATACATCTGCCGCCCACCTGTACCAGTTTAATGCAAAATAATCTCAGCAGTACCAGTTTAATGCAAAAAATCTCACCAGTACCAGTTTAATGCAAAATAATTTCAGCAGTACCAGTTTAATGCAAAATAATCTCACCAGTACCAGTTTAATGCAAAATAATCTCAGCAGTACCAGTTTAATGCAAAATAATCTCACCAGTACCAGTTTAATGCAAAATAATCTCAGCAGTACCAGTTTAATGCAAAATAATCTCACCAGTAGCAGTTTAATGCAAAATAATTCACCAGTACCAATTTAATGCAAAAAATCTCACCAGTACCAGTTTAATGTAAAATAATTCATCAGTACCAATTTAATGCAAAAAATCTCACCAGTACCAGTTTAATGCAAAATAATCTCAGCAGTACCACTTTAATGGAAAATAATCTCACCGGTACTAGTTCAATGCGAAATAATCTCAACAGTACCAGTTTAATGCAAAATAATTTCAGCGGTACCATTTTAGTGCAAAATAATCTCACCAGTACCAGTTTAATGCAAAAAATCTCACCAGTACCAGTTTAATGCAAAATAATCTCAGCAGTACCAGTTTAATGCAAAAAATCTCACCAGGAAGAAGATGGAAGGGGAGAGAGGTAAGGAGTAGTTCATTCAGGCATAGAGTCCTCATTACAACCCAGTTTTTTGGGGTTTTTTTTGTAGTTAGTCTTAATCAGAGCCAGGTGTGAAGACATACACTCAACATACATCTGCCGCCCACCTGTACCAGTTTAATGCAAAATAATCTCAGCAGTACCAGTTTAATGCAAAAAATCTCACCAGTACCAGTTTAATGCAAAATAATTTCAGCAGTACCAGTTTAATGCAAAATAATCTCAGCAGTACCAGTTTAATGCAAAAAATCTCACCAGTACCAGTTTAATGCAAAATAATCTCAGCAGTACCAGTTTAATGCAAAAAATCTCACCAGTACCAGTTTAATGCAAAATAATCTCACCAGTACCAGTTTAATGCAAAATAATCTCAGCAGTACCAGTTTAAAGCAAAATAATCGCAGCGGTACCAGTTTAATGCAAAATAATCTCACCAATACCATTTTAATGCAACATAATCTCAGCAGTACCAGTTTAATGCAAAAAATCTCACCAGTACCAGTTTAATGCAAACAATCTTACCAGTACCAGTTTAATGCAAAATAATCTGTGGTACCAGTTTAATGCAAAATAATCTCACCAGTACTAGTTCAATGCGAAATAATCTCAACAGTACCGGTTTAGTGCAAAATAATCTCAGCAGTACCAGTTTAATGCAAAATAATCTCACCAGTACCAGTTTAATGCAAAATAATTCACCAGTACCAGTTTAATGCAAAAAATCTCACCAGTACCAGTTTAATGCAAAATAATTCACCAGTACCAATTTAATGCAAAAAATCTCACCAGTACCAGTTTAATGCAAAATAATCTCAGCACTACCAGTTTAATGCAAAAAATCTCACCAGTACCAGTTTAATGCATGCAATCTCACCAGTACCAGTTTAATGCAAAATAATCTCAGTGGTACCAGTTTAATGTAAAATAATCTCACCAATACCATTTTAATGCAACATAATCTCAGCAGTACCAGTTTAATGCAAAATAATCTCAGTGGTACCAGTTTAATGTAAAATAATCTCACCAATACCATTTTAATGCAACATAATCTCAGCAGTACCAGTTTAATGCAAAATAATCTCACCAGTACTAGTTCAATGCGAAATAATCTCAACAGTACCAGTTTAATGCAAAATAATCTCAGCAGTACCAGTTTAATGCAAAATAATCTCACCAGTAGCAGTTTAATGCAAAATAATTCACCAGTACCAATTTAATGCAAAAAATCTCACCAGTACCAGT
The DNA here is from genome assembly GCA_022114975.2 of Lampris megalopsis. Classification (NCBI taxonomy): domain Eukaryota; kingdom Metazoa; phylum Chordata; class Actinopteri; order Lampriformes; family Lampridae; genus Lampris; species Lampris megalopsis. The sequence continues at coordinate 1,224,634 of JAJHIY020001516.1, forward strand.
TTAATGTAAAATAATTCATCAGTACCAATTTAATGCAAAAAATCTCACCAGTACCAGTTTAATGCAAAATAATCTCAGCAGTACCAGTTTAATGCAAAATAATCTCACCGGTACTAGTTCAATGCGAAATAATCTCAACAGTACCAGTTTAATGCAAAATAATCTCAGCGGTACCATTTTAGTGCAAAATAATCTCACCAGTACCAGTTTAATGCAAAATAATCTCAGCGGTACCAGTTTAATGCAAAATAATCTCAGCAGTACCAGTTTAATGCAAAATAATCTCACCAATACCACTTTAATGCAACATAATCTCAGCAGTACCAGTTTAATGCAACATAATCAGCAGTACCAGTTTAATGCAAAAAATCTCACCAGTACTAGTTTAATGCAAACATTCTCACCAGTACCAGTTTAATGCAAAATAATCTCAGTGGTACCAGTTTAATGTAAAATAATCTCACCAATACCATTTTAATGCAACATAATCTCAGCAGTACCAGTTTAATGCAAAAACACAGCTTGATCTCCTTCGTTTGACACACCTGTGTTCAGTTTTGTGTGAAGAGCGATAACCGAACAGTTTAAGCATGGCTGCAAGGAAGCCACTCCCACTCCTGAAGATCTGGTGAAGATGAAGAAAAACACGGTTGTTGTTGTATGCTGCTTCCCAAAGTTATATGATCATGTCAAAACAATGTACTGTTGTGATGGAAAATATGAAACCACAGATACGGTAGAAGGTCAGTGAGACACTTGGAGTTCCTGGATCTATTTGTTCTCTTTTTTTCTTTTTTCTTTTGCATTTTCCCCCCCTTTTCTCCCCAATAGAGGGTATGCACGTGACATCACAGATGCGGAATTTACAGCGGGACCACGCTTTGAGCGGCAGAAAGAAAGACCGAGTGGCAGCGTGCAGCTTGTGTGAAAATGGGAAAGAGCTGTTGTGCGATGATGGACTGCACTAATAGAGTTCACACGAAATCGGAGTTATCTTTTTACAGACTGCCGATCATCATGTTGCGGTTTGTTTTGCCACTCACTGCGACTGAGGGGGCGTGTTCCAGTGGGAAAGTGACATCAATGCATACCCTCTATTGTATCCAGCCAATTACCCCACTCTTCCAAGCTGTCCCGGTCTCTGCTCCACCCCCTCTGCTGATCCGGGGAGGGCTGCAGACTACCACATGCCTCCTCCCATACATGTGGAGTCACCTGCTGCTTCTTTTCACCTGACAGTGAGGAGTTTCACCAGGGGGACGTAGCATGTGGGAGGATCACACTATTCCCCCTAGTTCCCCCTCCTCCCTGAACAGGTGCCCTGACCAACCAGAGGCGCTAGTGCAGTGACCAGGACACATACCCACATCCAGCTTCCCACCCACAGACACGGCCAATTCTGTGGACATTCCGACCAAGCCGGAGGTAACATGGGGATTCAAACCAGCGATCCTCGTGTTGGTAGGCAGCAGAATTGTTCTCATCCTTTGAGAGCATTATGTTGAAAAGATCCATGAATGTAAGCTGGCTCACCACTGTACATCAACTCGTGCTACTATTCAGACAGGGTAGGAAGTAGTGATGGGCTGATTTGTCAGGGTCACCATGCTTCCTGGAAAACTTGGGACGTTATAGACTACTTTCCCAAACAAGGAAAACACCTGGAAAATGATCATATTGATCAGATATCCTGGAAACATTATTTAGCCGCTGAGAGATGTATTTTTGGTGTGATTGTGTAGCTGTGATGTTTGCCTGCGTGTGTGTGTAGAGATGTGGAGTCGGTGTGTGAAGTGTGGGCGGTGTGTTCAGTCACACACAGTCCATGTAGAGACTATAGACTCCCACTGATGCCATACAAAAGTGTAGAGACTACAGACTCCCACTGATGCCATACAAAAGTGGGAACCCTGTAGAAACCAGTGATGTCACTGAGTTAATGTTTGCGGGTGTAGGTCATGGTTGTAGCAGTAAGAGGCAGTACTGGTTCAGTACTGAACCAGTGTGTTCTCTGTTGGTACAGCAAGGCTTGTTCTCATCTTCTACGAGGGGAAGTGCTCGAGTGAAGTGACGTAGAAGAGGTCGAATTTGAAATAAAAATCCATCATGGTATATAGTTTAACTACTACTCTAAACTAACTGTCCTGTGTTCATCTCTGTGTGTGTGTGTGTGTGTGTGTGTGTGTGTGTGTGTGTGTGTGTGTGTCAGGACTGAGGAAGAGGAGGATGGGGACTCAGTGACTGGGACAAAGGTCAGGGTAAAATATGGCAGAGGAAAAACCCAGAAGATCTACGAGGCAAACATCAAGAGGACAGACACCGACGATGGAGAGCAGATCTACCTCGTCCATTACTACGGCTGGAACGTCAGGTGTGTGTGTGTGTGGGGGGGGGTGTTGTTCTGTGGGGTTTGTTTATGTCTATGTAGTTTTCTGTAATTACTCCAGCGCTTCCTACTGGTCAATAAGGAGCATGCCAATTAAGTGTGATGAGAGCCACGTGAGTTTGCCCCACATTCAGCTAGATGGCGCCACTGTTTAGCAGGGTGGGTCGTGCAGCGCTGTGCAGGTGAGTGCTGAGTCTGACCAGGATGTTGTTTGCAGGTATGACGAGTGGGTGAAGGCCGACCGCATTATCTGGCCAGTGGACAAAGGAGGAACAAAGAGAAGAGCCAGGAAGAGGGCAAAGGTCAGACTTTCACCTGAATGAAGTGATGAAACGGTGTGGCTTGTGTTTCTTGGTCAGAGAGAGGTGTTCATCTTGTGATGAGTGAAATGTGGAGCAGGGCTGTGCAGGAACTGTGCCAGTGGGGCGGGTCTGTTGCAGCTCCCTGTGGTTTAACTGGAGTAGAAGCCCAGGACTGTGGGTGGACTGTGTGTGGACTGTGGGTGGGCTGTGGGTAGACTGTGGGTAGACTGTGGGTGGGCTGTGGGTGGACTGGACTGTGGATGGACTGTGGGTGGACTGTGGGTGGATTGGGTGGGCTGTGGGTGAACTGGACTGTGGGTGGACTCTGGTTGGGCTGTGGGTGGACTGTGGTTGGATTGTGGGTGGACTGGGTGGGCTGTGGGTGGATTGGATTGTGGGTGGACTGGGTGGGCTGTGGGTGGACTGGACTGTGGATTGACTGTGGGTGGACTGTGGGTGGATTGGGTGGGCTGTGGGTGAACTGGACTGTGGTTGGGCTGTGGGTGGACTGTGGTTGGATTGTGGGTGGACTGGACTGTGGGTGGATTGGGTGGGCTGTGGGTGAACTGGACTGTGGGTGGACTGTGGTTGGGCTGTGGGTGGACTGGGTGGACTGTGGGTGGACTGGGTGGGCTGCGGCTGGACTGGGTGGGCTGTGGGTGGACTGTGGGTGAACTGGACTGTGAGTGGACTGGGTGGGCTGTGGGTGGACTGGGTGGGCTGTGGGTGGACTGGTTGGGCTGTGGATGGACTGGGTGGACTGTGGGTGGACTGGGTGGACTGTGGATAGACTGGGTGGGCTGTGGGTGGACTGTGGGTGGGCTGTGGGTGGACTGTGGGTGGACTGTGGGTGGACTGGGTGGACTGTGGGTGGACTGGGTGGGCTGTGGGTGGACTGGGTGGACTGTGGGTGGACTGGGTGGACTGTGGGTGGACTGGGTGGACTGTGAGTGGACTGCGAGTGGACTGGGTGGGCTGTGGGTGGACTGTGTGCGGTCTCTCAGTCAGTTCACTTCATAAGCACATCAACAGTGTCAAACAGTGCTGGAGCACAGTCAGTACAGACCTGAACAGTGTATGAAACCACACCTCATGTTCATGTAGCTCATATCTGTTCAGTCTCCCTCTCCTTTTTTACTGACACTTTGCTGTTCTGTCCATCACCACATCCCCTCTTTCTTTCTTTTTCACTTTCTCTTTCTCTCTCCCACCCTGTCCCTCTGTCTCTCACTCAGGGAAGTGAAAGTGACTATGTTTACTTGATGTTTCTCTGTTGCTCTTGTGACTGACTGGATACTAACATTTGTTTTCTTTTTTATCGTTTTCCCTCTCTCGCCGCCCCCCCCCCCCCGTCTCCCTCTCTCTCTCCCCCACTCTCTGTCTCCCTCTCTCCCCCATCTCTCTCTCTCTGTCTCCGTCTCTGTCTGTCTCTCTCGCTACCTCTCTCTCTCTCTCTCCCCCTCTCTCTGTCTCTATCCCTCTCTCTGTCTCTGTCTCTCTCTCTCCCTCTCTCTGTCTCTGTCTCTCTGCATTTCTTTCTGTCCATTTCACTCCGTCTTTCATTCTCCTTTAGAATAAAGACAGAGAGGAGGGCGATGCTGAGAGGGGAGAGGAGGAGAAGGTGTTGAAGGTTGGGGGGGTGAGGAGGGGTCGTCCCCAGGTCAGGACTCCACCAACTAACCCCACCGGCCGCAGCGTGTCGAAAACACCGAGCACTGAGAGTTGCTCAGGCAGCAAGACCAGCCGGACAGAGGCCTCCGTCAGCCTTCCTAATGGAGAGAGTATGAACCCTAACACACACCACACACACCAAACACCACACACACCACACACTGAATAGTGCGATCCTGGATGCACAGTTGCGGTTGCAGACCGGGCATGTAAAAGTGGTGCTGGAGGGGGTAGGGGTAGCTTTGCGAGCATCCCTTTTGGCACGCTTTGCTACACGGTGTTGTGTGCGCTGGTTTTCCATGTACTTCACTCCCTCTGAGATGTGAGAGCGCCAGGTTGTGCGGCAGGAAGCAAGTTCCTCCAAAGAAGAGGGGTTGATCTGACATCTTTTCAGTGTGGTCTTCATTTGGTCTTTGAACCGCTTCTTCTGCCCACCAGCAGTGCGTTGGCCAAGGTGTAGTTGGCCATAGAGGACTTTACGTGGGAGTCGTTCACTGGGCATGCGGATAACATGCCCAAGCCACCTGAGTTGATGGTGGTTTAGGGTAGACTCCACGCTGCAGCTGCCTGCCTGCCCCAACACCTATGTGTGTGGCACTCTGTCCTCCCAAGTAATGCCGAGGATCCTCTGGAGACATTTCACATGGAAGGCCTCCAGGCTTCTGAGATGGTGCTGTAGATGGTCCATGCCTCACATCCATAGAGTAGTGTGGAGATGCACACTGCTCTGTAAACAAGCACCTTGGTGTGGAGACTGAGGTTGCTGTTTTGGAAAACCCTTCTCCTTAGACGGCCAAAAGATGTTGAGGCTCGTTTGAGACGGTGCTGAATCTCATCGTCCATTGTGCAGGTGTCGGATAGCATACTTCCCAGATATTTGAAGGCAGGAACAGTGGCCAGTCGTTGCCCTTCTATTGTGAAGGTTGTTGGGTGGTTTGGGAGGCCGGCAGTCAACTGACAGATTACCTCTGTCTTTTGGGTGTTGATAACCCGTCCCATTCTCCTGTGTGCAGTTACAACTGCCGACAGAGTGTTTTGTAGAGCTTCTGGTGTGTGGGCTACCAGGGCACAGTCGTCGGCTTACTGTAGCTCAATAATGGTCTCAGAGGTCAACTTGGTGGTTGCCTGAAACCTCCTGATGTTGAATAGGTTACCATCGAGCCTGAAGTCAATGGTAACTCCAGCCTGCTTCTCCAACCTCCTTCGTAACAGTGTTGTAACAGAGACTAAGAAGATATTGAACAGGACTGGGGCTAGCACACAGCCTTGTCTGACTCCAGTCTGCACACCAAAGGGCTCAGAACTGTGGTTCCCCACTACCACTCGGGCCATCATCATTCCTGAGTGAAACTGTCCAAGAAGGGTAAGAAACTTGGGTGGACATCCAAATTTCTTCAGGACTTGCCACAGCAGGGCCCGGTTAACTGTATCAAATGCCTTTGAGAGGTCTATGAATGCTATGTATAAATCCTTGTGCTGTTCTCTGCATTTCTCCTGGAGCTGGCGCGTCACAAAGATCATGTCAACGGTCCCTCTATCCTTTCAGAGGCCGCATTGTGACTCTGGTATGACCTGTTCGGCTCTTGTGAGTGTTAGTCTGCAGAGCATGATCTTGGCTAAAACCTTTCCAGCAATGGCCAGTAGTGAAATACCCCTACTGTTGGAGCAGATGGATTTGTCTCCTTTGTTTTTATAAATGGTCACAATGTTGGCGTCTTTCCACTGTTGGGGGACACACTCGCGACGCCACACCTCAAGGATATAGAGATACAGTGTCCTCGTACAGAGGTAGCCTCCTTCCTTGAGGATTTCGCACCAAACCACACCCACACACACACACAAACACACACCACACACACAAACACACACACCACACCACACCACAGACACACACAAACACCACACATACACACACACACACACCACACCACACCACAGACACACACAAACACCACACATACACACACACACACACACACACACACACCACACCACACCACACCACACCACACCACACCACACACACACACACACACATACACACACTCATTCACATATTCACAGCTAAGAATAAGAATATCTTCTAGGGGCGTCCGGGTAGTGTAGCGGTCTATTCCGTTGCCTACCAACACAGGGATCGCTGGTTCGAATCCCCGTGTTACCTCTGTCTTGGTTGGGCATCCCTACAGACACAATTGGCCGTGTCTGCAGGTGGGAAGTTGGATGTGGGTACGTGTCCTGATCGCTGCACTAGCGCCCCCTCTGGTCGGTTGACGCACCTGTTCGGGGGGGAGGGGGAACTGGGGGGAATGTTGTGATCCTCCCATGCGCTATGTCCCCTTGGTGAAACTCCTCACTGCCCGGTGAAAAGAAGCAGCTGGCGACTCCACATGTATGGGGGGAGGCCTGTGGTAGTCTGCAGCCCTCCCCGGATCAGGTGAGGGGGGGAGCAGAGACTGGGACGGCTCAGAAGAGTGGGGTAAATGGCCAAGTACAATTGGGGAGAAAAATAATATATTTTCTTAGCTAGAACCTCTCCAGAGATCAAAGACAGTTTGCTGACTCTGGCACCAGTTAGACACCAGTAGAGAGTGGAAGAGGAAGGAAACTCAACCAAAAATCCAGATGTAGTTCACAACAGTTTCATCTCTGTAGATGAAAGAGCATTAGCTAAAGGAGAAGTTAAGTTCTGATGAAACCATTAAAGAAAGTTCATTAGACTGTTGCTGTCCTCACCAGATACCCCAAGGAGGCGCACCAGGAGAACCTCTGGAATGTACGACTCCGACAGGGCTTCAAACGGTGAGAATACACCTCCTTCTGTCAGCTGTGTCTGGAGGCAGAACAGAAAGTCTGGAGGTGTTTGTGGTCAGAGGTTTATATTTGATATGTTGCTGTAGGGAATCAAGTGAGTGCTTGACCAGTCAGTCAGTTAGGTGGTTAACTGGTTTGTGGTGATAAAGACCAGTGAGTGGTTGAACCAGTCAGTCAGTTAGGTGGTTAACTGGTTTGTGGTGATAAAGACCAGTGAGTGCTTGACCAGTCAGTCAGTTAGGTGGTTAACTGGTTTGCGGTGATAAAGACCAGTGAGTGCTTGACCAGTCAGTCAGTTAGGTGGTTAACTGGTTTGTGGCGATAAAGACCAGTGAGTGGTTGAACCAGTCAGTCAGTTAGGTGGTTAACTGGTTTGCGGTGATAAAGAGCAGTGAGTGGTGGAACCAGTCAGTCAGTTAGGTGGTTAACTGGTTTGCGGTGATAAAGACCAGTGAGTGCTTGACCAGTCAGTCAGTTAGGTGGTTAACTGGTTTGTGGTGATAAAGACCAGTGAGTGGTTGAACCAGTCAGTCAGTTAGGTGGTTAACTGGTTTGCGGTGATAAAGACCAGGGAGTGGTTGAACCAGTCAGTCAGTTAGGTGGTTAACGGGTTTGCGGTGAAAAAGACCAGTGAGTGGTTGAACCAGTCAGTCAGTTAGGTGGTTAACGGGTTTGCGGTGAAAAAGACCAGTGAGTGGTGGAACCAGTCAGTCAGTTAGGTGGTTAACTGGTTTGCGGTGATAAAGACCAGTGAGTGGTGGAACCAGTCAGTCAGTTAGGTGGTTAACTGGTTTGCGGCGATAAAGACCAGTGAGTGGTGGAACCAGTCAGTCAGTTAGGTGGTTAACTGGTTTGCGGTGATAAAGACCAGTGAGTGGTTGAACCAGTCAGTCAGTTAGGTGGTTAACTGGTTTGCGGTGATAAAGAGCAGTGAGTGGTTGAACCAGTCAGTCAGTTAGGTGGTTAACGGGTTTGCGGTGAAAAAGACCAGTGAGTGGTTGAACCAGTCAGTCAGTTAGGTGGTTAACGGGTTTGCGGTGATAAAGACCAGTGAGTTGTGGAACCAGTCAGTCAGTTAGGTGGTTAACTGGTTTGCGGCGATAAAGACCAGTGAGTGGTGGAACCAGTCAGTCAGTTAGGTGGTTAACGGGTTTGCGGCGATAAAGACCAGTGAGTGGTTGAACCAGTCAGTCAGTTAGGTGGTTAACTGGTTTGCGGTGATAAAGACCAGTGAGTGGTTGAACCAGTCAGTCAGTTAGGTGGTTAACGGGTTTGCGGTGATAAAGACCAGTGAGTGGTTGAACCAGTCAGTCAGTTAGGTGGTTAACGGGTTTGCGGCGATAAAGACCAGTGAGTGGTTGAGCCAGTCAGTCAGTTAGGTGGTTAACTGGTTTGTGGTGATGAAGACCAGTGAGTGGTTGAACCAGTCAGTCAGTTAGGTGGTTAACTGGTTTGCGGTGATAAAGACCAGTGAGTGGTTGAACCAGTCAGTCAGTTAGGTGGTTAACTGGTTTGTGGCGATAAAGACCAGTGAGTGGTTGAACCAGTCAGTCAGTTAGATGGTTAACTGGTTTGCGGTGATAAAGACCAGTGAGTGGTTGAACCAGTCAGTCAGTTAGGTGGTTAACTGGTTTGTGGTCATAAAGTGATAAGTTGACCTGTCATCTTTCTCCCACAGAGGATTCGGGGAACTCATCAGAGGACAGCGAATCAGACGAGTGTCCTGATAAAAAGCATCTGGTGTGGAGTGACAGACTGGAGCCAGCTTCCTCCTGTCCTCAGGAAGAGGGTCCAGAGATGCCAGAGGAGGTACAGGAGGTGAAACAGGAGGAAGAGGAGGAGAAGAAACCTGCTGATGGTTTGGCCAATGATGCCCCTCCTGTTGCCAACACCGCCATCACCATGACAACAGCAGCAGCAGCTCAAGAGGCAGCTGCTGCCATACCGCCATGTCCCAGCATGCCCCACGAGCAGCCTGAGAATCCCCTCATCCAATCAGAGAAGAAGGAGGTGGAGAAAGGGGAGGAGTCTTTGGCTGAGGTACATGAGCAGCAGAGTCATACACCTCCCACCTCCTCCCCCCTTCCTGAGGAGTCCTCCCCTATTTCCCCTAGGGCCAAAGGTCGTAGGTCAAACCTGAGAGAGGTGGGATCTGAAACTCCACCCACAAACCCCAACTGCACCACTACTGCCACACCTGCTATGCTCACTATCACCCCCAACCACAAGGGGGCGCTGCCCTCTCCTCCACGAGGAGTCTTAAAGCGACAGGAGGAGCCCATGGTGGTTCTGCACTGCCTGCCCTCCCAGCACCTCCCACCCGAGGCTTCCGACACTGACTCTGCTTCTGAGGAGGAGGAGGAGAGGAGCAGCCCAGCAGGAGGTGTTGTCACAGCAACCAAGCGTAAAGCCCTGGACCAAGGATCACCCGACAAGAAAGTTCGATTAGACCGCAGAGACGAGACCAAAACGGGAGTCCTGCCCAAGATGGCCACCACCTCACCCAAACCCTTCCCTTCGCCACTGAGGAGGACAGAGGTCGACAAGAGAAGTGAGGAAGAGCTGAAGGGAGAGGAGTGGCTGAGGGGCAAGGAGGAGAAACCAAATGAGGGTGTTGAGGAGTGTCTGATGGGGGGTGCAAAGCCTCTGAGCCTGGAGCCACAGCTCTGCCAGGAAGTAGCAGGAGCAGGACAGGAGGAGGCTCCATCGGTGGAGGAACTCCCTCAGATGGGCCCGGAGGCCCTGGTCTGCCACGAGGTCGACCTGGATGACCTAGACGATAAGGAGAAACCGTCCTCTGGAGGAGAACATCTCCTCCTGATGATGAGGGAGCAGCCTCAGCACCTCCTCCAGACTCCTCTCTCTGCTCCCCTACCCCAGGCCCTCCCCCCCACCTCCTCCTGTTTAGAGGAGAGCCATGTGGGGAGGAGTGAAGGCAGAGCTGCTTCAGAGAAGGAGCGAGGAGCAGCGAGTGTGGAGTTACAGGACGTGATGGGAGAGGACATCCATCATGGCCTTGATGCTGTCACCTCCTCCAGCAGCTCCTCTTTGTCTCTGCAGGAGGGCAGAGACAGAGGTATGTTCAGATGGGAAAGCTGACGTCTTGATAAAAAGGTTTAAGGAAGGATGCAAATCTTTTATTTTTAGATCTTCAGTATAAAAAAACTGTTTAATGAATGTTTTGATTAACCAGTGTTGAAGCTCTTAAAACCAAATAAACAACTGACCTCAGAGTCAGGAGTCAGGCATCTCGGAGTTACTCCTCAGAATCTCCCTGAAAGTGTGTCGAACATAAAATAATCCTTCCTCAGTGGAGGACTAAGGAGTCATGAAGCTTCCTACACACATTCAGCTAGGAGTAAGATTACCGCTAAAGCAAAGGGACTGATTCACATGTTTCATGATGCTGAGCTGCAGGAGGAAGTGGTGACAGTATGCTGAGCTGCAGCAGGAAGTGGTGACAGTATGCTGAGCTGCAGGAGGAAGTGATGACAGTATGCTGAGCTGCAGGAGGAAGTGATGACAGTATGTTGTAGCCTCTCTGCAGTGTGACTGCCTCACATGTTTCATGATGCTGAGCTGTAGGAGGAAGTGATGATAGTATGCTGAGCTGCAGGAGGAAGTGATGACAGTATGCTGAGCTGCAGGAGGAGGTGGTGATAGTATGCTGAGCTGTAGGAGGAAGTGATGACAGTATGCTGAGCTGCAGGAGGAAGTGATGACAGTATGCTGAGCTGCAGGAGGAAGTGGTGACATTATGCTGAGCTGTAGGAGGAAGTGATGACAGTATGATGTAGCTTCTCTGCATTGTGACTGCCTCACATGTTTCATGATGCTGAGCTGTAGGAGGAAGTGATGATAGTATGTTGTAGCTTCTCTGCAGTTTGACTGCTTCACATGTTTCATGATGCTGAGCTGCAGGAGGAAGTGATGACAGTATGCTGAGCTGCAGGAGGAAGTGATGACAGTATGCTGAGCTGCAGGAGGAAGTGGTGACAGTATGCTGAGCTGTAGGAGGAAGTGATGACAGTATGTTGTAGCTTCTCTGCAGTGACTGCCTCACATGTTTCATGATGCTGAGCTGCAGGAGGAAGTGATGACAGTATGCTGAGCTGCAGGAGGAAGTGATGACAGTATGCTGAGCTGTAGGAGGAAGTGATGACAGTTTGCTGAGCTGTAGGAGGAAGTGATGACAGTATGTTGTAGCTTCTCTGCAGTGACTGCCTCACATGTTTCATGATGCTGAGCTGCAGGAGGAAGTGATGACAGTATGCTGAGCTGCAGGAGGAAGTGGTGATAGTATGCTGAGCTGTAGGAGGAAGTGATGACAGTATGTTGTAGCTTCTCTGCAGTGACTGCCTCATGTTTCATGATGCTGAGCTGCAGGAGGAAGTGATGACAGTATGCTGAGCTGCAGGAGGAAGTGGTGACATTATGCTGAGCTGTAGGAGGAAGTGATGACAGTATTTTGTAGCTTCTCTGCAGTGACTGCCTCACATGTTTCATGATGCTTAGCTGCAGGAGGAAGTGATGACAGTATGCTGAGCTGCAGGAGGAAGTGATGACAGTATGCTGAGCTGCAGCAGGAAGTGGTGACAGTATGTTGTAGCTTCTCTGCATTGTGACTGCCTCACATGTTTCATGATGCTGAGCTGTAGGAGGAAGTGATGATAGTATGTTGTAGCTTCTCTGCAGTTTGACTGCTTCACATGTTTCATGATGCTGAGCTGCAGGAGGAAGTGATGACAGTATGCTGAGCTGCAGGAGGAAGTGATGACAGTATGCTGAGCTGCAGGAGGAAGTGGTGACTATGCTGAGCTGTAGGAGGAAGTGATGACAGTATGCTGAGCTGCAGGAGGAAGTGATGACAGTATGCTGAGCTGCAGGAGGAAGTGGTGACTATGCTGAGCTGTAGGAGGAAGTGATGACAGTATGTTGTAGCTTCTCTGCAGTGACTGCCTCACATGTTTCATGATGCTGAGCTGTAGGAGGAAGTGATGACAGTATGCTGAGCTGCAGGAGGAAGTGATGACAGTATGCTGAGCTGCAGCAGGAAGTGGTGACAGTATGTTGTAGCCTCTCTGTAGTGTGACTGCCTCACATGTTTCATGATGCTGAGCTGTAGGAGGAAGTGATGATAGTATGTTGTAGCTTCTCTGCAGTGTGACTGCCTCACATGTTTCATGATGCTGAGCTGCAGGAGGAAGTGATGACAGTATGCTGAGCTGCAGGAGGAAGTGGTGATAGTATGCTGAGCTGCAGCAGGAAGTGATGACAGTATGTTGTAGCTTCTCTGCATTGTGACTGCCTCACATGTTTCGTGATGCTGAGCTGCAGGAGGAAGTGATGACAGTATGCTGAGCTGCAGGAGGAAGTGGTGACAGTATGCTGAGCTGCAGGAGGAAGTGGTGACAGTATGCTGAGCTGCAGGAGGAAGTGGTGATAGTATGCTGAGCTGCAGCAGGAAGTGATGACAGTATGTTGTAGCTTCTCTGCGTTGTGACTGCCTCACATGTTTCGTGATGCTGAGCTGCAGGAGGAAGTGATGACAGTATGCTGAGCTGCAGGAGGAAGTGGTGACAATATGCTGAGCTGCAGGAGGAAGTGGTGACAGTATGCTGAGCTGCAGGAGGAAGTGGTGACAGTATGCTGAGCTGTAGGAGGAAGTGATGACAGTATGCTGAGCTGCAGGAGGAAGTGGTGACAGTATGCTGAGCTGCAGGAGGAAGTGGTGACAGTATGCTGAGCTGCAGGAGGAAGTGGTGACAGTATGCTGAGCTGCAGGAGGAAGTGGTGACAGTATGCTGAGCTGCAGGAGGAAGTGGTGACAGTATGCTGAGCTGCAGGAGGAAGTGATGACAGTATGCTGAGCTGCAGGAGGAAGTGATGACAGTATGCTGAGCTGCAGCAGGAAGTGGTGACAGTATGCTGAGCTGCAGGAGGAAGTGATGACAGTATGCTGAGCTGCAGGAGGAAGTGATGACAGTATGCTGAGCTGCAGGAGGAAGTGATGACAGTATGCTGAGCTGCAGCAGGAAGTGATGACAGTCTGTTGTAGCTTCTCTGCAGTGTGACTGCCTCACATGTTTCATACACTTTTGTTAATGGCCTCAACTGGTTGACATGAAGGGTCTTTGTGGTTTTGCTCGAACAAGTGTTGAGACGTTTCATAGAGCTGCCATCTGACTATACCCATAGTCACATGTTTATACTATGAAGTTGTTTGAGATTCACAAATGCATCCTGGTCCCAGCTTGGGTCAGTAATATTAATTTATACACTTATAACATCACCAGCTCACATGAAGACAGTTTGTTTCTGTGTTGTTTCTGTGTGACTGGTGGGAGCATGAAGGAGTGTGCTCATGGGTTGAGGCAGTATGGTGATGAGCGCTTGATTTAGTCTTCTACCAGTCCTAAGTCATGGAGGTTTCCTGGTGTTCCTGAACGTCCTGGCTCATAATGTAGATACGCATGCTTGTCTCACTGCGGTCTGCTGGGAACTCCCAGCGTATGAAGACTCCTCTCCAGGTCTGCTAACATGTGCTGTGCAGTAGTGATGATAACATTTGTGTCTCCTCTGTATCAGAAGTAGGAGCAGCACATGTCACTCTGACTTGTCAGGGAGTTCGGACTGAGTCGCTCCTGAGACGCTTAATAATGGCTTACTTTCAGCTACTTTCAGCTTTCCAAAACGTTGCTTCACATTTGAATAGAGACACAGCCGGTGTCAGGTACATGACGACAGCTCCTAACCAGCCTGTCTCCAGCCTGTCTCTATGTTGTGTTGAGTGTTTGACTGAACTGACCTCTGACCCCTCAGGTCAGAAGAGGCTGATGGATTCTAACTCCAGCCCCTCTGCTAAGAAACAGAGACGCAGCAACAAAAGACCAAACACACTCGGCAAGGCCGAGAAGAATGGGACTGGTATGTAGTGTGTGTGTGTGTGTGTGTGTGTGTGTGTGCGTGTGCGCGCGCATGCGTGTACACATACTAGATTGTTGAGGTGTTGTGTCGGTGTGACACCAGAGTAAGTGTGTTTGTGTCTTCTTCAGGCCACAGCAGTGACAGTGAGGATCTGGCCACGCTTGAGCACTCCGCCAAGCTGAGCACTCCACTCAAACCCGCCCTGGTCAAAGGTCAGAAGGTCAGCCGCTCACCAGGCCCAGGCCATGGCCTGGCCTCACCTTCTTGCCCAAGCAGAGAGCAGGAGCGAGACAAGCACAAAGACAAGCAGGGCTTCCCCTCGCCACAGCGCACGTACAAATGGACCTTTCAGCTCAGTAAGGACACACACTACACACCATGCTTCACGCAGGGGCTCCGACCTGGCAATGCTGTCCATCTCTTTACCTGTCTGTCTCTCTCTACATCTTTCTCCCTGTCTGTCTCTGTCTTAATCTGGCTCTCTCTATACATCTTTCTTCCTGTCTCTCTTTCTCCATTTGACTCTGTCTCTCATTCTTCCTGTCTGTCTCTGTCTTTCTTCCTCTCTGTCTCTCTTTCTCACTGTCTGACTCTTTCTTTCTTCCTGTCTGTCTCTCTTTCTTCCTGTCTGTCTCTCTTTCTTCCTGTCTGTTTCTCTTTCCCCCTGTCTGACTCTTTCTCTCTTTCTTTCTGTCTCTCTCTTTCTCCGTCTGACTCTGTGTCTGTCTTTCTTCCTGTCTGTCTCTCTCCTCCAGATGAGTTGGACAGTATGTCAAGTACAGAGAGGATCTCCTTCCTGCAGGAGAAGCTACAGGAGATCAGGAGATACTATATGACACTGAAGTCGGAGGTGGCTTCCATTGACAGACGCAGGAAGAGATTAAAAAAGAAGGAGAGAGAAGGTATGGAGAAGAGAGTTCTGGGAAATGTAGGGTCACTTTTGGTTTTAGTTGTTTTATTGACTTTAAAAACGGAGTCTGAACAGACAGACTCGTTGATTGTGGCTCGTCTGTATGAGAACTAGTCAGTTGTCCTGAACACATAAATGTCAGACATGTTTTTTAACAGCCGCTCTGCACAGGTCAGTTGGCTCAGGTTGGTCAACATTGGATCTGCTGGGGTGTCCGGGTAGCGTAGCGGTCTAGGCCATTGCCTACCAACACAGGGATCGCCAGTTCAAATCCCCATGTTACCTCCGGCTTGGTTGGGCGTCCCTACAGACTCAATTGGCCGTGTCTGCGGGTGGGAAGCCGGATGTGGGTATGTGTCCTGGTCGCTGAACTAGTGCCGCCTGTGGTTGGTCAGGGTGCCTGTTCAGGGGGGAGGGGGAACTGCGGGGAATAGCGTGATCCTCCCATGTGCTACGTGCCCCTGGTGAAACTCCTCACTGTCAGGTGAAAAGAAGCGGCTGGTGACTCCACATATATGGGAGGAGGCATGTGGTAGTCTGCAGCCCTCCCCAGATCAACAGAGGGGTTGGAGCAGATCAGCAGAGGGGGTGGAGCAGCGACTGAGACGGCTCGGAAGAGTGGGGTGATTGTCCAAGTACAGTTGGGGAGAAGGGGGGGGGGGTTGGCTCTGCTGACACTGCCAAGCCATCGCTCTTGCCCAACCGTCACAACACCCTTTACCCCCCATGTGCCAGGAGGGCAAACTGGGGGTAAATTGAGCTGATTCTCCTGAGAGAGAGAGAGAGAGAGAGAGGGAGACAGAAAGAGAGGACGGGGGGGGGACAGAGAGAGAAAGATCTACCAGAAGATAGTCACATTTAAAACACTTTATTCTACTGAACTTGTTTGTTTGCAGGTTGTTGCCTTTTCTGAGACACATGTACCTGCCTGCCACATCTCTGTATGCCTGTCTGTCTGACTGCCTGTCTGTCTGACCTCTGACCTGTCTGTTTCTGTGTCCACCTCTCTAGTAACTAATACGACGGCCTGTACCTCGTCTGGCTCGTCAGACACAGGGATGAGTCCGTCTGCTGCCTCCCCCTCTCAGAACACTGTGGCTGTGGAATGCAGGTGACACGCCCACACACCGCTAACCCAGCCCCCTCTACTCCACCCACCCAATCACATCCTGCCCCAGGGCATGCTGGGTAATCCTCCGGAAGTCCTGCTCTGCTGGCGGTTGAGACAATGACTGGTTAGTTTTTCTGTCTTTGTCTCTCTGGAAGCCATTTCAAACCAGACTGAGGAGGGAGACAGGAAGTGCTTCCTAATGTTGAGACTTGTGGTAACTGGTCGAGTCCCTGTCTAAACAGAGACAGAGAGAGAGAGAGAGAGAGAGAGAGAGCGAGCGAGCGTCGCTTCCTGTAGTGAAGCCAGACAGAGGGAGGGATGAATGTAAATGAGTGTGTCGCTCTCTCCATGTCTCACTCTTCCTCCCGGTCTTCTTTGATGGTATTGGAGACAAACCCAGAGGAGTCCGCAGTTTTTATGGTTCTGTTCTTTAAAAAGGTCAAAGGCCAAATCGGTTGAGTTCAGTTCTCCGTCAGTGCTGCCAGAGGTGGTCCCGATCCGGGAGAGAAAGACGGGAAGTGGCTTCTCCATGGCGACATGATGTCACAGCACAGCTCATTATGCAAGCTCTTTTTTGTTTTTTGGTCAGCGCTCTTTTTGAGGAGGCCAAAGTGAAGTGATCCTGGGAGGTCTTCAGCAGACTGGTGGCCCCCTCATGGTTTATGTGTCCCTTTTCTACAGAATCAGAGCATTTATTTTGGTATGGCAAAGTTTCACTAAGCATAAATCTCAGTGGAGAAATTATTTAATGAATATTTCCTAGAGCTCAACATTTTGTTTTGTGTAAAATAAAGGTGTGTGGCATATTGTCCAGTATATTTATTTAGTTTGTGTTTGTTGTCCACGGGGAGGAAGAGGGGCTCTCCTCTCCATCTCCTCCTCCTCCTCCTCCTCCTCTCTCCATTGCTTTCCTCTCCTGGTTTTCAACCTGTTTTGACTTTCAGCCATTAAGTTGGAACCGATGTTGACCCTCCTGAGAACCACACCACGCATTTGAAAACGTTTTACACAACTGTAAAGAAGGATTTGTATCGTTTTCTAAGAAGACTGTTTGTACCGTTGTATGAGCAGCTAGTTTTTTTATGTGTTGTTGGGTAGAGAGCAGGGGAGTGTAAATACACGGCTGTCTGTCACGGACCCTTGGATCCTCGGTAAAGCCATGGTTGTATCTTCATGTAAAATAAGCAGAGCTCTCTTGGTTTCTAATAAAGTTTTTAAATATGGGTGGAGTGGACTGCCAGTGTTTATGCAAGGTCTGAAATACAGTACCAGCTCTCAAGGTGTGAAATACAGTACCAGCTCTCAAGGTGTGAAATATAGTACCAGCTCTCAAGGTGTGAAATACAGTACTAGCTCTCAAGGTGTGAAATACAGTACCAGCTCTCAAGGTGTGAAATACAGTACCACTTCTCAAGGTGTGAAATACAGTACCAGCTCTCAAGGTCTGAAATACGGTACCAGCTCTCAAGGTCTGAAATACAGTACCAGCTCTCAAGGTGTGAAATACAGTACCAGTTCTCAAGGTGTGAAATACAGTACCAGCTCTCAAGGTCTGAAATACAGTACCAGCTCTCAAGGTGTGAAATACAGTACCAGTTCTCAAGGTGTGAAATACAGTACCAGCTCTCAAGGTCTGAAATACAGTACCAGCTCTCAAGGTGTGAAATACAGTACCAGTTCTCAAGGTGTGAAATACAGTACCAGCTCTCAAGGTGTGAAATACAGTACCAGCTCTCAAGGTCTGAAATACAGTACCAGCTCTCAAGGTGTGAAATACAATACCAGCTCTCAAGGTCTGAAATACAGTACCAGTTCTCAAGGTGTGAAATACAGCACCAGTTCTCAAGGTCTGAAATACAGTACCAGTTCTAAAGGTCTGAAATACAGTACCAGTTCTCAAGGTCTGAAATACAGCACCAGTTCTCAAGGTCTGAAATACAGTACCAGCTCTCAAGGTCTGAAATACAGTACCAGTTCTCAAGGTGTGAAATACAGTACCAGTTATCAAGGTCTGAAATACAATACCAGCTCTCAAGGTCTGGAATACAGTACAAGTTCTCAAGGTGTGAAATACAGTACCAGCTCTCAAGGTCTGGAATACAGTACCAGCTCTCGAGGTGTGAAATACAGTACCAGCTCTCAAGGTGTGCAGTACAGTACCAGTTCTCAAGGTGTGAAATACAGTACCAGTTCTCAAGGTGTGAAATACAGCACCAGTTCTCAAGGTGTGAAATACAGTACCAGTTCTCAAGGTCTGGAATACAGTACCAGTTCTCAAGGTGTGAAATACAGTACCAGCTCTCAAGGTGTGAAATACAGTACCAGTTCTCAAGGTCTGGAATACAGTACCAGCTCTCAAGGTGTGAAATACAGTACCAGTTCTCAAGGTCTGGAATGCAGTACCAGCTCTCAAGGTGTGAAATACAGCACCAGTTCTCAAGGTGTGAAATACAGCACCAGTTCTCAAGGTGTGAAATACAGCACCAGTTCTCAAGGTGTGAAATACAGTACCAGTTCTCAAGGTGTGAAATACAGTACCAGCTCTCAAGGTGTGAAATACAGTACCAGCTCTCAAGGTCTGGAATACAGTACCAGTTCTCAAGGTCTGGAATACAGTACCAGCTCTCAAGGTGTGAAATACAGCACCAGCTCTCAAGGTGTGAAATACAGCACCAGTTCTCAAGGTCTGGAATACAGTACCAGTTCTCAAGGTGTGAAATACAGTACCAGTTCTCAAGGTGTGAAATACAGTACCAGCTCTCAAGGTCTGGAATACAGTACCAGTTCTCAAGGTCTGGAATACAGTACCAGCTCTCAAGGTGTGAAATACAGTACCAGCTCTCAAGGTGTAAAATACAGTACCAGTTCTCAAGGTGTGAAATACAGTACCAGTTCTCAAGGTGTGAAATACAGTACCAGCTCTCAAGGTGTGAAATACAGTACCAGTTCTCAAGGTCTGAAATACAGTACCAGCTCTCAAGGTGTGAAATACAGTACCAGCTCTCAAGGTGTGAAATACAGCACCAGTTCTCAAGGTCTGGAATACAGTACCAGTTCTCAAGGTGTGAAATACAGTACCAGTTCTCAAGGTGTGAAATACAGTACCAGCTCTCAAGGTCTGGAATACAGTACCAGTTCTCAAGGTCTGGAATACAGTACCAGCTCTCAAGGTGTGAAATACAGTACCAGCTCTCAAGGTGTGAAATACAGTACCAGTTCTCAAGGTGTGAAATACAGTACCAGTTCTCAAGGTGTGAAATACAGTACCAGCTCTCAAGGTGTGAAATACAGTACCAGTTCTCAAGGTCTGAAATACAGTACCAGTTCTCAAGGTGTGAAACACAGTACCAGCTCTCAAGGTGTGAAATACAGTACCAGCTCTCAAGGTGTGAAATACAGTACCAGCTCTCAAGGTGTGAAATACAGTACCAGCTCTCAAGGTGTGAAATACAGTACCAGCTCTCAAGGTCTGGAATACAGTACCAGTTCTCAAGGTCTGGAATACAGTACCAGCTCTCAAGGTGTGAAATACAGTACCAGCTCTCAAGGTGTGAAATACAGTACCAGTTCTCAAGGTGTGAAATACAGTACCAGTTCTCAAGGTGTGAAATACAGTACCAGCTCTCAAGGTGTGAAATACAGTACCAGCTCTCAAGGTGTGAAATACAGTACCAGTTCTCAAGGTGCAACCCCAACGCTCATTCAGCTTGATCAAGCAAACCATACTCATCATCGATCTTAAGGACTTTGTTTTTATCTGTTTTCCAGCTAACTGAACGTCTGTTGTTTTGACATGTAACTCAACATGTCTGTTGTTTTGACATCTAACTCAACATGTCTTGTTTTGACATTACCTCTACATGTCGGTTGTTTTGACATCTAACTCAACATGTCTGTTGTTTTGACATCTAACTCAACATGTCTGTTGTTTTGATATCTAATTCAACATGTCTATTGTTTTGACATCTAACTTGTCTGTTGTTTTGACATCTAACTCAACATGTCTGTTGTTTTGACATTACCTCTACATGTCTGTTGTTTTGACATCTAATTCAACCTGTCTGTTGTTTTGACATTACCTCTACATGTCTGTTGTTTTGACATCTAATTCAACCTGTCTGTTGTTTTGACATTACCTCTACATGTCTGTTGTTTTGACATCCAACTCAACATGTCTGTTGTTTGACATTACCTCTACATGTCTGTTGTTTTGACATCTAACTCAACATGTCTGTTGTTTTGACATCTAACTCAACATGTCTATTGTTTTGACATCTAACTCAACATGTCTATTGTTTTGACATTACCTCTACATGTCTATTGTTTTGACATTACCTCTACATGTCTGTTGTTTTGATATCTAATTCAACATGTCTGTTGTTTTGACATCTAACTCAACATGTCTGTTGTTTTGACATCTAACTCAACATGTCTATTGTTTTGACATTACCTCTACATGTCTGTTGTTTTGACATCTAACTCAACATGTCTGTTGTTTTGACATCTAACTCAACATGTCTATTGTTTTGACATTACCTCTACATGTCTATTGTTTTGACATTACCTCTACATGTCTGTTGTTTTGATATCTAATTCAACATGTCTATTGTTTTGACATCTAACTTGTCTGTTGTTTTGACATCTAACTCAACATGTCTGTTGTTTTGACATTACCTCTACATGTCTGTTGTTTTGACATCTAATTCAACCTGTCTGTTGTTTTGACATTACCTCTACATGTCTGTTGTTTTGACATCTAATTCAACCTGTCTGTTATTTTGACATTACCTCTACATGTCTGTTGTTTTGACATCCAACTCAACATGTCTGTTGTTTGACATTACCTCTACATGTCTGTTGTTTTGACATCTAACTCAACATGTCTGTTGTTTTGACATCTAACTCAACATGTCTATTGTTTTGACATCTAACTCAACATGTCTATTGTTTTGACATTACCTCTACATGTCTATTGTTTTGACATTACCTCTACATGTCTGTTGTTTTGATATCTAATTCAACATGTCTGTTGTTTTAACATCTAACTTGTCTTTTGTTTTGACATCTAACTCAACATGTCTGTTGTTTTGACATTACCTCTACATGTCTGTTGTTTTGACATCTAATTCAACCTGTCTGTTGTTTTGACATTACCTCTACATGTCTGTTGTTTTGATATCTAATTCAACATGTCTGTTGTTTTAACATCTAACTTGTCTGTTGTTTTGACATCTAACTCAACATGTCTGTTGTTTTGACATTACCTCTACATGTCTGTTGTTTTGACATCTAATTCAACCTGTCTGTTGTTTTGACATTACCTCTACATGTCTGTTGTTTTGACATCTAATTCAACCTGTCTGTTGTTTTGACATTACCTCTACATGTCTGTTGTTTTGACATCCAACTCAACATGTCTGTTGTTTGACATTACCTCTACATGTCTGTTGTTTTGACATCTAACTCAACATGTCTATTGTTTTGACATCTAACTCAACATGTCTGTTGTTTTGACATCTAACTCAACATGTCTATTGTTTTGACATTACCTCTACATGTCTGTTGTTTTGATATCTAATTCAACATGTCTGTTGTTTTAACATCTAACTTGTCTGTTGTTTTGACATCTAACTCAACATGTCTATTGTTTTGACATCTAACTCAACATGTCTGTTGTTTTGACATTACCTCTACATGTCTGTTGTTTTGACATCCAACTCAACATGTCTGTTGTTTGACATTACCTCTACATGTCTGTTGTTTTGACATCTAACTCAACATGTCTGTTGTTTTGACATCTAACTCAACATGTCTGTTGTTTTGACATTACCTCTACATGTCTGTTGTTTTGACATCTAATTCAACCTGTCTGTTGTTTTGACATTACCTCTACATGTCTGTTGTTTTGACATCCAACTCAACATGTCTGTTGTTTGACATTACCTCTACATGTCTATTGTTTTGACATTACCTCAACATGTCTGTTGTTTTGACATCTAATTCAACCTGTCTGTTGTTTTGACATTACCTCTACATGTCTGTTGTTTTGACATCCAACTCAACATGTCTGTTGTTTGACATTACCTCTACATGTCTGCTGTTTTGACATTACCTCTACATGTCTGCTGTTTTGACATTACCTCTACATGTCTATTGTTTTGACATTACCTCAACATGTCTGTTGTTTTGACATCTAATTCAACCTGTCTGTTGTTTTGACATTACCTCTACATGTCTGTTGTTTTGACATCCAACTCAACATGTCTGTTGTTTGACATTACCTCTACATGTCTGTTGTTTTGACATTACCTCTACATGTCTGTTGTTTGACATTACCTCTACATGTCTGTTGTTTTGACATCCAACTCAACATGTCTGTTGTTTGACATTACCTCTACATGTCTGTTGTTTTGACATCTAACTCAACATGTCTGTTGTTTTGACATCTAACTCAACATGTCTGTTGTTTTGACATCTAACTCAACATGTCTGTTGTTTTGACATCTAACTCAACATGTCTATTGTTTTGACATTACCTCTACATGTCTGTTGTTTTGACATCTAACTCAACATGTCTGTTGTTTTGACATCTAACTCAACATGTCTATTGTTTTGACATCTAACTCAACATGTCTATTGTTTTGACATCTAACTCAACATGTCTATTGTTTTGACATTACCTCTACATGTCTATTGTTTTGACATTACCTCTACATGTCTGTTGTTTTGATATCTAATTCAACATGTCTGTTGTTTTAACATCTAACTTGTCTGTTGTTTTGATATCTAACTCAACATGTCTGTTGTTTTGACATTACCTCTACATGTCTGTTGTTTTGACATCTAATTCAACCTGTCTGTTGTTTTGACATTACCTCTACATGTCTGTTGTTTTGACATCCAACTCAACATGTCTGTTGTTTGACATTACCTCTACATGTCTGTTGTTTTGACATCTAACTCAACATGTCTGTTGTTTTGACATCTAACTCAACATGTCTATTGTTTTGACATTACCTCTACATGTCTGTTGTTTTGACATCTAACTCAACATGTCTGTTGGTTTGACATGTAACTCAACATGTCTGTTGTTTTGACATTACCTCTACATGTCTGTTGTTTTGACATTACCTCTACATGTCTGTTGTTTTGACATCTAACTCAACATGTCTGTTGTTTTGACATCTAACTCAACATGTCTGTTGTTTTGACATCTAACTCAACATGTCTGTTGTTTTGACATCTAACTCAACATGTCTGTTGTTTTGACATTACCTCTACATGTCTGTTGTTTTGACATCTAACTCAACATGTCTGTTGTTTTGACATCTAACTCAACATGTCTGTTGTTTTGACATCTAACTCAACATGTCTGTTGTTTTGACATCTAACTCAACATGTCTGTTGTTTTGACATCTAACTCAACATGTCTGTTGTTTTGACATCTAACTCAACATGTCTGTTGTTTTGACATCTAACTCAACATGTCTATTGTTTTGACATCTAACTCAACATGTCTGTTGTTTTGACATCTAACTCAACATGTCTATTGTTTTGACATCTAACTCAACATGTCTATTGTTTTGACATTACCTCTACATGTCTGTTGTTTTGACATTACCTCTACATGTCTGTTGTTTTGATATCTAATTCAACATGTCTGTTGTTTTAACATCTAACTTGTCTGTTGTTTTGACATCTAACTCAACATGTCTGTTGTTTTGACATTACCTCTACATGTCTGTTGTTTTGACATCTAATTCAACCTGTCTGTTGTTTTGACATTACCTCTACATGTCTGTTGTTTTGACATCCAACTCAACATGTCTGTTGTTTGACATTACCTCTACATGTCTGTTGTTTTGACATCCAACTCAACATGTCTATTGTTTTGACATCTAACTCAACATGTCTGTTGTTTTGACATCTAACTCAACATGTCTGTTGTTTTGACATTACCTCTACATGTCTGTTGTTTTGATATCTAATTCAACATGTCTGTTGTTTTAACATCTAACTTGTCTGTTGTTTTGACATCTAACTCAACATGTCTGTTGTTTTGACATTACCTCTACATGTCTGTTGTTTTGACATCTAATTCAACCTGTCTGTTGTTTTGACATTACCTCTACATGTCTGTTGTTTTGACATCCAACTCAACATGTCTGTTGTTTGACATTACCTCTACATGTCTGTTGTTTTGACATCCAACTCAACATGTCTATTGTTTTGACATCTAACTCAACATGTCTGTTGTTTTGATATCTAACTCAACATGTCTGTTGTTTTGACATTACCTCTACATGTCTGTTGTTTTGACATCTAATTCAACCTGTCTGTTGTTTTGACATTACCTCTACATGTCTGTTGTTTTGACATCTAATTCAACCTGTCTGTTGTTTTGACATTACCTCTACATGTCTGTTGTTTTGACATCCAACTCAACATGTCTGTTGTTTGACATTACCTCTACATGTCTGTTGTTTTGACATCTAACTCAACATGTCTATTGTTTTGACATCTAACTCAACATGTCTGTTGTTTTGACATTACCTCTACATGTCTGTTGTTTTGACATCTAATTCAACCTGTCTGTTGTTTTGACATTACCTCTACATGTCTGTTGTTTTGACATCCAACTCAACATGTCTGTTGTTTGACATTACCTCTACATGTCTATTGTTTTGACATTACCTCAACATGTCTGTTGTTTTGACATCTAATTCAACCTGTCTGTTGTTTTGACATTACCTCTACATGTCTGTTGTTTTGACATCCAACTCAACATGTCTGTTGTTTGACATTACCTCTACATGTCTGCTGTTTTGACATTACCTCTACATGTCTATTGTTTTGACATCTAACTCAACATGTCTATTGTTTTGACATTACCTCTACATGTCTATTGTTTTGACATTACCTCTACATGTCTGTTGTTTTGATATCTAATTCAACATGTCTGTTGTTTTAACATCTAACTTGTCTGTTGTTTTGACATCTAACTCAACATGTCTGTTGTTTTGACATTACCTCTACATGTCTGTTGTTTTGACATCTAATTCAACCTGTCTGTTGTTTTGACATTACCTCTACATGTCTGTTGTTTTGACATCTAACTCAACATGTCTGTTGTTTGACATTACCTCTACATGTCTGTTGTTTTGACATCTAATTCAACCTGTCTGTTGTTTTGACATTACCTCTACATGTCTGTTGTTTTGACATTACCTCTACATGTCTGTTGTTTTGACATTACCTCTACATGTCTGCTGTTTTGACATTACCTCTACATGTCTGTTGTTTTGACATCTAACTCAACATGTCTGTTGGTTTGACATTACCTCTACATGTCTGTTGTTTTGACATCTAACTCAACATGTCTATTGTTTTGACATTACCTCTACATGTCTGTTGTTTTGACATCTAATTCAACCTGTCTGTTGTTTTGACATTACCTCTACATGTCTGTTGTTTTGACATCCAACTCAACATGTCTGTTGTTTGACATTACCTCTACATGTCTGTTGTTTTGACATCCAACTCAACATGTCTATTGTTTTGACATCTAACTCAACATGTCTGTTGTTTTGACATCTAACTCAACATGTCTATTGTTTTGACATCCAACTCAACATGTCTGTTGTTTTGACATCCAACTCAACATGTCTGTTGTTTTGACATCTAACTCAACATGTCTATTGTTTTGACATCTAACTCAACATGTCTATTGTTTTGACATCTAACTCAACATGTCTGTTGTTTTGACATCTAACTCAACATGTCTGTTGTTTTGACATCTAACTCAACATGTCTATTGTTTTGACATCTAACTCAACATGTCTATTGTTTTGACATTACCTCTACATGTCTGTTGTTTTGACATCTAACTCAACATGTCTGTTGGTTTGACATGTAACTCAACATGTCTATTGTTTTGACATCTAACTCAACATGTCTTGTTTTGACATCTAACTCAACATGTCTATTGTTTTGACATTACCTCTACATGTCTATTGTTTTGATATCTAATTCAACATGTCTATTGTTTTGACATTACCTCTACATGTCTATTGTTTTGATATCTAACTCAACATGTCTATTGTTTTGACATTACCTCTACATGTCTATTGTTTTGATATCTAATTCAACATGTCTGTTGTTTTGACATCTAATTCAACATGTCTGTTGTTTTGACATTACCTCTACATGTCTGTTGTTTTGACATCTAATTCAACCTGTCTGTTGTTTTGACATTACCTCTACATGTCTGTTGTTTTGACATCTAACTCAACATGTCTGTTGTTTGACATTACCTCTACATGTCTGTTGTTTTGACATCTAATTCAACCTGTCTGTTGTTTTGACATTACCTCTACATGTCTGTTGTTTTGACATTACCTCTACATGTCTGCTGTTTTGACATTACCTCTACATGTCTGTTGTTTTGACATCTAACTCAACATGTCTGTCGTTTTAATATCTAACTTGTCTGTTGTTTTGATATTACCTCCACATGTCTGTTGTTTTGACATCTAAGTCAACATGTGTGTTGTTTTGACAGAACATAGAATTACACAATCCAAACCACGATAGGAAAGAGTTTATCAGAGTCACATTTGCCTACTTTCAGGTTGATCTTTGAGTGCTGACTTTACATTGGACAACTGACCCCAGAGTCCAGTGGACGATACCTAAACATGATGCTGTTATGCGGTTCATGCTACTTTCTGTTTCAGATCTGGATTACTGTGAAAGCAGATTTCCATCTCTGGTCCACATGTCTTAATATCTCAGAACAGAAGAATTTTAACTATGGTGACATTATTGGGTCATGTTTGAAGGGTTTCAGCTTCATTAAGTTAGCACCGTGTCATTACCAACAGGATCCACAGGCCAGACCACAGCAGAGGAGCTTTATTCAAACTCGAAGAACAACGAGTTTCTCCTGGCAGGTTTCCATCCCAGTTTACCTGCTGGTTACACTGGTCAGCTAGCTGGTGAAATCAGCTGCTTTCATTTGGATGGAACAAGGTTGAGGACCAGCGCCTTCATCGCTGACATGAAGGACTGCATTCTGTAATCTCCCTGCTGGACTGAATGGACTCTGATGTTAACGCTGAGGTTGCCAGCAGGACAACCACTCAAAATTAACTTCAGTAAAAATACTACACTGTGATCTGGAGGCTGTTAGTCTGGTTAACCTCAGATTGACCATTTGATATCTGACAGGGCCAAGTGGTATTCATGGAGTTGTAGTGGACCTGCGTAACATCTGGTCTGAAATCGGTTACATGGAAAATAACACGGAAGCAACACAGTTACAACATCAAGTGAACCTTGAGGGTATTTTAATAAATACAATCCTGGTCTGTTTTCAGAATACTACATGTTGATGAGGCAAACATCACCTTGAAATCTGGGTGTCTGTCGTTGTGCTGGTCTCCATGTTCAAAGTGTTTAGTTCACGAAATCTGGATTACTGGAGGATTCTTCATGGTGCTGCGACTCATTTGTATCTTAAGTGATTTTAGACAGAAACCTGTGGCCCTTCACCTCTTTAACAGGGAAAATCTCTTCCTGTGTCTCAACAGGAGCAGAGAACTAGATTTAAAACTAGATGTGATCTGTGAATGAGCAAATCTATTAACCCATCTAATGGTCAAATAGGGTTAACAACCAGAGTTTCAGAGGTTTGGATGACTGGTCCAGTTCGCCCAGAACAGATGGCTGGTTCTAGCGGGGCTGACCAAGCAGGCCGGCCTTGGCGGCCAGCGCTTCATTCTGCTGGATGTGGTACTCCTGGAAACGCATGGAGATCCTCTGGGTCACCTTCAGGTACTTCTGGAGGCAGTTCTCAGAACAGCTGCTCTGAGGAGAGGAGACACTCGGTTTAACTGGAATCATCCTTCACACAGTCAGTTCAGTTGGTTGCAAATGTTCTGTCTATTTTTTGCACTTTATATATCCATCCATTATCTGAACCGCTTATCCTGCTCTCAGGGTGGCGGGGATGCTGGAGCCTATCCCAGCAGTCAGTTACTGGGCGGCAGGCGCGGAGACACCCTGGACAGGCCACCGGGCCATCACAGGACCCACACACACACACACACACACACATTCACGCCTAGGGGCAGTGTAGTACGGGTGCTCCACCTGACCTACATGTCTCTGGGCTGTGGGGGGAAACCCACACAGACACGGGGAGAACATGCAGACTCCACACAGAGGACGACCAAATGTATTTTTTACGGAGTTGTTTTACTACCTTGATATTCCCAAATGTGCAGATGCTTTTCGATTCAGATCAGTTCTAGATATGGTCAGAGGCAGTTCTTCATCATGCATCTCATTCCAACTGTCGTCTGCCATGTTTGTTCCCCTCTTGTACCAGGGTGTCGTGATCCTGACATGTGACCCCTGTAGTGGTGGTGGGGGTGGTGGTGCATTGTGATGTAAAGCTCCTTACCTCCTCTGGTTTGACCTCCCGGCTGGTGAAGTCCTTGACACAGTCCATGAAGCAGTTCTCCGTCAGCTTGTTGTAAGTGCCCAGAAACTCTTTAAACTGGTGGTGTAAATAAGAGCACACAGTTACCCCGTCAGCCCGGCCACACGTCCGACGTGCGTCCTGTCTGTGCCGTCCACTGCGAGTTAAAGGCTCACCTGTTTTATCTGGTCTGACTCGGAGACCTGCACCGCCATGCTGCAGACGTGGGAGGGTTCTCTGGAGGGGAACCGAAACACAGTCAGTGAATCAGAGCAGCGCTTGGTTCTAGAGCCCTTTACACAGAACCCACCAGCAACTGACACACACACACACACACACACACACACACACACACACACTGACAGACACAGACCCGCAAGCGGCTCACACACGTCACACAGTCGCCACGGAAGCGTGGACCAGGCTAACAGCTAGGCTAGTTTCTCTTCTAACAACCGTCCTTTCGATACGGAAAGTCGCCGTTGGGCCGCAGCTCACGGCAGACCTGTGGTCTAGATAATCCAGACAAACGGCTCACAATAACATGTGCTCTGTCGAACCTGCGCTCAGTCCAGCAGCGGAAACCAGCTTCCAAATGACGAGTGGCCTGCAGGCGGGTCCGCGGGCGCAGATTCGCTAGACAGATTTCCGTCACTGGTTCTCCATTAAAACCAGACCACTGACCTTCATCCCAAGTCCGTATATTTTTATCACGTTTTTAAAAAAAACGGAGTTTGTGGTAAAATATTGGCGGAATGAAAACGTAGCACGTAATTTGACGAAACGTGTGACATGAAAGGAAAACTCCGTTAGGGTGCTGCGGAGCAGAGCTTCCGGCTTGGCGCAACTGAAAACGTGAGTTCCCGGAAGCCGCGCCGACTCGCAGCTAGTGGGGCGGCGTCCTCTCAGCAGAACTAACCGTCATCAGCCAAACACTGAACCGTCTTCGTTTATCTGCTAGAGTCCGGCAGTGACGAGGACACAAGGCTTTCCGCGGCACGGAGCCTTTTTCAAACAACTGTGCCCAAAAAGGTTCGTTGTTCCGAAGCCTTCGATACAGTCAATTTGGTTCACTGCATCATGGCGACATCTGCTGGCCAATACGTAGTTCTGCATGGAAGGAGTCCAGGCGACGCGTCGTGACGCCACGCGGTGAGATAAAACACAAATGAAGTCACCGCTGTCCGCTATTGTGGCGAGCGGGTGTGCAGGAACGAGAGGCAGAACTCTTTTAATGGCGACTCGCCTGCCCCATACACCGCACGACCCCGCCCGGGAGTGCTCTTTTTATTTACGCACCGTCAGAACCGGCCAGAACTAACTGCGCTGGTCATCCTAGCCTGTAGGGGGCGATCGGTAGCGGTGGGAAGTGTGCGCTCCCCGGCGCTGGTTCTCCTGGCCTCTAAGGGGCGATCGGAAGCGGCTTGTAACGTGTATTCCCCGCGCTGGTACTCCTAGCCTCTAGGGGGCGATCGGTAGCGGTGGGAAGTGTGCGCTCCCCGGCGCTGGTCCTTCTGGGCCCCAGAGGAATGAGCCGCGTTTAATGACAAGGTATTGCAGCGAGCGGGAGGGCGGACGCTGGACTATTGACAGCTATGCGCTGGGGGAGCGCAAGGGATTCTGGGACTGTTAACGCGGATGTTCAGATATTGTTCAGTAATGTTGTGTTGGTGTTGCGGATGATCCGCTGTGGCGACCCCTAACGGGAGCAGCCGAAAGTAGTGGTAGTAGTAGTAATGTTGTGTTGGTGTTGTGTTATTCGGGGTAGACGACCATTTTACTGACTGACTGACTGACTGTAGGACCGTGACTAAGACTGGTGTCAAAGTGGGATCTCACTTAAAAAGGTTCAGGGAGATCCAGAGACCGGAGTGGGACATCGAGCAGACCCGTTGGCGCTCTGAAAACCTGGCGTGGCAAAAGCCGGCGCCCACCACACATGGAAGTCTTCATGCCTGATGCCTGGAGACATCCACGGCCTAATGGCCGCGGTGCACCGCGGCTCCACCGCCCCTTGTGGACAGGAGGACCAGTTATCGCTATCCGTCCACATCGGCACGGTGGCGTAGTGGGTAGCGCGGTCGCCTCACAGCAAGAAGGTCCTGGATTCGAGCCCCGGGGTCGTCCAAACTTGGGGGTCGTCCCGGGTCGTCCTCTGTGTGGAGTTTGCATGTTGTCCCCGTGTCTGTGTGGGTTTCCTCCCACAGTCCAAACACATGTAGGTCAGGTGGAGCACCGCACTACACTGTCCCCAGGAATGAAGAGGTGTGTGTGTGTGTGTGTGTGTGTGTGTGTGTGTGTGTGTGTGTGTGTGTGTGTGTGTGTGTGTGTGTGTGTGTGTGTGTGTCGGGTGTTTATTTTTGCAGGCACTTTATGTAAATCCTCCTTTAACGTAATGCCTTCAACTGCCATCTGTCTTGGTATTAGAGCTAGTACATACCCATTACTAGTTGTACTATAGTGTACTAGTACGTACCCATTACTAGTTGTACTATAGTGAGCTAGTACATACCCATTACTAGTTGTACTATAGTGTACTAGTACGTACCCATTACTAGTTGTACTATAGTGAGCTAGTACATACCCATTACTAGTTGTACTATAGTGAGCTAGTACATACCCATTACTAGTTGTACTATAGTGAGCTAGTACATGCCCATTACCAGTTGTACTATAGTGTGCTAGTACATAGCCATTACTAGTTGTACTATAGTGAGCTAGTACATGCCCATTACCAGTTGTACTATAGTGAGCTAGTACATAGCCATTACTAGTTGTACTATAGTGAGCTAGTACATAGCCATTACTAGTTGTACTATAGTGAGCTAGTACATAGCCATCACTAGTTGTACTATAGTGAGCTAGTACATACCCATTACTAGTTGTACTATAGTGAGCTAGTACATAGCCATTACTAGTTGTACTATAGTGAGCTAGTACATAGCCATTACTAGTTGTACTATAGTGAGCTAGTACATAGCCATTACTAGTTGTACTATAGTGAGCTAGTACATAGCCATTACTAGTTGTACTATAGTGAGCTAGTACATAGCCATTACTAGTTGTACTACAGTGTGCTAGTACGTACTGTCGAGATTAAACATTCGTGGTCCTCGTCCCCGAGTCCGTTGATGTGAGGAAAACAGCCACCACGTCTTAGGAGATGAAAATGGTTTTATTGAGTACAGATCTGGAGACACACTCTGCCAATCCGTTGTGTGTGTGTCTGACTTCTTTGTGTGTCCTGGTGGGTTATATAGACCCCCCCTGCTTCTCCTTTACGCCACATCTGGTCTTGATTTTCCTGTCCACTATGTTTGGTCAATGCAACCTTTCATGGTTGAGCTTTAGGGAGTGCTCATCCTGTTTTGACCTACTGACCTTAGCCGGGGGTCCTCCTCGTACCAGACACGGTGTCTCTCCCAAGGCCCCAGGGGAGGGCAACCCCCTCCCCTACCCACAGTCTGTGGGAGGCCTGCAATATATTGGTCTAAATGAAGGTGTCTTCTTCACCCTCTGTTCTGGTTACATACAGAGTAATACAAATACACTCGGGTTATATTTAATATCAATTAACAATACCCATTACTAGTTGTACTATAGTGATCTAGTACATACCCATTACTAGTTGTACTACAGTGTGCTAGTACATACCATTACTAGTTGTACTATAGTGATCTAGTACCCATTACTAGTTGTACTATAGTGAGCTAGTACATACCCATTACTAATTGTACTACAGTGTGCTAGTACATACCCATTACTAGTTGTACTATAGTGTGCTAGTACATACCATTACTAGTTGTACTATAGTGATCTAGTACCCATTACTAGTTGTACTATAGTGTGCTAGTACATACCCATTAGTAGTTGTACTATAGTGCACTAGTACATACCCATTACTAGTTGTACTATAGTGTACTAGTACATACCCATTACTAGTTGTACTATAGTGTGCTAGTACATACCCATTACTAGTTGTAGTGGTCCTCATCACAGTGTACTAGTACATACCCATTACCAGTTGTAGTGGTCCTCATCATAGTGTACTAGTACATAACCATTACCAGTTGTAGTGATCCTCATCATAGTGTATTAGTACATAACCATTACCAGTTGTAGTGGTCCTCATCATAGTGTACTAGTACATAACCATTACCAGTTGTAGTGGTCCTCATCATAGTGTACTAGTACATAACCATTACCAGTTGTAGTGGTCCTCATCATAGTGTACTAGTACATAACCATTACCAGTTGTAGTGGTCCTCATCACAGTGTACTAGTACATAACCATTACCAGTTGTAGTGGTCCTCATCATAGTGTACTAGTACATAACCATTACCAGTTTTAGTGGTCCTCAACATAGTGTACTATTACATAACCATTACCAGTTGTTGTGGTCCTCATCATAGTGTACTAGTACATAACCATTACCAGTTGTTGTGGTCGTCATCATAGTGTACTAGTACATAACCATTACCAGTTGTTGTGGTCCTCAACATAGTGTACTATTACATAACCATTACCAGTTGTTGTGGTCGTCATCATAGTGTACTAGTACATAACCATTACCAGTTGTTGTGGTCCTCATCATAGTGTACTAGTACATAACCATTACCAGTTGTTGTGGTCCTCATCATAGTGTACTAGTACATAACCATTACCAGTTGTTGTGGTCGTCATCATAGTGTACTACTACATAACCATTACCAGTTTTAGTGGTCCTCAACATAGTGTACTATTACATAACCATTACCAGTTGTTGTGGTCCTCATCATAGTGTACTAGTACATAACCATTACCAGTTGTTGTGGTCGTCATCATAGTGTACTAGTACATAACCATTACCAGTTGTTGTGGTCCTCAACATAGTGTACTATTACATAACCATTACCAGTTGTTGTGGTCGTCATCATAGTGTACTAGTACATAACCATTACCAGTTGTTGTGGTCCTCATCATAGTGTACTAGTACATAACCATTACCAGTTGTTGTGGTCCTCATCATAGTGTACTAGTACACAACCATTACCAGTTGTTGTGGTCGTCATCATAGTGTACTACTACATAACCATTACCAGTTGTAGTGATCCTCATCATAGTGTACTTGATCTTTTTTACCCAAATTGAAGGGTTTGGCTGTTGGATGTGGAATAATGAGCCTTGGTTTGGCTGTTGGATGTAGAATAATGACCCTTGGTTTGGCTGTTGGATGTGGAATAATGACTCTTGGTTTGGCTGTTGGATGTGGAATAATGACTCTTGGTTTGGCTGTTGGATGTGGAATAATGACCCTTGGTTTGGCTGTTGGATGTGGAATAATGACTCTTGGTTTGGCTGTTGGATGTGGAATAATGACTCTTGGTTTGGCTGTTGGATGTGGAATAATGAGCCTTGGTTTGGCTGTTGGATGTGGAATAATGACCCTTGGTTTGGCTGTTGGATGTGGAATAATGATTCTTGGTTTGGCTGTTGGATGTGGAATAATGACCTTTGATTTGGCTGTTGGATGTGAAATAATGACTCTTGGTTTGGCTGTTGGATGTGGAATAATGATCCTTGGTTTGGCTGTTGGATGTGGAATAATGACCCTTGGTTTGGCTGTTGGATGTGGAATATTGACCCTTGGTTTGGCTGTTGGATGTGGAATAATGACTCTTGATTTGGCTGTTGGATGTGGAATAATGACCCTTGGTTTGGCTGTTGGATGTGAAATAATGACCCTTGGTTTGGCTGTTGGATGTAGAATAATGAGCCTTGGTTTGGCTGTTGGATGTGGAATAATGACCCTTGGTTTGGCTGTTGGATGTGGAATAATGACTCTTGGTTTGGCTGTTGGATGTGGAATAATGATTCTTGGTTTGGCTGTTGGATGTGGAATAATGACCTTTGATTTGGCTGTTGGATGTGAAATAATGACTCTTGGTTTGGCTGTTGGATGTGGAATAATGATCCTTGGTTTGGCTGTTGGATGTGGAATAATGACCCTTGGTTTGGCTGTTGGATGTGGAATATTGACCCTTGGTTTGGCTGTTGGATGTGGAATAATGACTCTTGATTTGGCTGTTGGATGTGGAATAATGACCCTTGGTTTGGCTGTTGGATGTGAAATAATGACCCTTGGTTTGGCTGTTGGATGTGGAATAATAACTCTTGGTTTGGCTGTTGGATGTGGAATAATGAGCCTTGGTTTGGCTGTTGGATGTGGAATAATGACCCTTGGTTTGGCTGTTGGATGTGGAATAATGATTCTTGGTTTGGCTGTTGGATGTGGAATAATGACCTTTGATTTGGCTGTTGGATGTGAAATAATGACTCTTGGTTTGGCTGTTGGATGTGGAATAATGATCCTTGGTTTGGCTGTTGGATGTGGAATAATGACCCTTGGTTTGGCTGTTGGATGTGGAATATTGACCCTTGGTTTGGCTGTTGGATGTGGAATAATGACTCTTGATTTGGCTGTTGGATGTGGAATAATGACCCTTGGTTTGGCTGTTGGATGTGAAATAATGACCCTTGGTTTGGCTGTTGGATGTGAAATAATGACTCTTGGTTTGGCTGTTGGATGTGGAATAATGACTCTTGGTTTGGCTGTTGGGTGTGGAATAATGACTCTTGGTTTGGCTGTTGGATGTGGAATAATGACTCTTGGTTTGGCTGTTGGATGTGGAATAATGACTCTTGGTTTGGCTGTTGGATGTGGAATAATGACTCTTGGTTTGGCTGTTGGATGTGGAATAATGACCCTTGGTTTGGCTGTTGGATGTGGAATATTGACCCTTGGTTTGGCTGTTGGATGTGGAATAATGACTCTTGATTTGGCTGTTGGATGTGGAATAATGACCCTTGGTTTGGCTGTTGGATGTGAAATAATGACCCTTGGTTTGGCTGTTGGATGTGGAATAATAACTCTTGGTTTGGCTGTTGGATGTGGAATAATGAGCCTTGGTTTGGCTGTTGGATGTGGAATAATGACCCTTGGTTTGGCTGTTGGATGTGGAATAATGATTCTTGGTTTGGCTGTTGGATGTGGAATAATGACCTTTGATTTGGCTGTTGGATGTGAAATAATGACTCTTGGTTTGGCTGTTGGATGTGGAATAATGATCCTTGGTTTGGCTGTTGGATGTGGAATAATGACCCTTGGTTTGGCTGTTGGATGTGGAATAATGACTCTTGGTTTGGCTGTTGGATGTGGAATAATAACTCTTGGTTTGGCTGTTGGATGTGGAATAATGAGCCTTGGTTTGGCTGTTGGATGTGGAATATTGACCCTTGGTTTGGCTGTTGGATGTGGAATAATGACTCTTGATTTGGCTGTTGGATGTGGAATAATGACCCTTGGTTTGGCTGTTGGATGTGAAATAATGACCCTTGGTTTGGCTGTTGGATGTGGAATAATAACTCTTGGTTTGGCTGTTGGATGTGGAATAATGAGCCTTGGTTTGGCTGTTGGATGTGGAATAATGACCCTTGGTTTGGCTGTTGGATGTGGAATAATGATTCTTGGTTTGGCTGTTGGATGTGGAATAATGACCTTTGATTTGGCTGTTGGATGTGAAATAATGACTCTTGGTTTGGCTGTTGGATGTGGAATAATGATCCTTGGTTTGGCTGTTGGATGTGGAATAATGACCCTTGGTTTGGCTGTTGGATGTGGAATAATGACCCTTGGTTTGGCTGTTGGATGTGGAATAATGACTCTTGGTTTGGCTGTTGGATGTGGAATAATGACCCTTGGTTTGGCTGTTGGATGTGGAATAATGACTCCTGGTTTGGCTGTTGGATGTGGAATAATGAGCCTTGGTTTGGCTGTTGGATGTAGAATAATGAGCCTTGGTTTGGCTGTTGGATGTGGAATAATGACTCTTGGTTTGGCTGTTGGATGTGGAATAATGACCCTTGGTTTGGCTGTTGGATGTGGAATAATGACCCTTGGCATGAAATATTATAGGGCGGCTTGGTGGCGCAGAGCTTAGTGCGGTCGCCTCACAGCAAGAAGGTCCTGGGTTCGAGCCCCGGGGTAGTCCAACCTTGGGGGTCGTCCCGGGTCGTCCTCTGTGTGGAGTTTGCATGTTGTCCCCGTGTCTGTGTGGGTTTCCTCCGGGGGCTCCGGTTTCCTCCCACAGTCCAAACACATGTAGGTCAGGTGGAGCACCCGTACTACATTGTCCCTAGTTGTGTGTGTGTGTGTGTGTGTGTGTGTGTGTCGGCCCTGTGATGGCCTGGTGGCCTGTCCAGGGTGTCTCCCAGCCTGGGGCCCAATGACTGCTGGGATAGGCTCCAGCATCCCCGCCACCTTGAGAGCAGCATAAGCGGTTTGGATGATGGACGGACGGATGGATAATGGATGGTTGGATGGATGGATGGATGGACGATTTCCCAGTAACCCCCAAGGAATTTGTGATAGTTTTTGATGGCATTCCAACTGGCACCCTAATGCTTTTCAGAAATGTAGCTAATCCTGCAGCCAGATATGCAGCGGAGTCTCCAGGAGGGAAGATTTGCTTTTCATTGCGTCCCTGAAATAATTATAAAAAACAAAAACAACAATTGTGTGACGTTACTTTATTAGAATGTGAGAGGAGTACTTTTATTTTGAAGTTTATTTACTCCCTCTAGCGACTTTACTTCAGGGAACAGTTTGCTGCCTGGTAGTCATGGTAGCGGTACAGTCCAGCTTTCCATGCGGAGTTTCATGTGTTTGCCCAGCTCCTGTGTTTACTGCTCCTATCTACGTTTGTGCCTTGGAGAGCATCGTCTGTAAGTTCAGTTGTGACATTATTTAAGTGATTGATGATGTCAGTTATAAGAACTTTGTTGTATTCATGTTAATATGAAAATAGCTATGTGTAATGTTAGCTTCTCCCATTTTCTGTTAGCTAGTTAGCCAGCCAGGCTTTCGGTTGCTAGTTAGCTGTGTCAGCTCCGTGGTAGAAATGTCACGTTATTCTGTCTGCCCGTATTCCGCCTATATTATAGCATATTGATCTATGTCATATGTACATCATTTACAATTAGTTCATAAGTCATTCATCATTCATGTGTGATTTCGTCATTCCTAGGTTACGTACAGCTATTTACATGCAGTTATGTAGCCTACAATTATTATTTACATGCAGTCATGTGCCGTTATTTACATATGTTATGTAGTGATGTCATAGACATGTGATAACATTTTATAATTTATGCAATGTTTATTGACACATTCTTTCTCTGTATTGCCCCCCTATACAGTTTTACAAAAAGGTTTGAATTCTCAAAGTTCTTCAGTAAAGTTCCTCAACTTGGACCGGGACTCTGTATTTCTTTGGGATTCTTCATGTTGGCTATCTGTCGGCCTGTCTATACATGGACACAAACACGTAGGACAGAATAACAATCGAGTCATACGTGCCCTGTTTCAAACAGATGTTGTGTGTGTGCCACATGTCACGGCGTATTGGAGCCGGTTAGTAAATGACATACACTGGAAGAAGGTCCGGATGCTTCCACATAAGCACCTAATCACGAACAGGAGTAAGGAGATGTCCGTTAGATCCTTCATAAACATGATCCTGCCGACCACCACATGCTGAAACGTAAAGGAGTCTTCGTGTCCTTTTTGTGATGACCCTCCGGAAACAGCCTTCCTCTTGTTCTGCCGCTGTCCCACACCAGCAGCTGCTGCAGCACCTTCCTCTTGTTCTGCTGCTGTCCCACACCAGCAGCTGCTGCAGCACCTTCCTCTTGTTCTGCTGCTGTCCCACACCAGTAATGCTGCAGCACCTTCCTCTTGTTCTGCCGCTGTCCCACACCAGCAGCTGCTGCAGCACCTTCCTCTTGTTCTGCTGCTGTCCCACACCAGCAGCTGCTGCAGCACCTTCCTCTTGTTCTGCTGCTGTCCCACACCAGTAATGCTGCAGCACCTTCCTCTTGTTCTGCTGCTGTCCCACACCAGCAGCTGCTGCAGCACCTTCCTCTTGTTCTGCCGCTGTCCCACACCAGCAATGCTGCAGCACCTTCCTCTTGTTCTGCTGCTGTCCCACACCAGCAGCTGCTGCAGCACCTTCCTCTTGTTCTGCCGCTGTCCCACACCAGCAATGCTGCAGCACCTTCCTCTTGTTCTGCTGCTGTCCCACACCAGCAGCTGCTGCAGCACCTTCCTCTTCTTCTACCGCTGTCCCACACCAGCAGCTGCTGCAGCACCTTCCTCTTGTTCTGCCGCTGTCCCACACCAGCAGCTGCTGCAGCACCTTCCTCTTGTTCTGCCGCTGTCCCACACCAGCAGCTGCTGCAGCACCTTCCTCTTGTTCTGCTGCTGTCCCACACCAGCAATGCTGCAGCACCTTCCTCTTGTTCTGCTGCTGTCCCACACCAGCAATGCTGGCAGCACCTTCCTCTTGTTCTGCCGCTGTCCCACACCAGCAGCTGCTGGCAGCACCTTCCTCTTGTTCTGCTGCTGTCCCACACCAGCAGCTGCTGCAGCACCTTCCTCTTGTTCTGCTGCTGTCCCACACCAGCAGCTGCTGGCAGCACCTTCCTCTTGTTCTGCCGCTGTCCCACACCAGCAGCTGCTGCAGCACCTTCCTCTTGTTCTGCCGCTGTCCCACACCAGCAGCTGCTGGCAGCACCTTCCTCTTGTTCTACCGCTGTCCCACACCAGCAGCTGCTGCAGCACCTTCCTCTTGTTCTGCCGCTGTCCCACACCAGAAGCTGCTGCAGCACCTTCCTCTTGTTCTGCTGCTGTCCCACACCAGCAGCTGCTGCAGCACCTTCCTCTTGTTCTGCCGCTGTCCCACACCAGAAGCTGCTGCAGCACCTTCCTCTTGTTCTGCTGCTGTCCCACACCAGCAATGCTGCAGCACCTTCCTCTTGTTCTACCGCTGTCCCACACCAGCAGCTGCTGCAGCACCTTCCTCTTGTTCTGCCGCTGTCCCACACCAGCAATGCTGGCAGCACCTTCCTCTTGTTCTGCCGCTGTCCCACACCAGCAGCTGCTGGCAGCACCTTCCTCTTGTTCTGCCGCTGTCCCACACCAGAAGCTGCTGCAACACCTTCCTCTTGTTCTACCGCTGTCCCACACCAGCAGCTGCTGGCAGCACCTTCCTCTTGTTCTGCCGCTGTCCCACACCAGCAGCTGCTGGCAGCACCTTCCTCTTGTTCTACCGCTGTCCCACACCAGAAGCTGCTGCAACACCTTCCTCTTGTTCTGCTGCTGTCCCACACCAGCAATGCTGGCAGCACCTTCCTCTTGTTCTGCTGCTGTCCCACACCAGCAATGCTGCAGCACCTTCCTCTTGTTCTGCTGCTGTCCCACACCAGAAGCTGCTGCAGCACCTTCCTCTTGTTCTGCTGCTGTCCCACACCAGCAATGCTGCAGCACCTTCCTCTTGTTCTGCCGCTGTCCCACACCAGCAATGCTGCAGCACCTTCCTCTTGTTCTGCCGCTGTCCCACACCAGCAATGCTGCAGCACCTTCCTCTTGTTCTGCTGCTGTCCCACACCAGAAGCTGCTGCAGCACCTTCCTCTTGTTCTGCCGCTGTCCCACACCAGCAATGCTGGCAGCACCTTCCTCTTGTTCTGCTGCTGTCCCACACCAGCAGCTGCTGCAGCACCTTCCTCTTGTTCTGCCGCTGTCCCACACCAGCAATGCTGGCAGCACCTTCCTCTTGTTCTGCCGCTGTCCCACACCAGAAGCTGCTGCAGCACCTTCCTCTTGTTCTGCTGCTGTCCCACACCAGCAGCTGCTGCAGCACCTTCCTCTTGTTCTGCTGCTGTCCTGCACCAGCAATGCTGCAGCACCTTCCTCTTGTTCTGCTGCTGTCCCACACCAGCAGCTGCTGCAGCACCTTCCTCTTGTTCTGCTGCTGTCCTGCACCAGCAGCTGCTGCAGCACCTTCCTCTTGTTCTGCTGCTGTCCCACACCAGTAATGCTGCAGCACCTTCCTCTTGTTCTGCTGCTGTCCCACACCAGCAGCTGCTGCAGCACCTTCCTCTTGTTCTGCTGCTGTCCCACACCAGCAATGCTGCAGCACCTTCCTCTTGTTCTGCTGCTGTCCCACACCAGCAGCTGCTGCAGCACCTTCCTCTTGTTCTGCCGCTGTCCCACACCAGCAATGCTGCAGCACCTTCCTCTTGTTCTGCTGCTGTCCCACACCAGCAATGCTGCAGCACCTTCCTCTTGTTCTGCTGCTGTCCCACACCAGCAATGCTGCAGCACCTTCCTCTTGTTCTGCCGCTGTCCCACACCAGCAGCTGCTGCAGCACCTTCCTCTTGTTCTGCTGCTGTCCCACACCAGCAATGCTGCAGCACCTTCCTCTTGTTCTGCCGCTGTCCCACACCAGCAATGCTGCAGCACCTTCCTCTTGTTCTGCTGCTGTCCCACACCAGCAGCTGCTGGCAGCACCTTCCTCTTGTTCTGCCGCTGTCCCACACCAGCAGCTGCTGCAGCACCTTCCTCTTGTTCTGCCGCTGTCCCACACCAGCAATGCTGCAGCACCTTCCTCTTGTTCTGCTGCTGTCCCACACCAGCAGCTGCTGCAGCACCTTCCTCTTGTTCTGCTGCTGTCCCACACCAGCAATGCTGCAGCACCTTCCTCTTGTTCTGCCGCTGTCCCACACCAGCAATGCTGCTGCAGCACCTTCCTCTTGTTCTGCCGCTGTCCCACACCAGCAATGCTGCAGCACCTTCCTCTTGTTCTGCCGCTGTCCCACACCAGCAATGCTGCAGCACCTTCCTCTTGTTCTGCCGCTGTCCCACACCAGCAATGCTGCAGCACCTCTGCACATTTGTCATGGTTCGTCTTTTCAAGACTTTGTTTTGTTATGGGACAATGTAGCGTTTGGTGTCTTTAAGCCCCTCAACAAAGGTGACAAATATTTTTTCATAATAAATCTATTAATAATATTGGCAAATATTTTTATTCATAACAGCAAATTGACAAACAAAAAAAAACCTTTTTTGTTGTTTTCTTGAAAGAAATTGAACCACATGTGAATCTTATTTCTTATTCTACTAACAAAAAGGCTGTCAGAACTTTAAATTCATGTATGTCTTTTAATATCTTTATGTAATGGAATGTGTTGAAGCGACTTGGTGTGTTAGAAAAGCGCTATATAAGTTTAATTTGTTATTATTCTATTAATTGATCAGTCTTGGTTCTGTGTGCTGTTGTCTGTATTCCACATCTGTTGTGTTAATAAAGATTTGTCCAAAAAAAGCCTGTTGCTATGGTGATCACGTGACACGAGACTTCGATACTTACTTGTCGCGATACTGTGTTGGGTGGGCCGCTTAGGAAGTGACGTCAGCAGGGTCCCGCCAATGGTGACGTCAGACCAACTGGTGTTTACGCCGCCGTGCTCTCTCTTCCGTTTCCGCCGCAGACGCGGTGCCGTGCGGACTGCTGAGCGGGCGCGCGTCCGAGCAACGCCTGTCATTGGCTTTTCACCACTCTGCCGTCGGCCTCTGCTTCCCGCGGCTGGAGGAGCGGGAAGTTTGAAAAGTCCCGGCCGGGGAAGGCGCGCAAGGAGCCGTTAGAGCTGCCGTCAGACACCGGCCACAAGCTGAAGCCCCGCGCAACATGGATCACGGGCCGGGGGAGGACCACATATCC
Source organism: Lampris megalopsis (assembly GCA_022114975.2). NCBI lineage: Eukaryota > Metazoa > Chordata > Actinopteri > Lampriformes > Lampridae > Lampris > Lampris megalopsis. The sequence goes on from JAJHIY020001516.1 coordinate 1,266,840, forward strand.
GGGTCATTGGGAGGTAGTCGTGTGGACGACGAGTCCAGCTTAAGTTCTGATGCCGGACAAGTTTTGATCCGATCAACCGGACCGTGTTTCCTTTACCGGGGCGGAGGGAGACGGCGGGACGGCGGACGTGTGTCCCGGGTAACCGCGGACAGACACAACCGGACGTCCCATGTGGAGACGGGGGAGACGGACGTCCCTCCGCCGCCGCCTCCACCGCCGCCTCCGCCGCGGCCCCGCGCCGGTGAGCAGCACACACACCCTCCACCCGGTCAGCACCGGAAGCAGCTGGGTCGAGCTCTTCCTGACCAGCACGGCGTCCCTATTGGCACAGGTGGGTCACCGTAGAGTGGAGCTGCTCAGTAAGTCGGAGGATGAGCTAAAACGTCATTTTGTCCACCTCCAAGTCGGCTCAACGTGTCTTTAGTGTCCCTTGCAGGGACATCAGTTTGCAGCCGGTATGGAAACTCTCACACAAAGACAAAACACACACACACCAAGGCGGAATTGACAACAGCACATGGTGGGCACGGAGAACCAAAGTAGGTCAAATATAGAATATGAAACATGAAATATAAAAAATATAAAATATATACGGACCAAGGAAACTAGCCAACTGCAGACAACAGACGAACACTATCTACCATTTAACAGCTGGATGGCAGTGGGCCAAAGGAAGCGCTGTATCTCTTAGTCCTAATACAGCACATCCTCAACCCACTATGTCCTGAAGGTACCAGCTCCAACTCTGGCCGAGGGGGGGGGTACTCCAGAAGGGAAGTAGCCTTCCTGAACACCCTCCTATTATAAAGGTCAGCAAGCTGGGCTTGGCTTCCCCCTCAAATCTTACCAGCCCACATGATGAGTCTATCAAGCCGTTTTTTATTGGCCAGAGTCAAGTTTACCAAACCAAGCCACAACCCAGCACCTTAAACCTGTTTCAATAAAACTTGTATAAAAGAGAGTCATCATCTGGGAGAGACACTACATGTCCATATGAAAGAGAGTCATCATCTGGCAGGAGACATTACATGTCCATATGGAAGAGAGTCATCATCTGGGAGGAGACACTACATGTCCATATGAAAGAGAGTCATCATCTGGCAGGAGACATTACATGTCCATATGGAAGAGAGTCATCATCTGGCAGGAGACATTACATGTCCATATGGAAGAGAGTCATCATCTGGCAGGAGACATTACATGTCCATATGGAAGAGAGTCATCATCTGGCAGGAGACATTACATGTCCATATGGAAGAGAGTCATCATCTGGCAGGAGACACTACATGTCCACATGGAAGAGAATTATCTGGGAGGAGACACTACATGTCCATATGGAAGAGAGTCATCATCTGGGAGGAGACATTACATGTCCATATGGAAGAGAGTCATCATCTGGCAGGAGACACTACATGTCCATATGAAAGAGAGTCATCATCTGGGAGGAGACATTACATGTCCATATGGAAGAGAGTCATCATCTGGCAGGAGACATTACATGTCCATATGAAAGAGAGTCATCATCTGGCAGGAGACATTACATGTCCACATGTTCCTCGGGAAAAAAATCTTTGTTGGGTCTTCTTGGATGTGGAAGCAACGTGAGTTTCAAAGCACAACGTGTTGTGGAGAACAACCCCCAGATATCTGTAGCTGTCCACAAGCTCAATACCAGCACCTTTAATGCTGGCTGGTACAGGACTAGGAGGAGTCTTTCTAAAACTGATCATCATGTCTTTAGTTTTAGACACATTTAAGTTGAGAAAGGACTCATCACACCAATACACAAAATCATCGACCACAGGTCCGAGTTGTTCCTCCTCCCCTTCAAGAAGACTTACAATCACCGAATCATCCGCTAATGTGAATATGTGTCTGTTGGTATGGTTGCTATGGCAACAGTCATTAGTGTACAAGATGTAGAGTAACAGGGGGAGGCAACAGCCCTGAGGGGAACCGGTGGAAGAGTACAGCTAATTGGAAAAGAGCCATTAACCCTCACACACTGGGACCAATCAGTCAAGAAGTCCAGTATCCAGCCAACTTAGATCCAGTCTGAAGAGATGAATTAGTTTATCTGCTAACAGATGTGGCTGGACCGGATTAGGAAGGACAGGATTAGGAAGGAGTATATTAGAGGGACGGACAGCTCAGGTTGGACGGTTTGGAGACAAAGCAAGAGAGACAAGACTGAGATGGTGTGGACATGTGTGGAGGAGAGATGCTGGGTATACTGGGAGAAGGATGCTGAATATGGAGCTGCCAGGGAAGAGGAGAAGAGGAAGGCCAAAGAGGAGGTTTATGGATGTGGTGAGAGAGGACATGCAGGTGGCTGGTGTGACAGAGGAAGATGCAGAGGACAGGAAGAGATGGAGACGGATGATCCGCTGTGGCGCCCCCTAACGGGAGCAACTGAAAGTAGTAGTAGTACCTAACAGATGTGGCTGGACTGTGTCAAAGGCTGAGGAGAAATCTATAAGCAGCCTGGCATGAGCATTTGTCCCCTCAAGATGGTCGTACAGAAAATTTAATAGTGTTACCATGAGATCTTGTACACCCCTATCGGGCCTGTATGCAAATTGCAGTGGATCAAGGGATTTCTCCACCTGCGATAAAACCTCGTTTTTAATGAGCTTCTCAAACATCTTCATGATTAGAGAAGTCAACGCTACTGGTCTATAATCATTTAATGTCACAGGGGTTCTGGTCTTGGCAACTGGTACAACTGTGGAATGTTTCCATAATTTAGGGACCCTCTGTTGCTGAAGGGATGGTGTGAAAATAGTGTGAAATATTCCACACAACTGTTCAGCACAGGTTTTAAGAACCTGGCCACAGATATTATCAGACCTTAATGTAATGTTGCTGAAGGACAAAGTATACATACATACATACATACATACATACATACATACAAAGGCTCATGCACTATTTACCAAACACAAAACATAAAGAGCATTTTTTCTTTCAGACTGATTCTGTGAAATCTTCAATTTCTCTTTTTTTGTTGTTGTTGTTAGCATTCTTCTCATTATGCCCCTCTCTCGTCATTTCTCTGTCATCCATCATTTGTTCTCATCCAGTGATCTGAATGGGGCTCTGGATTATATTTTTTTGGGGCTGGGTGTGTGTTCTCCTGTTGTAGAAATAAACAGTGTATCTTGAATGTCTTCTGTTGTCAGAAACACATGGAGGGTCGAAAGGGCCAAGCAGAGCCAAACCTGGAGCCTGGAAAGAGAACCAACAACCTCCAGAATGTGTGAGTCTGGTTGCGTGTCACCTCTCTATTGCCAACAGCAGTGCTAAGGTACAGGTGAACTTCCATCTGGTGTCATGGTGCTGCTGGTAGTTTGTAGATCATCTCAATCTGTCGCTCTCTCTCTGGATGCATGTGCTGCTTCTGTTCATTGACTGAATCTGGAAAAGGGAAGACGAGGTTCAAGTATGGCATCCCGGTTGTTAAATCACGTTAAAACAACTGATGGGTGCCACAAACCCTGTCTGTCTCTGTGACCCTGTCTAACAGATCATCAACAAGGAAGAGGAGAGGTTTAAGTAGCTAATATTCTCTTCATGTCTTCCAGGACACTGGTAGAGACAGACAGGAGATTGCTGCAAGTAGACCTTTAACTCAGACGCAGACCAGTGGAGACAAAGGTGAGACATGTCTGCTAAGGATATGCAATATTATCTTTACTATATGAGTTTGGTTGAAAATTTGCTCATAGACTGTCTTACTACATTTGGTCTTTCCTCAACAAGCTTCTTCTATAAATTTATTTCTAATTTTTCCCTTTTTCTCCCAATTTAGTGGCCAGTCGATCCCTATTTTAGTTCAAACACCCACCCTTGTACTGCATCCGTTCGCCAACTGCAACTCTCTGGCCGGCAGTCTCGAAGGATTCGCCTTGTCACGGAAGTGGCGAGGCGAATCCAGGCCGAACTACTGCTTTTTCCGACACACCCAGAGACGCATTCATGTGACGAACACAAGCCGACTCCGCCCCCTCCCGAAGACAGCGCTGCCAATTATTGCTGCTTCATCGAGTCCGGCCATAGTCAGATCTGACGAGACCAGGGTGCGAACCCCGGTCCCCAGTGGGCAACTGCATCGATACAAAGCCGATGCAAAGCCGCTACACCACCGCGGACCCCTTACTCAACAAGCTTCTACCTAGCAATCCTAGAATACGTTTGTATCTTGTGTCTTTAATTATTAAGGCTCATTTTATTCTCAACCAAAGTTACAGTGAAGCAGCGACATTGTGCTTGTTGGGAAATAAGTGATTTGAGTTTGAGTGACTTAAGCAAGCGCATGCTGTTATCAGTCTACACGAATAAATCAACCATATGAATAGTTTTACCTTTTTTGGCAGGCCAGCCCTGCAAACTCTAATGTCCCTGACTGACTGACTGACTGACTGACCGACCGACCAGATGATTGGGCTGCTGGATCAGGTGACCAACTATGTCACTAAAGTTACACGATTGGTCGACCAAGCGCTGAGAGGCATGAGGGAGAGGCACAGTTAAAGCACCCCAAATAACAATCACTCTCTGGTGAGCTCGCAGAAGGATTGTGTGGCTTTTGAGGGCGCAAAACCTGCACAAATAAGACAAAAAGAAACCGTGTAATTCTCAAAGTAACCACAAACGGTGAAATGCACCCCTAACTCTGCTGCCAAGCAAATAACATCTAGGTGCTACGGTGCTATTTGCACATATTTACATTAAGTAATATGTATACATTTGGTGCAAAATTGGCCCCTGTCTCTGCAAATGAGCCACATTGCAGAACACCAGCACTAACAGCCACACGCAGTTAGATTGAAAATGATTAGCGTCTTCAGAGAGTTGGTGATGCCCAGACTTTCCAGTGCTCAGGGCAGCAGTGACTGTAGCCAGGTGAAGGCGTCGTCATGCCAGGCGTGCTCATGAGCGGATATTTCACAGGAGGATATGACTTTTTGATTCAACAGAGACCCAAGTCATTTGCAGATACAGGTTACCAGGTTAAACAATTCTTGCTATACTTGATGACATCAAGGATGGCATTGAACCTGCCTATCACAGGAAGCTGAATCAGTTCATCTGGACACAACATCAAGCAGAAGAAAGCCACTTTACTTTGTCATTGTATTCTTACAACGAATTTGTTTTCTGCATTTAACCCATCCTGTTGTACAGGAGCAGTGGGCAGCTGCAGCGCCTGGGAACCAACTCCAGCTCTTTTACTGATACCTTGGTCAGGGGAACAGGCAGGAACATTATCCCAATAAGCGCTGTGTCCGGATGAACTGAATCAACTTTTTGTGATTTTCTTACCTGGATTATTGAGCAGGCGACACGGTGGTGCAGTGGTTAGCTCAGTCACCTCACAACATGAAGGTTCTTGGTTCAAGCCTCGGGCTAGTCCAACCTTGGGTGTGTCATCCTGGGTTGTCCTCTGTGTGGAGTTTGCATGTCCTCCCCGTGTCTGTGTGGGTTTCCTCCAGGAGGTCCGGTTTCCTCCCACAGTCCAAAGACGTGTAGGTCAGGTGACTCGGCCGTACTAAATTGTCCCCAGGTATGAAAGTGTGCGTGTGTGCGTGTGGGTGTGTGGGCCCTGTGTAATGGCCTGGCGGCCTGTCCAGGGTGTCTCCCTGCCTGCCACCCAGTGACTGCTGGGATAGGCTCCAGGATCCCCGCCACCCCGAGAGCGGGATGAGCGGTTCGGATAAGGGCTGGATGGATGGATTATTGAGCATGTGTAAAAACACGCTCTTGACTGTGACTGATCTTGGTGTAAAGCCACCACTTTGCCAAACGGATAATAGAAACCAGACACAAAAAAGGGCAAATTACACTCAACTGCAAAACTTTAGTTGTCATTCTGTCCAATAAAAAGAAAATAAACTTGTCATTATGGGGCGTCTGGGTGGCATGGTCATCTATTCCGCTGCCTACCAACACGGGGGTCACCGGTTCGAATCCATGTGTTACTGCTGGCTTGGTTGGGCGTTGCTACAGTGACAGTTGGCTGTGTCTGCGGGTGGGAAGTTGGATGTGGGTATGTGTCCTGGTCGCTGCACTAGCGCCTCCTCTGACACTAGTGCAGCGACTACCACATGCCTCCTCTGATACATGTGGAGTCACCAGCCGCTTCTTTTCACCTGACAGTGAGGAGTTTCACCAGGGGGATGTAGCGCGTGGGAGGATAACGCTGTTCCCCCCAGTTCCCCCTTCCCTCTGAACAGGCGCCTCGACTGACCAGAGGAGGCGCTAGTGCAGTGACCAGGACACATACCCACATCCGGCTTCCCACCTGCAGACACGGCCAATTGTGTCTGTAGCGATGCCCGACCAAGCCGGAGGTAACACATGGATTCGAACCGGTGACCCCCGTGTTGGTAGGCAGCGGAATAGATGACCATGCCACCCAGACGCCCCATAATGACAAGTTTATTTTCTTTTTATTGGACAGAATGACAACTATTATTGTGGATTTCCAAAATTGTGCTGAATGATATTATCCTTACATCACCCAAGCCTGATTTGGAAACCCTGTATGATTTAGATGAGACTTAAACTACATGAAGGACTGCTACAAGAGGAAGTCACATCATGTGCAGTTTTAAAATGGCTTTTACTTCGTCTATCAATCAACCAGAGTTTATTATAAAACAACTTTATGCATTAAAATGCATTGCAATCCACTTTACATGAACTTATTTACATGAATAATTTGAAAGCATTCACCAAGCATTCACAAACAAAGCATTTACAAATGTATGAGGTTTAACTGAAGCTGTGTGAGTGTGTCTCTATCTGCTGGTTAAACCAGACAGGTGTTTGTGTTTGTTTTGCCAGAACACGACCTGCTCACCTGCCATTACCCTGCAGGAGGCAGAGGAGCGCTGCTGGCTGCCCTCAGACACAGGTCACTTTATACCTTTATTATCACTATCACTCTTTTTGTCAGTTCTCTATCATCCATCATCATTCTGTCTCTCTGTCACTTCTCTATCATCCATCATCATTCTGTCTCTCTGTCACTTCTCTTCCATCCATCATCATTCGATCTCTCTCTGTCACTTCTCTACCATCCATCATCATTCTGTCTCTCTGTCACTTCTCTACCATCCATCATCATTCGATCTCTCTCTGTCACTTCTCTACCATCCATCATCATTCTGTCTCTCTGTCACTTCTCTACCATGCATCATCATTCGATCTCTCTTTGTCACTTCTCTACCATCCATCATCATTCTGTCTCTCTGTCACTTCTCTACCATCTATCATCATTCGATCTCTCTCTGTCACTTCTCTACCATCCATCATCATTCGATCTCTCTTTGTCACTTCTCTACCATCCATCATCATTCTGTCTCTCTGTCACTTCTCTACCATCCATCATCATTCGATCTCTCTCTGTCACTTCTCTACCATCCATTATCATTTTGTCTCTGTCACTCTACCATCCATCATCATTCTGTCTCTCTGTCACTTCTCTATCATCCATCATCATTCTGTCTCTCTGTCACTTCTCTATCATCCATCATCATTCTGTCTCTCTGTCACTGCTCTATCATCCATCATCATTCTGTCTCTCTGTCACTTCTCTACCATCCATCGTCATTCGATCTCTCTGTCACTTCTCTGTCATCCATCATCATTCTGTCTCTCTGTCACTTCTCTACCATCCATCATCGTTCCATCTCTCTCTGTCACTTCTCTATCATCCATCATCATTCTGTCTCTGTCACTTCTCTATACCATCCATCATCATTCGATCTCTCTCTGTCACTTCTCTATCATCCATCATCATTCTGTCTCTGTCACTTCTCTATACCATCCATCATCATTCGATCTCTCTCTGTCACTTCTCTAGTATCCATTATCATTCTTTCTCTCTGTCAATTCTCTACCATCCAACATCATTCGATCTCTCTGTCACTTCTCTACCATCCATTATCATTCTATCTCTGTCACTTCTCTACCATCCAACATCATTCTGTCTCTCTGTCACTTCTCTAGCATCCATCATCATTCTGTCTCTTTGTCACTTCGCTACCATCCATCATCATTCTGTCTCTCTGTCACTTCTCTACCATCCATCATCATTCTGTCTCTGTCACATCTCTATCATCCATCATCATTCTGTCTCTCTGTTACTTCTCTACCATCCATCATCATTCTGTCTCTCTGTCACTTCTCTACCATCCATCATCATTCTGTCTCTCTGTCACTTCTCTACCATCCATCATCATCCGATCTCTCTCTGTCACTTCTCTATCATCCATCATCATTCTGTCTCTCTGTCACTTCTATACCATCCATCATCATCCAATCTCTCTCTTGTCACTTCTCTATCATCCATCATCATTCTGTCTCTCTGTCACTTCTCTACCATCCATCATCATTCTGTCTCTCTCGGTCACTTCTCTACCATCCATTATCATTCTGTTTCTCTGTCACTTCTTTATACCATCCATCATCATTTGATTTCTCTCTGTCACTTCTCTACCATCCATTATAATTCGGTCTCACTGTCACTTCTCTATCATCCATTATCATTCTATCTCTGTCACTTCTCTACCATCCATCCTCATTCTGTCTCTCTGTCACTTCTCTACCATCCATCATCATTTGATTTCTCTCTGTCACTTCTCTACCATCCATCATCATTCTGTCTCTCTGTCACTTCTCTTCCATCCATCATCATTCGATCTCTCTCTGTCACTTCTCTACCATCCATCATCATTCGATCTCTCTCTGTCACTTCTCTTCCATCCATCATCATTCTGTCTCTCTGTCACTTCTCTTCCATCCATCATCATTCGATCTCTCTCTGTCACTTCTCTACCATCCATCATCATTCTGTCTCTCTGTCACTTCTCTACCATCTATCATCATTCGATCTCTCTCTGTCACTTCTCTACCATCCATCATCATTCGATCTCTCTTTGTCACTTCTCTACCATCCATCATCATTCTGTCTCTCTGTCACTTCTCTACCATCCATCATCATTCGATCTCTCTCTGTCACTTCTCTACCATCCATTATCATTTTGTCTCTGTCACTCTACCATCCATCATCATTCTGTCTCTCTGTCACTTCTCTATCATCCATCATCATTCTGTCTCTCTGTCACTTCTCTATCATCCATCATCATTCTGTCTCTCTGTCACTGCTCTATCATCCATCATCATTCTGTCTCTCTGTCACTTCTCTACCATCCATCGTCATTCGATCTCTCTGTCACTTCTCTGTCATCCATCATCATTCTGTCTCTCTGTCACTTCTCTACCATCCATCATCGTTCCATCTCTCTCTGTCACTTCTCTATCATCCATCATCATTCTGTCTCTGTCACTTCTCTATACCATCCATCATCATTCGATCTCTCTCTGTCACTTCTCTATCATCCATCATCATTCTGTCTCTGTCACTTCTCTATACCATCCATCATCATTCGATCTCTCTCTGTCACTTCTCTAGTATCCATTATCATTCTTTCTCTCTGTCAATTCTCTACCATCCAACATCATTCGATCTCTCTGTCACTTCTCTACCATCCATTATCATTCTATCTCTGTCACTTCTCTACCATCCAACATCATTCTGTCTCTCTGTCACTTCTCTAGCATCCATCATCATTCTGTCTCTCTGTCACTTCTCTACCATCCATCATCATTCTGTCTCTGTCACATCTCTATCATCCATCATCATTCTGTCTCTCTGTTACTTCTCTACCATCCATCATCATTCTGTCTCTCTGTTACTTCTCTACCATCCATCATCATTCTGTCTCTCTGTCACTTCTCTACCATCCATCATCATCCGATCTCTCTCTGTCACTTCTCTATCATCCATCATCATTCTGTCTCTCTGTCACTTCTATACCATCCATCATCATCCAATCTCTCTCTTGTCACTTCTCTATCATCCATCATCATTCTGTCTCTCTGTCACTTCTCTACCATCCATCATCATTCGATCTCTCTCGGTCACTTCTCTACCATCCATTATCATTCTGTTTCTCTGTCACTTCTTTATACCATCCATCATCATTTGATTTCTCTCTGTCACTTCTCTACCATCCATCATCATTCTGTCTCTCTGTCACTTCTCTATACCATCCATCATCATTCGATCTCTCTCTGTCACTTCTCTACTATCCATTATCATTCTTTCTCTCTGTCAATTCTCTACCATCCCTCATCATTCGATCTCTCTCTCTCACTTCTCTACCATCCATTATAATTCGGTCTCACTGTCACTTCTCTATCATCCATTATCATTCTATCTCTGTCACTTCTCTACCATCCATCCTCATTCTGTCTCTCTGTCACTTCTCTATCATCCATCATCATTCCATCTCTCTCTCTCACTTCTCTACCATCCATTATAATTCGGTCTCACTGTCACTGCTCTATCATCCATTATCATTCTATCTCTGTCACTTCTCTACCATCCATCCTCATTCTGTCTCTCTGTCACTTCTCTATCATCCATCATCATTCCATCTCTCTCTGTCACTTCTCTACCCTACATTATCATTCTGTCTCTCTGTCACTTCTCTATCATCCATCATCATTCGATCTCTCTTTGTCACTTCTCTACCATCCATTCGCATTCTGTCTCTTTGTCACTTCTCTACCATCCATCATCATTCTGTCTCTGTCACTTCTCTACCATCCATCATCATTCTTTTTCTTTCTGTCACTCCTCTATCATCCATCATCATTATGTCTCTCCGTCACTGCTCTATCATCCATTATCGTTTGATCTCGCTCTGTCACTTCTCTACCATCCTTCATCATTCTGTCTCTGTTACTTCTCTGTGATCCATCATCATTCTGTCTCTGTCAATTCTCTACCATCCATCATCATTCGATCTCTCTCTCACTTCTCTACCATCCATTATCATTCTATCTCTGTCACTTCTCTACCATCCAACATCATTCTGTCTCTCTGTCACTTCTCTAGCATCCATCATCATTCTGTCTCTTTGTCACTTCTCTATCATCCATCATCATTCTGTCTCTCTGTCACTTCTCTACCATCCATCATCATTCTGTCTCTGTCACTTCTCTATCATCCATCATCATTCTGTCTCTCTGTCACTTCTCTACCATCCATCATCATTCTGTCTCTCTGTCACTTCTCTACCATCCATCATCATTCTGTCTCTCTGTCACTTCTCTACCATCCATCATCATCCGATCTCTCTCTGTCACTCCTCTATCATCCATCATCATTCTGTCTCTCTGTCACTTCTCTACCATCCATCATCATTCGATCTCTCTCAGTCACTTCTCTACCATCCATCATCATTCTGTTTCTCTGTCACTTCTTTATACCATCCATCATCATTCTGTCTCTCTGTCACTTCTCTACCATCCATCGTCATTCTGTCTCTCTCTGTCACTTCTCTACTATCCATTATCATTCTTTCTCTCTGTCAATTCTCTACCATCCCTCATCATTCGATCTCTCTCTCTCACTTCTCTACCATACATTATAATTCGGTCTCACTGTCACTTCTCGATCATCCATTATCATTCTATCTCTGTCACTTCTCTACCATCCATCCTCATTCGGTCGCTCTGTCACTTCTCTATCATCCATCATCATTCCATCTCTCTCTGTCACTTCTCTACCCTACATTATCATTCTGTCTCTCTGTCACTTCTCTATCATCCATCATCATTCGATCTCTCTTTGTCACTTCTCTACCATCCATTCGCATTCTGTCTCTTTGTCACTTCTCTACCATCCATCATCATTCTGTCTCTCTGTCACTTCTCTACCATCCAACATCATTCGATCTCTCTGTCACTTCTCTACCATCCATTATCATTCTATCTCTGTCACTTCTCTACCATCCAACATCATTCTGTCTCTCTGTCACTTCTCTAGCATCCATCATCATTCTGTCTCTCTGTCACTTCTCTACCATCCATCATCATTCTGTCTCTGTTACTTCTCTATCATCCATCATCATTCTGTCTCTCTGTTACTTCTCTACCATCCATCATCATTCTGTCTCTCTGTCACTTCTCTACCATCCATCATCATTCTGTCTCTCTGTCACTTCTCTACCATCCATCATCATTCGATCTCTCTCTGTCACTTCTCTATCATCCATCATCATTCTGTCTCTCTGTCACTTCTATACCATCCATCATCATCCAATCTCTCTCTTGTCACTTCTCTATCATCCATCATCATTCTGTCTCTCTGTCACTTCTCTACCATCCATCATCATTCTTTCTCTCTGTCACTTCTCTATCATCCATCATCATTATGTCTCTCCATCACTGCTCTATCATCCATTATCGTGTGATCTCACTCTGTCACTTCTCTCCCATCCTTCATCATTCTGTCTCTCTGTTACTTCTCTGTGATCCATCATCATTCTGTCTCTGTCACTTCTCTATCATCCATCATCATTCTGTCTCTCCGTCACTTCTCTGTCATCCATCATCATTCGATCTCGCTCTGTCACTTCTCTATCATCCATCATCATTCTGTCTCTCTGTCACTTCTGGGCAGCACGGTGGTCCAGTGGTTAGCACTATTCCTCACAGCAAGATGGAACCCAGGCCGTCCCAGGTCCTTTCTGTGTGGAGTTTGCATGTTTTCCCCATGTCTGCGTGGGTTTCGTCTGGGTGCTCCGGTTTCCTCCCACCATCAGCAAAACATGCATGTTAGGGTTAATACCCCTGCCTGTGCCCCTGAGCAAGGCATTGGGAATAAGTGCAATGGGAAGAATAACTGGGGCAGCTGCCCACTGCTCCTACACAATAGTATGGGTTAAATGCAGAGAACACATTTCATTGTAACCTGTACAATGACGAAATAAAGTGGCTTTCATTTCCCCATCATTCATCATCATTCTGTCTGTCTGTCTGTCTCTTTCTCTCTCTGTCTATCATCCATTCAATTCTTTGTTTGGGAAATATCTGAAATTATGTTCTCACCATCTTCTGATGGTAATATTGTAAAGTTTTAATTATAACAATGATACCATTTTCTCCCCTTCTCTTCTCTACTGTTCCCTCTCTTGCCCTCCTACATCTGCATTCTTTCGTTATCTGTCGGTTTTCTCTGTCGTCTGCATGTGTCATAGCGCCCCCTTGAGGAAGGAGGTGAAAGTTCAGCTTTTAGACCCTGGATCCAGGACTATCCAGAGTTTCACACATCCAAAGGATGTGGTCTCTTCCTGCCAGGCCTCCTTAGAGTCTGCCGCAGGGCCCCAGCGTGTCCCCTGTGTGTCCTCAGTGCTGCTGGGAGAGGCTGCAAACACAGCAGCGGTTGTTTCTGCTGCTACCATTGCTGCGACTGCCCCTCTTCTTAAGGTAACACCTACCCTTCACCATAGTACAGCCCACTGTCTCACTGAGCCCCACCCTTATTTAAAGGCACTGCCCACTGTTAACCTTCGTCCTGCTAAGTAGCTAACATCTGAAATACCAGAGCCATGCTCTTATTGCTTTACATTATAACTTATATTACTTGACTATTATAGCTAGAGAAATGAGCGCCTACATAGATGTAACTAACAAGATGTTGGTTTAATGAATCACATGCTGTTAGTTGCCCTGTGATGGCCTGGCGGCCTGTCCAGGGTGTCTCCCCGCCTGCTGCCCAATGACTGCTGGGATCGGCTCCAGCATCCCCGCGACCCTGAGAGCAGGATGAGTGGTTTGGATAAAAGATGGACGGAAGCTGTTAGTGGGAACGTGGTCTTCAGGCTCCTAGATGAACTTGTGTTTTCCCATCAGTTTACTGAAACATGAATTTATCATTTAGTCAGAACGTCCTCTGCCCACAGCAGGCTTCTGTCTGTCTGCACACCTGCAGCACCATCAGCTGTGTTGTCTTGTAACCTGTGTGTGTTTGGTCTTGTAACCTGTGTGTGTTGTCTTGTAACCTGTGTGTGTTTGGTCTTGTAACCTGTGTGTGTTGTCTTGTAACCTGTGTGTGTTTGGACTTGTAACCTGTGTTTGGACTTGTAACCTGTGTGTGTTGTCTTGTAACCTGTGTGTGTTGTCTTGTAACCTGTGTGTGTTGTCTTGTAACCTGTGTGTGTTGTCTTGTAACCTGTGTGTGTTGTCTTGTAACCTGTATGTGTTGTCTTGTAACCTGTGTTTGGTCTTGTAACCTGTGTGTGTTGTCTTGTAACCTGTGTGTGTTGTCTTGTAACGTGTGTGTGTTGTCTTTTAACATGTGTGTGTTGTCTTGTAACCTGTGTGTGTTGTCTTGTAACCTGTGTGTGTTGTCTTGTAACCTGTGTGTGTTGTCTTGTAACGTGTGTGTTGTCTTGTAACCTGTGTTTGGTCTTGTAACCTGTGTGTGTTGTCTTGTAACCTGTGTGTGTTGTCTTGTAACATGTGTGTTTGGTCTTGTAACCTGTGTGTGTTGTCTTGTAATGTGTGTGTTGTCTTGTAACCTGTGTGTGTTGTCTTTTAACATGTGTGTGTTATCTTTTAACATGTGTGTGTTGTCTTGTAACGTGTGTGTTGTCTTGTAACCTGTGTTTGGTCTTGTAACCTGTGTGTGTTGTCTTGTAACCTGTGTGTGTTGTCTTGTAACGTGTGTGTGTTGTCTTGTAACCTGTGTGTGTTGTCTTTTAACATGTGTGTGTTATCTTTTAACATGTGTGTGTTGTCTTGTAACGTGTGTGTTGTCTTGTAACCTGTGTTTGGTCTTGTAACCTGTGTGTGTTGTCTTGTAACCTGTGTGTGTAACCTGTGTGTGTTGTCTTGTAACGTGTGTGTGTTTGGTCTTGTAACCTGTGTGTGTTGTCTTGTAACATGTGTGTTTGGTCTTGTAACCTGTGTGTGTTGTCTTGTAATGTGTGTGTGTCTTGTAACCTGTGTGTGTTGTCTTTTAACATGTGTGTGTTATCTTTTAACATGTGTGTTTGGTCTTGTAACCTGTGTGTGTTGTCTTGTAACGTGTGTGTTGTCTTGTAACCTGTGTGTGTTGTCTTGTAACCTGTGTGTGTTGCTTTGTAACCTGTGTGTGTTGTCTTGTAACGTGTGTGTGTTTGTTCTTGTAACCTGTGTGTGTTGTCTTGTAACGTGTGTGTGTTGTCTTGTAACATGTGTGTGTTGTCTTGTAACGTGTGTGTGTTGTCTTGTAATGTGTGTGTGTTGTCTTGTAATCTGTGTGTGTTGTCTTGTAATGTGTGTCTTGTCTTGTAACGCATGTGTGTGTCTTGTAACCTGTGTGTGTTGTCTTGTAACGTGTGTGTGTTGTCTTGTAACCTGAGTGTGTTGTCTTGTAACATGTGTGTTGTCTTGTAACCTGAGTGTAATATGTGAGTTTGGTCTTGTAATGTGTGTGTGTGTTGTAATATGTGAGTTTGGTCTTGTAATGTGTGTGTGTGTTGTCTTGTAGGCTGTGTGTATTGTCTTGTAACATGTGTATTTGGTCTTGTAACATGTGTATTTGGTCTTGTAACATGTGTAATTGGTCTTGTAACCTGTGTGTGTTGTCTTGTAGCCTGTGTGTGTTGTCTTGTAACATGTGTATTTGGTCTTGTAACCTGTGTGTGTTGTCTTGTAGCCTGTGTGTGTTGTCTTGTAGCCTGTGTGGTGTGTTGTCTTGTAACATGTTTGTGTTGTCTTGTAACCTGTGTGTGTTGTCTTGTAACCTGTGTGTTGTCTTGTAACCTGTGTGTGTTGTCTTGTAACCTGTGTGTTGTCTTGTAACCTGATTGTGTTGTCTTGTAGACTGTGTGTGTTGTCTTGTAACGTGTGTGTGTGTTTCTTGTAATGCGTGTGTGTCATGTAATATGTGTGTTGTCTTGTAACGGATGTGTGTGTATTGTAATGTGTGTGTTGTCTTTTAATGTCGGTGTGTGTGTCTTGTAATGTGTGTGTTGTCTTTTAACGCGTGTGTTTGTGATGTAATATGTGTGTTTTCTTGTAACGTGTGTGTGTGTGTGTGTGTCTTGAAATGTGCATGTTTTGGAACACGTGTGGTGTTGTGTTGTGTTGTGTTGTAATGGAGTGTGTATTGTCTCTCTCCAGGCTCAGAGTGACATTGAAGTCCGGGTGTCCCAGTTGACCGCTGATCTCACCAGACTGCTGGAGGCTGACAGGTGTGTGTGTGTGTGTGTGTTTGTGTGTGTGTGTGTGTGTGTGTCTGTGTGATAGAATATTCATCAAGTTGTCGTGTAAATGAACGCTGCCTGGAGACGTGATCTGCTGCCAGGGTAACGCCGGCAGTTGGCCAGACACTCCAGCGTCAGTCTAGTTCTCTGAGTCCTCTGGCCATCATCAGAGGTTCCTCATGGGAAGTTTTCTTGGCGTTCTGTGGCAGCAGCCGCGGAGTCAGTACACATCCCCACATCTCCTTTCATCCCCACTCCTCATCTGCATACTAGCACTGCTTTGTGTAGGTTTGGTGTGTTGGCCGGTGGAACAGTGAAGTTTTCCTACAGACACAAGGTTTTCTGAAGGCAGTCTGACATTCTGACATGTGTGTGTTCTGTCAGGAAAAAGATGGACTCAGAGAGAGATCCCAGCACTCAAACCCAGAACACAATACAGAACCTGGAGCGAATCCACAGCCACTACATACAACTCCAGGTACAACTGGCTGTCTCCATCACCGAGTCACTCAGTCAATGATTCACTCCATCGCTGAGTCACTTATTAACGGGGTCTCCTCTTGTCCAATCAGAGTCAGCTCCTGGGGTCTGCGCTCACTGTGATGGCAGGTCAAGCTCATGTGACCTCTAACCCCAGAGTGAACCCTGCCCTCTGCCCTCTACGTGACCCTATGGAGTGTAGCCATCAGTCCAGCTGTCAGCCTGCTCCTCTTCAGATTTCCACAGGTGGGAACATAAAAACAACTTTTTTCTTCTTTTTCATCTTGAAAACTGAAGAAATGTACAGGCGACAGAAAACTGGGTTTATGGAGAAGTAGACTAATTTTGACAGTTAATGTTAGAATAATGGTCAGTTATAGAGCAATATGGTCTACTTGAGTCATATTGTGACTCATTGTGATATGCGAATCATATTGTGACTCATATGTGAGCCATACTGTGACTCACTGTGATATGTGAGTCATATTGTGAGTCATATTGTGATATGTGAGTCATATTGTGACTCATATTGTGATATGTGAGTCATATTGTGACTCATTGTGTTGTGATATGTGAGTCATATTGTGACTCATTGTGTTGTGATATGTGAGTCATATTGTGACTCATTGTGATATGTGAGCTATATTGTGACTCATTGTGATATGTGAGTTATATTGTGACTCTTATTGTGACTCATTGAGATATGTGAGTCATATTGTGGCGCATATTGTGATATGTGAGTCATATTGTGACTCATATTGTGATATGTGAGTGGCAGAGCGCAAATAGAGCAAAGGTAAACTCCCAGAGGACCTTCTCAACTTCCAATCTCTTCTTTCCACTTTCTCCTCCTCCCTTTCTGCTGCTAAGGCTGCCTTTTATCGCTCTAAAATCCTACCCTCTGCCTCTAATCCTAAGAAACTCTTTGAAACCTTCTCTACACTTCTTCAACCCCCAACTCCTCCTCCTACTTCCTCCCTTCTCCCTGATGACTTTGCCAACTTCTTTGACAAGAAGGTAAATGACATCAGATCCTCCTTTTCACACCACCCGGTTAGCGGTCCTTGCACTAGCCCACCCTCTGCACCCTCCCTCACCTCTCCATGTCCCACCCTATCCCACCTTGCTCCCCTCTCCCCTGACAAGGTCCTCAACCGCATCACATCTAGTCGCCCCACCACATGGTCCCTTGACCCGGTCCCCTCCCCTCTTCTTCAGTCTATAGCACATGAACTCCTTCCCTTTCTAACCCACCTCATCAACACCTCCCTCCAGGCAGGATGCTTTCCATCTGCTTTCAAGACTGCTAGAGTCACCCCCCTTCTCAAGAAACCATCACTTAACCCCTCTGATGTCAAAAACTACAGACCAGTTTCTCTTCTACCCTTTCTATCCAAAACTTTCGAACGTGCTGTCTTTAGCCAACTTTCTTTGTACCTCCACCAGAACAACCTCCTGGACCCCAACCAGTCTGGGTTCAGGGTGGGTCACTCGACAGAGACGGCCCTCCTTGCAGTGACAGAATCGCTGCACTCTGCGAGAGCAAACTCTCTCTCCTCTGTCCTGATACTCCTGGACCTGTCAGCTGCCTTTGACACAGTGAACCACCAGTTCCTCCTCTCCACCCTCGAGGGGCTGGGTGTCACAGGCTCTGCACTCTCAATGTTTACATCCTACCTGACGGGTCGCTCCTACCAGGTGACATGGAGGGGATCTGTGTCGGAGCCTCACAGACTGACTACAGGTGTTCCACAGGGTTCAGTTCTGGGTCCTCTCCTTTTCTCCCTGTACACGACATCCCTGGGTTCTGTTATTCGCTCGCATGACTTCTCTTACCATTGTCATGCCAATGACACCCAGCTGATCTTGTCCTTTCCTCCCTCTGACACACAAGTAGAGACACGCATTGCTGCGTGCTTGACTGGCATCTCGGAGTGGTTGACAACACACCACCTGAAGCTCAATCTGGACAAGACAGAGCTTATGTTCCTCTCGGGGAAAGGTTGCCCGCACCTGGCCATCACCATTGACAACACCGTGGTGACGCCAACTCAGACTGTGAGGAATCTGGGTGTGATCCTGGACGACCAGCTGTCATTTGCTGCAAACGTTGCATCGGTTGCTCGCTCCTGCAGGTTTTTCCTGTATAACATCAGGAGGATTCGCCCATTCCTAACCGGTGAGACGGCACAGGTGCTCATCAAGGCTCTGGTCATCTCCTGGCTAGACTACGGCAACTCCCTCCTTGCTGGTGCCCCAGCGTCGGCCATCAGACCTCTGGAGCTTGTTCAGAAAGCTGCAGCTCATCTGGTGTTCAACCACCCTAAGTTCTCCCACACAACTCCCCTTCTCATGTCCCTACACTGGCTCCCAGTAGCTGCTCGCATCCAGTTTAAGACTCTGGTGCTAGCCTACAGGACAGTGAAAGGAACAGCTCCTTCCTATCTCCAGGCCATGGTCAAGCCCTACACCCCTGCCCGACCACTTCGCTCTGCTGCCTCGGGACGCCTGGTTGCCGTGTCGCTCAGAGGCCCCTGCTGCCGATCGACCCGGTCCCGGCTCTGTTCTGTCCTGGCCCTACAGTGGTGGAATGAACTCCCCACTGATGTCAGGACAGCGGAGTCCTGCCCATCTTTCAGCGCAGGTTGGAAACTCACCTCTTCAAGAACTACTACCCTGTTACTTATTCTTAGCACTTATTGTATTCACTCATTTAAAAAAAAAACTCTTTCTTGCACTTTTACTTTAGCACTGGTTTTGCTCTTAGATGCTTGTTTAGATGCACTTATGACCTCTAATGACTAGTAGTTCTCCTGATCTCCTACGTTAAATGATGCACTTATTGTAAGTCGCTTTGGATAAAAGCGTCGGCTAAATGACTGGAATGTCATGTCATGTCATGTAATGTAGTGTAATATTGTCATATGTGAGTCATATTGTGACTCATTGTGATATGTTAGTCATATTGTGACTCATTGTGATATGTGAGTTATATTGTGACTCATTGTGATCTACTACTACTACTACTTTCGGCTGCTCCCGTTAGGGGTCGCCACAGCGGATCATCCGTTTCCATTTCTTCCTGTCTTTTGCATCTTCCTCTGTCACACCAGCCACCTGTATGTCTTCCCTCACCACATCCATAAGCCTCCTCTTTGGCCTTCCTCTTCTCCTCTTCCCTGGTAGCTCCATATTCAGCATTCTTCTCCCAATATACCCAGCATCTCTCCTCCATACCTGTCCAAACCATCTCAATCTTGCCTCTCTTGCTTTGTTTCCAATCCGTCCAACTTGAGCTGTCCCTCTAATATAATCGTTCCTAATCCTGTCCTTTTTCATCACTGCCAGTGAAAATCTTATCATCTTCATCTCTGCCACCTCCAGCTCCGCCTCCTGTCTTTTCATCAGTGCCACTGTCTCCAAACCATATAACATAGCTGGTCTCACTGCCATCTTGTAAACCTTTCCTTTAACTCTTGCTGGTACCTTTCTGTCACAAATCACTCCTGACACTCTTCTCCACCACTCCACCCTGCCTGCACTCTGTGGTTTCACAAAGTGTGGCAGCCAAAAATCTTGGTGTTACGTTTGATCCCAGCCTTTCTTTTGATAAGCACATTAAAGAAATCACCAAGACTGCCTTTTTTCATTTACGTAACATATTTAAAATTCGGTCTTTTCTCTCCATGGCTGACGCAGAGATTCTAATACATGCATGTGTTTCATCCAGACTTGATTACTGTAATGTTCTGTTCTCAGGTCTGCCACGTTCTAGTACTAAAAGTCTTCAGATGGTTCAGAAGGCTGCTGCTAGAATCCTAACTAAATCTAGGAAATTTGACCATATTACACCAATTCTTGCCTCCCTTCATTGGCTTCCTATCCATGTTAGATCACAATACAAGGTGCTTCTGCTGACTTATAAAATCCTAAATGGGCTTGCTCCATCCTACCTGTCTGATCTCCTTAAACCATACATGCCATCTCGAGCACTTCGTTCTCAAAATACAGGGCTCCTGTGTGTACCCAAAGTTAAAAAGAAGTCAGCTGGTGGCAGGGCCTTTTCCTATCGGGCTCCATTGTTGTGGAATAACCTGCCTGCTGCCATCAGACCATCAGAGTCTGTTGAGTTTTTAAATCCAAACTTAAAACTCATCTTTTTGCCTTAGTTTACAATTAGTTGCCTTTAAGTTGAGTGCTTCACAACCTGTACTGCATGGTGGGTCGGTTTTCTGTCTCAATGAATTTACCAACCACTCTTCTGCCGACGAGATTATCGAGTATAGATTACAGAGTATAGATTATGACGAATTGATGACTTAATTGATTATGGCTAATGACTATTGCAAACTGTTCTCTTCTCTAACAAGTCTTTTCTCTCTCTCTGAATGATGTCTTCTCCTTTCTCCTTTTCTGTGTGTGAATGGTGTCATGTGAGTCTCTCTTGCATGCATGTGCAGTCGGTTCTCCTCCCAGGTCTCCGTGGTGATGGTGGCCGCCATTTGGATGCTGCCTGCCCTTCCTCTCCTCACCTAAGTTTTTCTTATTACATGATGATGCTGGTTGTGTGGCTTGGGTCCTGGACTGCTCCGTTGGCACGTGGACACTGCTTGGCATCCTGTGCATCATGTTCTTCATAAATTCTATGTCCATTATAATTCTGTTATCCTCTTTCAATGTTGTATTATGTAAATTGTGTGAACACAACATCCATTGCACGCTGTCCGTCTTGGGAGAGAGATCCTCCTCTGTTGCTCTCACTGAGGTTTCTTCCTATTGTTTCTCCCTGTTAAAGGGTTTTTTAGGGAGGTGTTCCTCATCCGATGAGAGGGTCTAAGGACAGGATGTTGTGTTGCTGTTAAGCCCACTGAGGCACATTTGTGATATTGGGCTATACAAATAAAATTGAAATTGAAATTGAAATTCTCCTCTCTTCTGCACTCCCCATTACTTTCGACAGTTGACCCCAAGTATTTAAACTCATATGCCTTCGCCACCTTTACCCCTCCCTCTCATTCACGCATAGGTATTCCGTCTTGCTCCTACTGACTTTCATTCCTCTTCTCTCCAGTGCATACCTCCACCTCTCCAGGCTCTCCTCAACCTGTGCCCTCCTCTCGCTGCAGGTCACAATGTCATCCACGAACATCATCGTCCATGAAGACTCCTGCCTGATCTCCTCCGTCAACCTGTACATCACCATTGCAAACAAGAAAGGGCTCAGAGCCGATCCTTGATGTAATCCCACCTCCACCTTGAACCCATCTCTCATTCCAACCGCACACCTCACCACTGTCACACGTCCCTCATACATATCCTGCACCACTCCTACATACTTCTCTGCAACTCCCGACTTCCTTATACAATACCACACCTCCTCTCTCAGCACCCTGTCTTATGCTTTCTCTAAATCTACAAGACACAATGTAACTCCTTCTGGCCTTCTCTATACTTCTCCATCAACATTCTCAAAGCAAACATCACATCTGTGGTGCTCTTTCATGGCATGAAACCATACTGCTGCTGCTGATCATCACCTCTCCTCTTAACCTAGCTTCTATTACTCTTTCCCAAATCTTCATGCTGTGGCTGATCAACTTTATACCTATGTAGTTGCTACAGTTATGCACATCACCCTTGTTCTTGAAAATTGGTATCAGTATGCTTCTTCTCCACTCCTCAGGCATCCTCTCACTTTCCAAGATTGTGTTAAACAATCTAGTTAAAAACCCCACTGCCATCTCTCCTAAAGATCTCCATGCCTCCACAGGTATGTCATCAGGACCAACTGCCTTTCCACTCTTCATCCTTTTCATAGCTGCCCTCACTTCCTCCTTGCTAATCCACTGCACTTCCTGATTCACTATCCCCACATTATCCAGCCGTCTCTCTCTCTCTCTCTCTCTCTCTCGCTCTCATTTTCTTCATTCATCAGCCCCTCAAAGTACTCCTTCCACCTTCTCAACACACTCTCCTCGCTTGTCAGCACATTTCCATCTCTGTCCTTGATCACCCTAACTTGTTGCACATCCTTTGCAGCTCGGTCCCTCTGTCTAGCCAATTGGTACAAATCCTTTTCTCCTCCCTTAGTGTCTAACCTGTCATACAACTCACCATACGCCTTTTCCTTTGCCTTCTTCATCTCTCTGACTATGCCACTTCTTCTTTGCCAACCTTTTCCTCTGTACAATTTACTGTACTTCCTCATTCCACCACCAAGTCTCCTTGTCTTCCTTCCTCTGTCCTGATGACACACCAAGTACCTTCCTAGCTGTCTCCCTCACTATTTCTGCAGTGGTTGTCCAGCCATCTGGCAACTCTTCACTACCACTCAGTGCCTGTCTTAACTCCTGTCTGAACTCCACACAACAGTCTTACTTCTTCAACTTCCACCGTTTGATCCTTGGCTCTGCCTTCACTCCCTTCCTCTTCTTGGTCTCCAAAGTCATGTTACAGACCACCATCCGATGCTGCCTAGCTACATTCTCTCCTGTCACCACCTTGCGGTCTCCAATCCCTTTCAGATGGTGCCTTCTACATAAGATATAGTCCACCTGTGTGCACTTTCCTCCACTCTTGTACGTCACCCTGTGTTCCTCCCTCATCTTTAAATATGGACGTGTGTTTAACACACACGTTAAAAGTGAGTCATATTGTGACTCGTATTGTGATATGTGAGTCATATTGTGACTCATTGTGATATGTGAGTCATATTGTGACTGATATTGTGATGTGTGAGTCATATTGTGACTTATATTGTGATATGTGAGTTATATTGTGACTCATTGTGATATGTGAGCCATATTGTGACTCATTGTGATATGTGTCATATTGTGACTCATATTGTGATATGTGTCATATTGTGACTCGTATTGTGATATGTGAGTCATATTGTAACTCGTATTGTGATATGTGAGTCATATTGTGACTCATATTGTGATATGTGTCATATTGTGACTCGTATTGTGATATGTGAGTCATATTGTGACTCGTATTGTGATATGTGAGTCATATTGTGACTTGTATTGTGATATGTGAGTCATATTGTGACTCGTATTGTGATATGTGAGTCTTTTGATCTTTGTTTTAATCTTTTTTTCTTATCTAGTGTAAAGCGTCCTTGGTTCCGTGAAAGGCGCTATAAAAGGTTGTTGTTAGTATGGTATTGAGTCATCACAATACAGTACTTGTACAGAGCACGGCAGCAAGGGTCGTAACAAAAACCAGGATGAGAGATCACATGACCCCAGTTTTAGCATCTTTACACTGGCTTCCTGTAGCATTGAGGATTGATTTTTAAATTCTTTTACTGGTGTTTAAAGCTCTACATGGTTCAGCACCCTCATACCTGTCTGACTGCTGATCTGATGCTGTTCCGAGCCGCTCTCTTAGATCCTCTGGTGCTGGCCTGCTCACGGTCCCTAGAATGAACTGCAAAAAGTATGGCGAAGCAGCATTTTGTTTTTATGCACCGACGGCTTGGAATAGACTCCCCCAACAAATAAGAGAAGCAACGTGCATAGATAGTTTTAAGAATCAGCTCAAGACCCATCTTTATGCTCTTGCTTTTAATTAATTCCACTTTATATTTCTTTTACTCTTATTTTTTATCTTGTACTGTGGTCTTATTTCTTGCCTTTTTTGTGTTTTTTGCCTAGGTCTGTGTTTTATTACTTTTAACTTATTTTATCTGTATTGTTGTTGAGTTTTATTGTCTCCCCTGTTTTTAATGTAAAGCACTTTGAGCTGCATTTTATGTATGAAAGGTGCTATACAAATAAAGTTTATTATTATTATAGAATAGTGTTAATCTAAGCTAAAGTGCTTTTATACCTTCGTCCAGTTGGCGGTGCTAGAGACATGACCTGTACTCTCATACTAGCTGGTTCACACATTAAGACTCACCAAAATCCTGAAAGTGTTGATGATTCCCCCTTTCATTCACATGCAGAGGATCCAGACCCCATCCTGTCGTCTGAACACCTGTGTGTGTCACCTCTTTGTCAGACTGACTCTTAAAGATGCTAGATGGGTGTGTTGTTCTTTTTCATGTAGGTTGTCTACTTTCACCACATGCAGGTGTGTGTTGCTGTTCTTCTGTCAGCTGTTCACACCGCAGAGCACAGAGGACATCTGGTTGGTAGAATGTGGAGCTGTTGTCTTCTCCTGTCTATGTGTGGAACATGGATATGAATTTACACTGGTGCTGTGTTTAGCATGATGGCTGACACACAACACATCAGAAGTCTGCTGTTTCCTCTCAGAGTGGAAGGTTTAACAGGATCTTTGAGGTCATGCTACACCTAGAGATTTCCATTTAGATTTTATTGATTGATGGATTAAATGTCACTCATCTCATTCCGTCTGCTGTGGTTTATAAGCTGTGGTTGTCCCTCCTTGTCCCTCCTCTCCAGCACCGTCCACCGCCCAGCAGAGAGTTGGAGGAGCTGGTCAGAGGCCCCTGGAGACCCCTGGCCCTCGTGGGATGGTTCCCAGGTCCAGTTCAGGGTCGCTGGTCTGGACCAGACCACAGAGAGCAGCGACAACAGCCAGCACAAAGCATGGTCAGTGTGCTAGTCTGGCCTAAACCACATGCCATCGTTCAGCATGTCACACTCTTACAAGTGTTGCTGTTATTTGCTGTAGGATCTACCTGACACACACCTAGAACGGTCCTGAGTCTCTGAACAGATCCTGAAAATCAACAAGTTCAAAACTGCCCCAAATTTTCTTTATTTTGAATCAATCATCTGACCATCCAACCATCTATCTTTCATCCATCCATCCACCCACCCATCCATCCATCCATCCATCCATCCATCCATCCATCTGTTGTGTGTTGGTATGGGTTGTGAAAGTATTGCTTTATGATAGTTGTATAAAGGGTTGTGTTTCATGTGAAAGTAACTCCGTTTTGAATTGGTTTCAGTGCTGGGGTCCCAGAAAACAGGTTGTCATAGCAACTGTGCTGTTTCAGCAGTCAAATCTCAGCATCCCCAACTAGAATGCTCTGTTGTGTGTGTGTGTGTGCATGCGTGTGTGTGTGTGTGTGTGTGTGGGCGGGCAGGCCGGCCGGCCCGCGGATGGCCTGGTAGCCTGTCCAGGGTGTCTGCCCACCTGCTGCCAATGACTGCTGGGATAGGCTGCAGCATCCCCGCGAACCTGAGAGCAGGATAAGCGGTTTGGATAATGGATGGATGGATGGATGGATGGATGGATGGATGGATGGATTGGTGTTTGAATCCTGTTGGTTTCATCACAGACCATGTAGCATAACTCTTATGAAGCAGGTGTTGAACCAGATGTGAGTGTGGTGCCACTGCCTAGTTTAAAGCAGATAAAACATCCCTGTACACACGGGCAGCAGGACGGCCATGCAAACAACAGAATAAACCAGTAGAAACAGTGACAGGATTGGTCTGCGGTGGCCTGCAGGATCCCAATACACGCAGTAGCAGGAACGGTGCTTGTGCAGGACTATGGTTTTTTTTGGCTTTTTACGTTTCTGGTTGGAACAAATATCTTGATGGAAACATGGATATCGATGGAAAAACATATACAGACCAACATACACACACAGTGTTATGAATCAAGACAGACAGGCAGGGGGCGTCCGGGTAACGTAGCGGTCTATTCCGTTGCCTACCAACACAGGGCGCTCTAGTTCGAATACCCGTGTTACCTCTGGCCTGGTCGGGCGTCCCTACAGACACAATTGGCTGTGTCTGCAGGTGGGAAGCCGGATGTGGGTATGTGTGTGTATATATATATATATATATATATAAAAAAAGACAGACAGGCAGATAGAGAGACAGACGTATAATATCCTGCAGCCTTGCAGTAACTGGCTTCTGGCAGGAGGTCAGAGTTCAGGATGCATACGAACTGCTTACTGTGGTCTGTCCTTTGTGTGTGTGTGTGTATGTGCTTGTACAGGAGGAAGTGACAGACACCTTGAAGCCGTCAGTAACCAACGTAGCCCCCAAACTGGAGCCACTGCAGCAGAGACTGACCCAGTTACCATAGCAACACCCAGCAACGACCTCCCGCAGCAAAACAGGTGGGGTTGGGCCAGTCTCAATGTTTAGACCATGTCGTCATGCTCCGGTTCACCTGTCTTTGGCTCTGTGTGTGTGTGTGTGTGTGTGTGTGTGTGTGTGTGTGTGTGTGTGTGTGTGTGTGTGTGTGTGTGTGTGTGTGTGTGTGTGTGACTTTGAGCTTGCTCTGTGTCTGTCTGTTGTTCACATCTTAAACGAAAAAGCCCTTTGGATGAATGAAGAGAATGTTGTGTTTTTGTTCTTGCTCATGAGCCTCGCCTGCTGAAGGTTTTTTTAGTTCCCAGAATGCAACAGTTTGGCATGGCACCAAAACCTTAGAGAAGGAAAACTGAATATTAACTGTGTTCTGTTCTGGTACAGGTGAGAACTAAATCAAATGGACAGGGGGCACCCGGGTAGCGTGGCGGTCTATTCCGTTGCCTACCAACACGAGGATCCCGGTTCGAATCCCCGTGTTGCCTCCGGCTTGGTCGGGCGTCCCTACAGACACAATTGGCCGTATCTGCGGATGGGAAGCCGGATGTGGGTGTGTGTCCTGGTTGCTGCACTAGCGTCCCCTCTGGCCAGTCGGGGCGCCTGTTTGGGGGGGAGGGGGAACTGGGGGGAATAGCGTGATCCTCCCACGTGCTACGTCCCCCTGGTGAAACTCCTCACTGTCAGGTGGAAAGAAGCGGCTGGTGACTCCACATGTATCGGAGGAGACGTGGTAGTCTGCAGCCCTCCCCTGATCAGCAGAGGGGGTGGAGCAGAATTTGGGAATGCTCGGAAGAGTGGCGTAATTGGCCAGATACAATTGGGGAGAAAAGGTTGGGGGGGGGGGTAAAAAAAAAATCAAATAGCCAAAACCAGAGCTATTTTTCTATCTCCCCTCCCTGTTTGCTGTCATCTGATAGCACCTGTAGGAAGTGTTACAGGTCCTTCCTGTGTGTGTTGTCCATGATCTGCAGCTGCGTCAGCAAGGCTGGTGGTTTGACAGTCATGTCAACACACCAGCTGACCAACACACCAACACACCCGTACATTTTCAGTAAGCAGAGACAGAGAAAATATCATCCAGGACACATTCTGATAGTGTGCTGCTGACGTGTGTGATAGTCCAGCCTGAAACTGATGACTCGTGCACATAAACACGACACATATTGTGTATGTGTGTGTGTGTGTGTGTGTGTGTGTGTGTGTGTGTGTGTGTGAGTGAGAGAGAGAGAGGTTCAAGTTGTTTAATACAAATAAAGACATAATTGTAGCTCAAGTTGTGTGATCAAACAGTCAGTAGGCTGTTTTGGACGGTCAGTCGCTCGGTGTCTGGGATTTCCTGGACCCATGTTAGCATGCACTGCTCTGATAGGTACTCCATGTCAGCAATACTTCAGGATGTAGTTCGCATTGGGTGGAGGTAGTTGTAGTGAACGCGGCAGACCGGGTGATGATAATATGAATATGATACGTGTCGCAGATCAGCTTCAGCTGCTGTTTACTGTGACGATTTCCGACATCAAGTCTTTGAATTGTGTTTGCGAAGAGGATTTGACTCTGTGCGTACGTATTATATGATCTTTTAAATCTTTCTCATTATCGTTGGCACTGCAGCTTTTTGTATTTTAATGAAATGATGTGAATTATCTATTGTATTTTTATCGTGAGGTTTAGACATGAACAATTGTGTTGGGCAAAAATAAACAAGCAAATATTGTAAATAGGTTTCATAAGTGCAGGAACAAAACTATCAATTGCAAATACTTTGAAATCTGAAGGTATTCAAGAAGTGCAGCAGACCTCAGTGCACATTTTATGATTCCTCTTGAATCATCAATGTTGCATTAAAGTCATCTTAAGCTAACAAAAATCTACCGTACAAAATAATTCCTCTTCCCTCATGTGTAGTACAGCATGCAGCTCCTGCATATGCAGTTCCTGCATGGCTCAGCATGCAGCTCCTGCATGGCTCAGCATGCAGTTCCTGCATATCATCCCAGCATGCAGCTCCCGCATATGCAGTTACTGCATGTCTCAGCGTGCAGCTCCTGCATATGCAGCTCCTGCATGGCTCAGCATGCAGTTCCCGCATTTCTCAGCATGCAGCTCCTGCATATGCAGTTACTGCATGTCTCAGCGTGCAGCTCCCGAATGTCTCAGCATGCAGCTGCTGCATGTCTCAGCATGCAGTTCCTGCATATCATCCCAGCATGCAGCTCTTACATATCCCAGCATGCAATTCTTGCATGTCTCAGCATGCAGCTCCTGCATGTCCCAGCATGCAGTTAATGCATATCATCCCAGCATGCAGCTCTTACATATCCCAGCATGCACTTCTTGCATATCTCAGCATACAGTTCCTGCATGTCTCAGCATGAAGCTCCTGCATATCTCAGCATGCAGCGCCGTGTGATGAACACACCTACTGAACTTCATGTGGTGATGGACCACTGATGGTCACAGCTAATTAAATGCAATGGACACAGAAAGACATGTCCTATTCAGCCCAACTGATTTCACCTAAGCTACAGACAGGCAGAGAGACACAGACAGACAGAGACAGATAGAGACAGACAGGCAGGCAGAGAGACAGCAAAACAGACAGACTTTACAGACAGACTGACAGGCAGGCAGAGGAACGGACTTACAGACAGAGACAGACACGCAGAGAAACAGACAGACTTACAGACACAGGCAGAGAGACAGGCAGACTTACAGACACAGGCAGAGAGACAGGCAGATAGACAGACAGACATTGAGAGACAGCCAGAGAGACAGACAGACTTACAGGCAGAGACAGACAGACTTAGAGACACAGACAGACAGGCAGAGAGACAGACACTTGGACACAGACAGATAGAGACAGACAGAGACTACAGTATGATAATAGTTTAATACATGAGGTGTGGATTACACACACAGCTGTGATTCTCTCACCCCCTACTGTTGGTTTCATGTTTCTCCCCTTCCCCCACCACTACCGTCCTCACACACACACACACACTATTTGTAATGTACTCTGTCATCTGTCTCTGTTCCGTCTTTTTTTGGGGGGGGGGGTCCTTGTGTCCATCGTGCTGAAGTAGAGAGCGTAAGAATGTTATTGTGCTCCAGTACATGCCACATGTGAACGTGCATGACGGGAAACACATGTTCCCTGCAGCTGGAGGTGTAATATGAGGAACACACCAAGGGAAGCTGCCTAGCAACACACACGTCTTTATGAAACGTTTCCATGCTCGAGACACAGAGAGCGACAGAGAGAGACAGACGGACAGACGGACAGAGAGAGAGACAGACAGAGACAGAGAGAGAGACCAACAAGTGTCATGTCATTCTCGTTCAAAGAGAAGTGTGGGACATGGAGGGGATGACGTCACCCAACCAACCAACCGGGTGGCATTCCAACCGGAGGAGGGGTGTGTGTGATGGGGGTTACACCATCTAAATTCCTCAGTCCTGGAGTCAGGATGTGAGACGCGTGGGGAAAAAAGCCGAACCCCCACATCTGTTTGCCGAGGAGGAGGAGGAGGAGGAGGTTTTGTTTTCTCCAGACTCGCTGCTGAATCAGTTTGGCGGAGGAGGCGAATAGGAGCCACCATGTCTTCCAGCTCCTCCCGGAGACAGTCGTGTTATCTGTGCGACCTCCCCCGCATGCCCTGGGCCATGATCTGGGACTTCAGCGAGCCCGTCTGCCGCGGCTGCGCCAACTACGAGGGCGCAGACCGGGTGGAGTTCGTTATCGGGACCGCACGGAACCTTAAGAGAGCGCACGGCGGAGCGAACAAGGTGGCGGCCAGAGAGGCGGGCGGCCCGACGAGCCACAGCGACGGAGCGGCCAGACCGCTGCAGGCCGGTCTGGACCGCTACTGTCTGGGCTCTGACGGTCGGACTCGGTTCGACTACGGCAGCAGACTGTCCAACGGACCGGCGGCTCCAAACGGCTTTCCTAAACCAGACGACGGACCTCCGGAACTGAACCGACAGAGCCCGAACAGAAGCAGAAGTCACGGGCTGGTGTCCGTGTCCGGACCGCTGAACGTCCCTCCAAACCTCCTGCCGCAGACTCTGCCGAATCGAGCCGCCCTGTCGTGCGAGCAGGGAGGGAAGAGACCGGGCTCAGTGTCCAGTACGGACCAGGACCAGGAGCTGAAGGAGAAACAGAGGAACGCGGAGGTTCTGATGGAGCTGAGTGAGAGCCTCCGGAACCGGCAGGAGGAGTGGACCAACAAGCCCAAACTGGTCCGGGAGACTCTGGTCACCCTCTCTGGCTGCAGTCCGTTTCACGTCCGCTTCAAGAAGGACCACGGCCTGCTGGGTCGCGTGTTCGCCTTTGACGCCGTGTCCAAAGCCGGACTGGACTACGAATTAAGGATTTTCATCGAGTACCCCACCGGCTCCGGTACCGTGTTCTCCAGCGCCTCGGGCGTGGCCAAGCAGATGTACCAGGACTGTATGAAGGACTTGGGACGCGGTCTGTCGTCTGGCTTCAAGTATCTGGAGTACGAGAAGAAACCCGGTTCCGGAGACTGGCGCCTGCTCGGAGAATTACTGCCGGAGCCGCTCCGCTTCTTCAAGGAGGCGCTGGGTGGAGATATGCTCCCTCAGCCCCACGTGGACGGCAGCTGCCCCCTCCTGCCCACCTCCCTGCTCCTGTCCGGCCGCGGTCCGGCCTCCGGCAGCGGCGGTAGCCCAGCCCGCGCCGGCGTGCGGAAGAGGAGAGCGTCCCCGGAGCCGGACTCCGCCGAGGAGCAGCACAGACAGTGGATGACTGCAGGCTCCTTCTCCGCCTCTCACTGCGGACCTCCTCCTCTGGGTGCCGGTCCCGGACACTCCGTCCACTCGAGCCGCACCACGCCCCCCGAGTCCGCACCGCCGCACAGCGGCCAGTCGCCCATGGCCGCGCTCATGTCCGTCGCGGACACACTGGGGAATGCGCACTCCCCGAAGGATAGAGACTCCGTTCACTCCACTACCTCCTCATCCAGACACGCCAGCAGCAGCAGCCCGTCGTCCCCCGCCTCCGCCTCCGGACAGAGGAGGCTGGCCTCCCGCAGCGCGGAGCTAGAGCTGGCCGGAGGGGGCGTGCCGTCCCACTCCAGCGGCGGGAGCGCGCACTCCGGCATGGAGCAGACACACGCGTCCCCCGCTCCCGACTGCCCCATGGCGGCCAACGGGGCACTTTGCTGCACCATCTGCCACGAACGACTGGAGGACACGCACTTCGTCCAGTGTCCCTCCGTCCCCGGACACAAGTTCTGTTTCCCCTGCTCCCGAGAGAGCATCAAGGCTCAGGGCGCCTCCGGGGAGGTCTACTGCCCCAGCGGGGACAAATGCCCCCTGGTCGGCTCCAACGTGCCCTGGGCTTTCATGCAGGGCGAGATAGCCACAATCCTCGCGGGAGACGTGAAGGTAAAAAAGGAGAGAGACCCGTGATGGCGGCCCGAAACAAAGCAGAGCACAAGACAGGTTAGGAACAGGACCTACATGTGAATATCAATAGGATCTACATGTGAATATGAATAGTGGAAGCAGCAGCGCGCCGCCGCCGCCGCTGCCGCTGTCTGGCCGAGACGCCGCAGGCTACAGTAAGTGTGTGACGTCACGTCACGTGGGAGGCTGACGTGGCGCGTGTAGACAGACGCGGGAACATTTAAAACGTTACTTATTTTTTATCAAAGGCCTTTAAACTATTTAATATTGTTAAATAGTTTAAAGGCCTTTTATGAAAAATAATGTCATGTTTTTGGGTTATTAAATAATTTAAAAACATTGTTTTATTTTTATAAAAGGCCTTTAAACTATTTAATAGTACTTTTTTGAAACGTAAAACCTTTTTAATTGAATGTTTTCTCGGTTCAGTCTCTCATCCAGCCAGCCCATTGGTTCACGGGGGACGTGACGGAGGCTGGACCGGAAGCTGGCGTAGTCATGGACCTTTTTATTTCCGTTCTGTAGTGACAGAAAAAGAAGACCACATGTTGTAACGTGCCTTGAGCTGACTTAATGCTAATAAATTTGGTTGATATGAATGTCAGTGTTGAAATGTGACTTTTCTTTTCTCTAAAACGGGCGTGAATCTAAGAGGACATTAAAATGGCCGTTTGGCTTTCTTGTCTGGCGTTTTAATGTCTGCTCCACACAGTTACATCACGGTCATATCAGCGAGCTAGCTGCCTTTACGACGCTTCCTCGCATGTGTGCAGCTGGACCGCTGGATTCGGAGTAAAGAGCGCAACACCGTGGAACCAAGTGCCAGAGTCCAGTGGAACTGCCTAGGTCTCCATCGTCTCCTCCACCAAATACACCTGCGGCCGATCTCTGCTTCTCCTCCTGACGTAGAAACTCAACTGTCGACTAGCGCACATCCACCCGTCTGTCTGTTGGACTGTGTGTGGTGGGGCCGGGCGATATGGACCAAAACCTATATCTGGGTATTTTCAGGCTGCGTGGCGATACACGCTGTATATGTGGGTATTTCCTACGACGTGGGCAAAATGGTCAGTTGTGGGCCGAAGCATGTGAGAGGTCACTAGCACGTTTATTGCAGCGCATCCAAATAAAATGCAGGCAGGGTTTCCTTCCGTTTTAAAACACACCACTGCACAATACATCAAACATGTACATGAAAACTTATCTAAACTAAATAGGCCTATTTTCAATAAGAATAAGCCTATCTCTGATAATGCAAACCGCATTTTGGATTTTAAGAGTCTAATAACTTGGTAAAAAAAAAGAAGCTACAGACCTCCCCGAATTCTCCTAAAATTGCATGTATTTGCATTTAAAATGCGTTTTAGATAAATCGCACATAAAAAAAGTTACGCAGATCTACCTAAAACGACCGTGGGCGGTCAAAATGACCGTCTCGTAATGTGTGCGTGATGGTGTGCGTCATGTCAGTATTTGTGACGTGTGTTGGCCGCATCATTTCCTGTGTGAAGTTCGTGCTGTGTCCTAGAAACACACTAGCGCCCCCCAGTGGAGACAAATAGTCTGGACTTGATGTGTGATGATGTCCAACATGTCTGGTTACAGACGCACCGTGACTACCACCGAGGCGCCGCAGTATTTACAGGCGTTGGACAGCGGCCATTTTAACTTGTTTTAAAACAGTATTAAAGTTGTTCAAACGGTAATTTGGGTGTCAGTAGTTTCATAACGGACACACTAACATATGTAATGCATTAATATCTCAGGTGGGTATTTACCTTGACACAATATAGAGCTTAAAAACCGCGGCGGTCAAAATGACCGCCCACGGTCGTTCTAGTAGTTTTAAGCTGCGGTCGTTGTTTGGGACTGTTTCAATATTTATTTTCAGTTCTTTTCTTACATTTCAGGTTTTACCGGCCTTGTTACGTTTGTTAGATTAACAATATGTGTTTTCTGTTTGGTTTTTCAGGTAATATCTTCACTTTTTCAGTTTTGCTATTCAAGTTGGACCATGTCTCTCTGAAGTTTAACTTGTTTAAAACTAGTATTATAGTTGTTAAAATGTTACTGTTGGTGTCAGTTAGTTTCTTAACAGACACACTAACACATGGAATGCATTAATATCTCAGCTGGGTATTGATCTTGACACATATATGTAGAGTTTAAACACCGGCCGTCATGTTGACCGCCCACGGAGGTTTTGGGTAGGACTGAAGTCCTGCTCGTTCTGGTGTTAAGAAACGGGTGTTATGTATTTTAACGCAACGTCAGACTATATCGATATGAACGGTATTGTCTCATCCTGTATCTTGTTTGAAAATATATCGATATAACGTAAAAAGCCGATGTCCCACCCAGCCCTAGTCTGTTGCATTATATGTTACTGTCTGCTGTTCTGACTGTTGGACTGTCTGCTGTTCTGACTGTTGGGACTGTCCGTTGGATTATGTATTGGACTGTCTGCTGTTCTGACTGTTGTTCTGACTGTTGGATTATGTGTTGGACTGTCTGCTGTTCTGACTGTTGGACTGTCTGCTGTTCTGACTGTTGGACTGTCCGTTGGATTATGTGTTGGACTGTCTGCTGTTCTGACTGTTGGATTATGTGTTGGACTGTCTGCTGTTCTGACTGTTGGATTATGTGTTGGACTGTCTGCTGTTCTGACTGTTGGATTATGCGTTGGACTGTCTGCTGTTCTGACTGTTGGATTATGTGGTGGACTGTCTGCTGTTCTGACTGTTGGATTATGTGTTGGACTGTCTGCTGTTCTGACTGTTGGATTATGTGTTGGACTGTCTGCTGTTCTGACTGTTGTTCTGACTGTAGGATTATGTTTTGGACTGTCTGCTGTTCTGACTGTTGGATTGTCTGTTGGATTATGTGCTGGACTGTCTGCTGTTCCGACTGTTGTTCTGACTGTTGGATTATGTGTTGGACTGTCTGCTGTTCTGACTGTTGGACTGTCTGTTGGATTATGTGTTGGACTGTCTGTTGTTCTGACTGTTGGGCTGTCTGTTGGATTATGTGTTGGACTGTCTGCTGTTCCGACTGTTGGATTGTCTGTTGTTCTGACTGTTGGATTGTCTGTTGGATTATGTATTGGAATGTCTGCTGTTCTGACTGTTGGACTGTCTGTTGGATTATGTATTGGAATGTCTGCTGTTCTGACTGTTGGACTGTCTGTTGGATTATGTATTGCAGTGTTTGCTGTTCTGACTGTTGGAATGTCTGCTGTTCTGACTGTTGGACTGTCTGTTGGATTATGTATTGCAGTGTTTGCTGGTCTGACTGTTGCTCTACCTGTTTGTCTGACTGTTGTTGTGTCGGTCTGTCTGTTGGTCTGTCTGCTGGAAGTAGACGGTCGGGGGCTGGACATTTCCTGACCGCTCTCTTCCTGTCAGAGGTGTTCAGGCCTGTGGCATCATGAACGTATTCATACGGTAGTGTGAAATCATGTCTAAATGCTTTGTGTGGGATTCAGCAGAGTGCTGGTGTAGCGAGCTGGGACGTCTTCTGGCCAGAGGGGCGCCACCATAGACATTTAACCCAAGACAATACTGAGACTATTCCTTTTTTACAGTATGACCACTTCTGTTTTACAA